>JALIGU010000002.1:17269502-17869502 GCA_023053565.1 Aquilegia eximia
AGCTAGGTCTCCCTATACTCTAACAATAGTATTTAACAACATGGATACAATAAACACATAAATAATCATGTCTACTTCTATCTAGAATTGAAATAAAGAATCATTAAGAAATTGAATCACAATGAATATAAAAGAATAAACATGGTGTTTTTTGCATTATCTAGAGTGTTTCAACCATTCCCCCTAAAGAGAACTTAGCTACTCATCCTTGATATTGACACCATGGAATAAGTAAATAAAGTACACAACATCATAATGAAAAAGAGAATTGATTATTATTATGAATTGAGAATGAGAAGAATTGAGTTCAATACAAGAGAATGAACTACCTAAACCCTAGCTACTACTTCTCTTTATTTAGAGAATACAAAGCATGAGTCCTAATGAATTAAGAAATTACTTTGTTTGTACACAAAGTATACTTGCTCTCCAAGTTAGGTCAAAATTTATTGTAGCTACTGTATGGCTTCTATAAGCAGTAATACCACGAGGAACCCTAATTATCTTGTGCCTAAGTTGTATCTTGGATCAATACCTTCAGATAGACAGCTTACAGGCCCAAATCGAAGTTCTGGATTATCATATAGAGCATTTGTAAGATTAGACTTCAAGTAACAGGCTTCAATGGATCTTTTGACCTGTGGGCTTCATTACAACTTGGATTGAGCTGGGATTTGGACCACCCATCTTGGACATAAAGTCAAGTCCACATGACCAGTCCAAGGGGTGCCCTCAACTGTGTGGGTGCAAATAGTAATTTTTCTTCTATGTGCAAATAACACTCTTTTAATGGCTTTTGGCGGGCTTTAACACAATATTCAACTTTTAGCTAATGAAACCTACACAAATGATAAGGAAGCACTAATCAATAGATATAACACAATAATATATGCTAAGTGTTATGCAAACAAGGTGTTATTCGGGGGATAAATATACACTTTCGAGGACTTATCAAAGCATAACCACTAAACATTTGTAAAATGATGATATCATATACCCAAATCCTATAATCACCATCCATTTGTCTTTAGACGCAGGTATGTTAGACATATACTGGAAACTGACATATAAGTATTATAAATGGCATTGCCAAACATGTTTATGTAATGTTGCTTGTTGACACCTCGTAGTACTTTAAGAAGTTCTGCCCTCACTCTATTCTATCCATAATTCTCATTATACCTCAAAAAACTAGCAACACATCTATATCCACAGTTACCTATTACCATCCCTAAGGACATCACCAACATCATTTACATAAGGTTGCCAAAATAGAGAAATCTTACTCACATGGCTTCTTTTGTTGTGGTTTTGCGCAATGGGTGCATTTTTTATATTTTGTTTGTTTTTGGTAAAGGAGGCTTACCAAAGTTTCCATTTCTTCTTGAGCCATTGCCTTCTCAAAGTTTGAGAGATTCCTTTCGTGTTTTTTTTTCTTACTTTTGCAGACATTTTTCTTTTTTACTAGGTTGTCCTCCAATGATAGCAGGGGTGAATAGTTCCTTACATGAAGTCGTGGAAGCTTTAACAATTTCCTTCAATTTATCTAGAATGACAATCTTCTCGTCTTCAATTCCTTCTTCAAATTTTCGCTTGACAATTTCCATCTCTGAATGAATGTCAAGAGTGATAGCTTTCAAGGGAGTAGGATCAATTGACAAATGCTTCCAGTTCATATCAACTATTGACAAAGGTATTGATTTTTTCTTTAATATCATAGGAACCAACTCATGTACACAAGAAAGTTAATGAGTTTTTCTAAGCACGCAACCATACACAGTTTCATTCATTTGATCATAATCAGATGCTCTAGACACTTCCAACTTAATTTGATCTAATGCATATTTAGAACATTTCCCAACCAGATTCAGATACAAATCACTAGTGTGATCGTGTTGGATTATAATCTTTTCATCCTCGAATGAAGCCATTATATCAACATGAGTGATTGCAATCATGTTATGCATAACGCTCAACACAGTAGGAAACTTTCTATGTGAATTGCGCAAGTCTTCAACCTTGTATGTGATGATTCAGCCATATTTGTTGTCTTATTGCTCATATGCAATATCTCATTGATCTAAGCACTCACAAAATATTCTTTGTCAATCAACCATTGAGTATTCAAATAACGGATAACAGCGAGATATTCTTTGTCAATCAACCATTGAACTTATAATACTCTTCATTTTTTTTTTAAATATTTCTTACAATTCACAGCCACATTGTTCATCAAATGCCAAGTGCACAACATACGCCTCGAATTTGGAAATACCTCCTCAATGGAGGCTATTGAAGCAGCTTCTCGATCTGTGATGATAAACACTGTAGGTTATCTTTTTGCATTATGTAACAAAAACTTAACTCGGCTCATTGCCCAAATATAACTCTCATTCTTCGAGTCACTCATGAATGGAAATGCAATATTAAAGGTTTTTCTAGTAGAAACAACACCAACTATTTCAAAGAGTGAAAAATTGTAAGTATTTGTTTTATAAGTAGAGTCAACAATAATCACTATTGGAAATGATTTCGATAGCTTCACAGACTCGGGATGCGCCCAATAAAGGTTACTAATCTCTCGATTCTCATCAACTGTGTGCCATTCCAAATATTTGCAAAACTCAAACATCTTCATAGTTTGTTGTATAACACTCTTTTTCCCAATTTCTTTGATTTTATGCTTGCTTCGATTATTGTACAAATGCTTAATGGTTGTGTTGTTGTTAGGGTCATGACGCTTGATTGTAGCTAAAACTTCTTTGGGGGCAATTCCACTCAATGATATATCAATCAATAATTATAACTCTTCATCCGTTAATCTTTATGCATGAGAATGCCTAACCAATGTTGTTGCTAATGGGTGATTATGAAATCCTCAAACAACAATAAGCTTCTACCTATCACCACAAGAGGTACTCCCTTTAAAAAGAATGGACAATTACATTTCTTTGTTCCTGACTCGATATTTCTTATCATCAGACGGTAACTTGTGCGGATTATAACGATATTTTCCACTCCTTTCACAATGAAGTTCTAGCTTTGATATTTTACCAGGACCCTTTTTTTCAAATTTCTTTGTTATCACCACTGTCTTATTTGTATTACTAATTTCCTTACACCAATGGATAAAGACATCTCTTGAATAAAAAACCTACATTTTAATTATATCAAATAATTAGTTGTATATCAAACAATTTAACTAAATTTGTAAAGGGTTATTTTGTATTTGGTCCCTCTAGAAGATTGGTAATTAGTATTTGGTCCAGATTTTATCGTTTATTAGTAAATAGTCCCAAAAACGTTACTTTACTGTCAGTCAACGTAGTTGACTCAAGTCAAAACATCCATATTTTTTAAATATCTAAATTACCCTTTCACTTATTTAGCACATGGTATAACTATAATTTTAAAAACCTAAAAATTATCTTCCATGTGTCAATGATTCATTAGTTGACAAAATTCAAAGTTCTATATTATACCACGTGTTATTACGGTAATCGAGGATCTAAATTCTATCAAAATATATTGAATCCAAGGTTGGATATACATTCCCCACCTCCATAACCACCACCCACCGCTTACCACCATCATCTTTACTCCAATCACCACCACCACCATCTTTTATTTATTTGTAAAATTTTAATGAAAACCCATTTTCATAAATCGTCAATGATATTTAAAACTATGAGATCTAAGAGCATTTTGATATTATCATACAAATATCAGCATCTTGATGTTATCATTCATTCATACCAATATCAACATATCTACATAGAAAGCCATAGCTACAACATGTGCCTCGAAACCGATTGAAATCAACAATTCGAACCAGAGAAGGTGGAAGAGAAAGTTGATGGTCAAGTACTCAAGTCCAGAGCATCAAGAGAAACCAAATGGTTACTTATTCAATCAATCGAACCCCACCACCACCTACCAGGTCAATCAAGGAAATAGGAGGATTGGGAACTCTTGTTATGTTACTAGTTTTCTAACAGTTGTTATTCTTGGTGTTGATCTTAATACTAAGCTTGATTTCACTATTGAAATTAGGAATTTTCGCAAAAGCAATTTGTGTACCACCCCATATTTTCGAATTTTCGAAAGGCCATTCATCAATTTTGGGTTGTTTTTTTGGTGTAGTTATTTTCTTACATGGTGAAGGTTTTCGTGAAGGTTTTGTTATCGAAATTGATGGAGATCGATGGTGATGGTGGTCTTTTCGAAAATGGGGATCTAGTTTTAGTTGGCGTTCAGATCTCTGATAATGGTTTTTCTTCTTCTTCTTCGGTTTTTAATGTTGTTGTTGATTTTTTTTGTGAACTTGAATTCGTAATGGTGATACATATGGTGGAGTTTTCACTGAAACTAAACCAGACATTTTTTGTGAATAGAAAATGAAGAATTCACAATAATAATTAGATAAAACCTGAGTGAATTAGTAAGAGAGTGGAATTCAAGGAGTTTATATAGGGAGTCCATTAAATGGTCAGAGAGAGAGAGAGGTGAAAGTGGATGGAAAATTTTGTGATGGTTGCTTGAAGAAGACTTTTTTTTTGTTGTTTCTTTTGTTCTCAACTGGTATCTGAAAAAGATAAATTTGTCTGTGTTTGGTTTAATTTTGAGATATTTTGGGAATTATGAATTTTTGTTGATTACGTATTTTGTAGTTGATCACGTGTTAAACACATGAAAGGGTAATTTAGATATTTAAAAAATATGGATGCCTTGATTTGAGTCAACTGTGTTGACTGACAGTCAAGTAACGTTTTTGGGACTATTTGCTAATAAACGATAAAGTCTAGACCAAATGCTAATTACTAATCTTCTAGAGGGACCAAATACAAAATAACCCATTTTTAAAATAAGTTAATAATACTAACTCGATCTGTTGTTGTGAAATGAATAGAAACATCTGGTTTCTCATTTTCATCACCACTTTCCATGTTGTCACCACCAGCATTGGTACCACTTCCATTATCAACATTTACATCGCATGTATACAGTTCCAAAGCATATTCATCATTTTAATTATATGTGTTATTATTAATCAACCAGTCAGCTTCAATTTGAAAACAAGACCCTTCTGTATTATCCTCAATAATACCATGAAGATCACTGAAGAGTTGGTGTATCTACAGAAGACAAAAAAAAATTAAGAAAAAAAAATCATTAAAACAGTATTTAGGAAGCATATTGTCGATTAAACCTACAATAATCGATCAATAGCTAGCGCCTAATTTATGAATAAAAAACATATTGTCGATTAAACCTATAATAGTCAGATCAATAGTTAGCGTGTAATAGTCAACCAATTTGTTGTCTAGTTAGCGATTGTGGTTAATAAAATTAATCAAATCAGATCAATTGAGTCCTATTCATCGTGTATATAATGAACCTTTGTGTGTTTTGGTAGGTTTTGGTTCAGTATAATTCTACAAAATATAAACAAGAACAAACAATATACCTCATATTTGTCATTGTCAACTTCTATTGATCGAAGACCCAACAAGTTCTTTATCTCTGTGTGTGCTTGAACAACCAACTTCGATCATGAATCTTTGGTTTTGTTCCATTATCTTTATAAATATCAAAACTTTTAGTAATGTGAATTTCTAATAAATGGTATTTCTGTATCACAACTCAAATAATAGAACATCATCAACTTGTTGTTAGTTGATCAAGAGTTTAGGGTTTGTGGTTTTATGAAATCGATATAGAGTTGTGAGAGAATTTAGGTTGTGAATAGTCGTCTATTTTAACTGTACAACTTTTGATACTTTCTGGTGACGAATAAAATAATATTTGGTGACTAATAGATTTTGGTAACAAATAACAAAATACCAACTTAGCAGCGGTCCATACCCATCATCCCCAAAAAAAACCCAAACGGGCTGGGTATTATTAACACTTTAACAGCAGCTTTTGGCCCGGCCATCGTAGCAGGTAGGTGGGGTGGGACGGTGGACCTTATTTTCTGCCTCTGGGGACATATGCGTCATTCCAAAATTGTTGAATTGAAAACATGATATTAGATGTTTCGGAAGTCAGAACCCTAGAGACAGAGAGTGAACAGCGGGCGGAACCACAGAGAGAGAGAGAGAGAGAGAGAGAGAGAGAGAGAGAGAGAGAAGTAGTAGTAGTAGTAGTGACTAGTGAGAGAGAGAGAGAGAGAGAGAGAGAGAGAGAGAGAGAAAAGGGCAGAAGGAGTGTTAAAAAAAAAGAAAACAGAAGAAAAGGGCACTGAAGAGTGAAGAAGTAGTAGTAGTAAAAGCAAAACAATGGTGAGGTTAACAGCCGACTTGATTTGGAAAAGCCCTCACTTCTTCAATGCTGTTTCTGACCGTGAATTGGATCTACGAGGTTGGTTGGTTGGTTGTTTGTTTGTTTCTTTATTCATTCATCACTTATTCTTCCATTCATATTTTGGGGTTTAGGGTTTAATGCTATTTTGTTTTTTCTTTTCTTTTCAGGAAATAAGATTTCTGTAATTGAAAATTTAGGTGCCACCGAGGTTAGTTCTTTGTTTTTGAGGTTATTATTATTTTTTATTAATTAATAGTACAAGTGTAGAACAATTATATTGATGATAGCATTCTTATTGTTAATTGGAGTTTTGGTTGTTATATTTGAATTGTGAGTTAATGTTTGTACATAAAAAAAAAACCATAAGTAGTAGACCATGTTAAGATGATTCAAGTAATTGAACACAATAGCACTACTTAAGGAGGACTAGTATAAATCTTTTTAAGAAAGGTTTTCTTCTGCCAAGAGAAAACTCATCTATCACTATGACGGTGGTCCTGTATCTAACTTTATTTGTGTGGGAAAAATGTAAGAAACTAAAGTACCTTTGCATCCCAATTATTTGATGGAGGTACTACAGTATTAACCAATTAAAAGAAATTGATGAATGGGTCATAAACCGTAAAGGAGCGAAAAATACAAACACTATACCAACAGGATTACATCCTCCTTGCTGGCCTATCAACATTTTTTTTTATTCATTTTTTTTTTTTATCAATTGTCACAACTGGGAGTTCCTAAGACGCACAAATTAATTTTTTAAATCTTGTGGTGTCATAAGAGTCATCTATCTGTTCCTTGACCAGCCTTGTAAGGTGAGACAAGATTACAGTAGTGGTCTTGTTATGAAACATACAATATTCTTCTGCAGTCGTAAATCATAAAAGTAAACACTGATGCAAGTTTTTGGAAATTTCTTGAAAATATGCCATTGCTTCTGAGAGCAAACACACAGAGGTGCACCACAACGTGGGTGTTTTCTTCTTATACTCATTGCGCCAGAGTAAATCGTCCTGTAAATTTTAATACCGATGAAATTGAATTGCTTCTTATCTGCTTCTTTTATTTAGGTCGATGGAACAGTGTAAGCTGAGCTGTGAATAGATTGATTATGCAGTTTGTATGATGCAAAATATAAGAACTTCATATCTGGAGGTCATGTTTGTTTACTGTTTTCATCTGTATGTTTGCAGGACCAATTTGATACCATTGATTTATCAGATAATGAGATTGTCAAGCTTGAAAACTTTCCTTACCTCGGTCGGCTGGGCACCCTGCTTATTAACAATAATAGAATTACTCGCATCAATCCCAACATTGGAGGTTAGTCCCAATTATCAATATTCAGTGTGGCCTTATCTTTTTCTCTTTACATTTTTCTTTTTTTCTAGAGGAGCTTAATGTCATGTATTTCTTTAATTACAGAATATTTACCAAAAGTGCACACTTTGGTTCTTACAAACAATCGACTTGTTAACTTGGCTGAAATTGATCCTCTCTCGTCTCTTTCAAAGCTGCGGTTCCTGAGTCTGTTGGATAACAATATTACAAAGAAACCTAATTATCGTTTGTATGTGATCTACAAATTGAAATCGCTGAGACTTTTGGATTTCAAGAAAGTGAAGCATAAGGTGAGGATTGACTAACATCAAGCAGTTTTTTGTGTAGGTAAACTTACTCGGATATAATAATCAGAAATTTGTACACTTCATTAACAAAAAAGAACTAGTTTCTTAATGTTCCTCCATATGAGAGGGGTTTTTGGATAATCGATGATCTTCTGCAGAATGACTTGGCTGTTTTATGAATAAGCTAATCTACTTGTATTATGTTTCTGCTGATAACAGGAGAGAGTTGAAGCAGAAAAATTGTTTGCATCAAAAGAAGCAGAGGAGGAAGCAAAAAGAGAACCTGTGAAGACATTCACACCAGGAGAGATTCTGAGCGTTTCAGAGGATCATATGGAAGAGCAGACACCAGCAGTCGTTGCTCCCACACCAGAGCAAATTATAGCTATTAAGGTTAGCAATAGATGCTTAAATTTTCTATATAAGAGATCATAATGTTATATACAGTCTGTATGCTGTATGTGACCTGCATTTCATAGCTTCTCCATATTATTTATTTAGATGTTCTCAGGATTAAGGAATCGATTCTTTCAGCCTGCCATTTATCTCCTCAATATTATTTTAGATAGAACAGAATGCGGCCTTTGATTTGTTTCGTATCCCGATAAAATGCCTTTTCAGAAAAATAATAGTTTCCATATTTTAGTTTTATATTTTAAAAGTTGTAGGTTTCCATTTTAATTTACAATGGAAGAAGTTCTAGTTTCAAATATTGAATTTTTCTAATGAATTCTCCATGACAGATCTTAGAATCTACAATTATTATTGTTATATTTCTTGAACATTTATGTGAGTTCCTATGTTTATCTGCAGGCTGCAATTGTGAACTCACAAACACTTGAAGAAGTTGCAAGACTTGAAAAGGTATCTACTACCTTCAATTTTTTGGTTTCTATCCTGCGGCCTATATGATTTGTCATGTTCTCTACATAATATTCTATATACTTGTTGATCATTTTGGTGATTTCCTGGATATAATTTGGGTACTCATGTCTTGGGCAGGCATTGAAGTCAGGCCAACTCCCTGCAGATCTGAAGATTCCAGACGATGACATGGCTGTGGATGTCCCTTCTCAAGATGACAAGATGGAAACAGATGGTCCTAGTGAAGCAACTGAGCAATTGGAAGATGCTGAGCATCAACAGAAGAACAAGGATCCTGCAGCAGTCACACAGGTCAGTTCATTCATATGGTGTTAATCCATTTTTTGTTTCTTCTTTCCACGATTGATATACTTTAGCATTGTATAACACATCAAAGGGAGAATGAATAGGCATCAGGCATCTACATGAAAAAGATGAGACATTCCCACTAGGTTGGGAGCAATGTTTAAAACGGGGAGGCGTAAGCCATAAGGTGTTATGGCGCAAGCTATTTGTGCACTTATTTTCTTTAATTAAATAAATATTTAAAAATATATAACATCAAAATAATTCATACAAATCACAAAATTATTGATAATGTCATAAACTCATAATTCAAACATAGATTCAAAAGGCTACATAATGTCATAAACTCATATTCAAACCACAACATGATAATTAACTAATTACGACTTTTTGAGGTTCTTCAAAGTTCTAACTTAATTAATAATCAGCCCTTAAGTTGTTAGGGACTTGGGGTTTGTTTGATTCAGCAATCAGCCTAAGTTGCAACCTTTTAATCCAAACCATCCATATCCGAAAAACATGAAGTAAGGGTTTAAAAGCAAAAGCACAAATAGCGTGAGTTTTTTATAAATAGCGTGAGCTCTTGCCCAAAAGTGTTGATGGCAGCCCAATAGCGCAAGTTTTTTGTCCACCAGGCTTTTACTAGTAAGCCTTAAGGCGTTTTTGGGTCAAAACGCCTTAAGGCGAGCCTTAAAACGAGCTTTTGCACGCCTTTTTAAACACTGGTTGGGAGCCCCTTAGCCCACATCCTTCGTCATTGCACTGCATGCTACTCATTCAAGGAACGATGTTAGTTTAAGAACACCTCTGTATTACAAAAATGAGGAATCTGGATCTCCACCTGGCTTAATGAACAGACTTTAGAATCCAAACTGAACACAAAACACGAAGCTTAGGTCATTGAAAGCAACTGTGAGGAATGGACACACACGTCATAGTTTTGTGGGGAAATGTTTAGTTTCATCATTTAATATGGACAATCACCATAATATGTTGTTTGGCCAAAAACCCAAAAAATTTAAAAGTGGTTCACCGAGATTTCATTGTTTTCCCTCCAAATTGAAGACTATTTTTGTCCCCAAAGCTTAAGTTTGTCTGGTAATCTCTAGCGACTATACCACACTGTGGCTCTGTGCCATCCTTAACTGGTTTTCTCAAAGCCACATCACACCATTCTGCGTTCCTTGTGGCTTGTTCATTCTATTGTGTCTTCTCATTCTGTGTTTTTTATTAAGAAGGGAGGGGGTTGTTGATGAAGAATATTATATTGTAATCAAATCAACATCGCATTTGCAGCTCCCTGTAGCCTATAAAGGGTGCTATGACATATACATGATATAGCTAAAACAAACACTGTAGTATAATTTGCTAATTATGAAATTTACTTTGGAGACAATCCAGAAGCCAGTCACAAGACCCAATGAATAGTATCTAGGTGGATATCTCCCCCTGGTAGAAATTAAGATCCCCAAAGAACCATATATATGTATCCTTTGACTGATAGGGGTGGGCCATTGGATGAAAAAGAAATCTTCTAGATTTCAGTGAAGATAGGGAAGCCTAGTAAAAGGAATCCAGGGATCTTCTGTTTGGGGTGTGTATTCCCTCTCCTCGAGATATCATTAAATCCAGTTAACCTTTTCTTCAGAGGAGATTATATGAAGTCATTATTTATTGAAGATATAAAATTATTGAGCTCTTTTCTGCCTAGAAGCAAGGGCATATGCTATGCTAATATAGTTAACCACGTAGTAATAAAGGGAATGCCATAGAAGTTGAAAATACAGAGCGAACGATTCACAAGGTTAGTCATACAGGAAATTTATAAAAGAAGCTATATTTGTGGGCATGTTCAGTTGTGGGGACTTCCAGGAAAGGGGAGAAAGAGTGGTCATAAGGTTAGAGTCTTGATTTACTTAACTGTAAGGAGCTTAGAGATGAGAGGTCCTTTTTTAAAAAGGTGCCACAATATAGAGGTTTTATTGATAATTTTGATTATGAAATTGGAACAAAGGGATCTTGCACTCATTTAATTAACTGGGGTCACACCATCACTCCTAGATCATTCTAACTTGGCTTTCTTCCTACATAGGTGGATGCTTAATCTCTTGTTTTCTAGTCGATTATTTTTTCAGTCTAAAAAAATTCCAATTCCATTTTCTTTTGACATTAGTGATTTCAACTCCAGAGGAAAATGCGTCAGATACCAGTCGATCCACACCAAACATTAGCCATTATAGTGAATTTTATAAAATGAGCTCCTGTAACTGAAATGTAGGTCAGATCGATATTTGTCGTCTACACTCCATACGTTCTAAGTGCCTAGGAATTTTTGATGAATTCAACCAATCCTTTACTGCCTTGTTTGTCAGCTGAGTCTGGATCCTACACGTGGCTAATAAACAATAATTCAATATTCTATTGTTTTCACGATGTCATAAGACTCCAAGCAGTTCCTTAATAGTTCACTGTTGGCGGAAGCCAATGTCCCGGGGTCCCGGGGTCCCGGGGACTCATTCTGACTGAAACAAGGGGTGGGTCTTTACCGACTTCCAAATCCAAGATTTTTTGGAAGCCTGACTCCACTACACCTATGCTAAAGTAGCGCTACTCTCCCTATCGGTCGAGGCTTACAGCTCCTGCGCGAGGAGGAGCAAACGTAGGATGCTGACTACACTACATGAGACTCAAGTACCCGGGGGCCGAAGAAGCAAGAAAACGGGCCTTTATATACGTTGGGGCGCTCATCCCTTGCTTGTTGTAGTGGAGTCATGTTCTTTGAGCCGTATCTTGCTGGGCAGGGCACTCGAAATTCTTCATTCGAAACTAATGAATGTTGGGTCGGGGCTTTCTGCCTTGTTATCAAAAAGGGGAGTTGGGTAAAGCAAACTCCCTCCTTGGACGAGCACGGGGCTTAGTCAAGTAGAACCGGGTTGCGCTGCTTGATGCTCCGATCGAAAACAAATCAGTGGGGCCATGCCGGTACGACAGAATATGCGTTAGAAAGGTAAATCCCTCCCCTACGACACCAGAAAAACCCCGTACTCAGATAGGCCCTTCGATCCCGCTTTCTGAGCTAATACCGATGGGCCTTTGACTACTTCTTCCAAACAACTGCAAACGACCTATTCCGAAACCGAGAAAGATCACTCCGACCGAAAAGCAAGCTTTCTCTTATATTACAATACCACCAGACGCGACCCTAGGCGTCGCGCTGAAGTTAGGTGGCCAGTCTAACTTGGAATGAGTTTCCCAGTCCGTTCCGCTTCTTCCCGAACGAAAGAGGTTTTTGAATCGTGCAGCTGAAACGAATAGCCGAGTCATTCAATATCAGTGGCTCTGATCAGTCGAATGAGGGATCAATAGACTAATGTATCAGAAGTGGAGGATCACCTCCGCCAGGAAAGAGAGGGGAAAGAGGTAGCTCGACAGCCTTGACTCCTGCTGATTGATTGAAATCGTTTACTGAAAGCAAGCCTGTCAAAGTAGCTCTCTCTTTACTAATAGCTACATCCAGCCTACGTTTGCTGTTTCTATACAGTAAAGGTTGCAAGAGGACTAAGCTGACAGCAGTGCCAGGTGATCCCTTTCCTTTAGGTCTTCCTCCCGAGGTTGACCAGATTGGTTGAAGATTCCTACCCTGACCATGAGTTTCATCTTGATAAAATAGGTACCTCAATCTAAGACGATTCTTTATCAATGGCCCACCCTTTCTTTGAACCTTGTCAATGATCGAACTTAAAGATATAAACTGAGTGCCATTTGATGAGTCACTGTGTCGGTCACCTTCGAATTCTTCTAGACGATTCCATCTCTTTATTTGACTGAAAGAGTGCAACTTTTCTTGGCACAGAGACACCAATTTTTTCAACAAGCACCGGAAAATTTGCTAATTCATCAAATTTATTAGTTCTAATTAGTAATAGTAGAGAAGACTGGCTATAACTAAACAGAAAAAAGAAAAAAAAAAAAAAATAATGGGTCGATTTGGATTTCTGATTTTTGAACTTGTTAAACGTAGCTGACGGGTTTTGAACACATTATTCTTGTACAGTTGTACCTCTCTAATTTAATGCCCTTGGTGGCATACAAAATTATTAATTAGTGGGGATATTAATTTTTTCATGCATGTATATGTGGGGATCAAATGTCCTATTTCCCAATGAACTTAGGAGACATCTCCCATACAAATTGAATTATGATGGCACATTTATCTAATGAAAAATTAAATGTACAATTAAAACATTACAAAATTCAGTAATGTAGTAATTACCTTAGATAAATGGTTCTCAAAGCCATGTAGTAATTCTACTAATTAATATTTTCTATATAGTTGGTTCTATGTTTTGTATTAATTAATAGATAGTAGAAATATTAAATTAAACCTATAGAACGCGGTCGGTTCCATGAAATTTTATTAAATGTTGGAGGTTATTAATTATTGGGGTATTAATTTAGGGAGGTACAACTGTTGATAAACTTTTTGTTGATAAAATTTGGTTTTGATTTTAACTCTTTTTACTCGAACTCCTCATTACAAGGATGGGTTTAGCTGCAATTTTTAGAGAAACACTGTTTTTGGTGACTATGTTTCAAAGTACTACTTGTGTATATCAAGAATGTGGCTATATAACATTGATCTGAATACCTAGAGAGAGACTTCGATATAGTAACAATGTGGAGTTAGATGTCATTATCATTAAGAGTCTAAACCCTAGAGAAATCAAATTCTTGTTTCTTGTTTTGGAAGCTTGAGTCTTTTAAGTCTTCGTTTATCAATGTCTTCATTGCATCGCATCTACAAATGAATTTGAATTTCTTTTTCGCCCATGTTTGAAGGGAACTTTTTTTATCTGTTTATTCATCTTTTTTTTTTTGAAATATTTCAGGAGTAGATGTTCTAGAGATCCACTCAACTACCTATCTCCTATCGTATAGCTTGGGCAGCAGAAAGTTCATGAGTACAATTAAGACTACTTTCCTGCTATAACTGTTGCGTAAAGAGCGGTATTGGCCGATGAAATCATTTATCACCTCCAACCCTGCTGGGGGAAGAAGAATTGTATGAAAGCTTGTAATCCTTGACTTTGTTTTTGAGTTGTGGATCCTAAAGTAGGTGTTGATTACAAAAAATTTCAGGTTTCATCCTCTGATGTTAATTTTGGTTATGAACGTGCCACAGTAGTGTTAATTACTGAGAAACTCATGTTTAATTATGTGTAGATTGAGTTTATGAACAAACTTATTTCTCTGCCTCTCTTTAGGGCCACATTACTTAAGAAAGTGAAGAAATTTTATACTGACCACCATCTTGTTGCATTTGTACTAAAAAAAATGTCCAAGCTTCAATATACATGTGTGGGAAGACTATTTAATTATTGAGTCTTCCCTTCAAGTACTGTATCATTTGCTAACCAGAAAAAAATACTTGGGCAAGAGACAAGTCCTTTGACTCTGGCGTACATACTGTTATCTGCTGTCTTGCATGAAAGAATGTCTGAACTGTGAGAAGACGAACGCAAGTGCAAGTTAAGTTTTCATTCAGTTTACAATGCAGTACTGTTGCCCGGAAGTTTTCATTCAGTTTACAATGCAGTACTGTTACCCGGAAGTTTTCATTCAGTTTACAATGCAGTACTGTTACCCGGAATGCGGATCAAGCTTGTTGTTATGATCAGATCCTATCTTCTGCATTGTCATTTTCTAGTATGTCCAAATTACAGACTATCTGTATCACTAGGTATTGTCATGAAAGCTTCACGACTCAACACTGCTAACTGTTATTAGCTGCATGTAGCACCAGTCACCAATGCACCAACAATTACATCATCTCATATATATATATATATATATATATAGTATAATGGACTGCAGCTCTTCTTTCGTTCTCATTTGTCTTCCACTACCTTTCATCATTGCGTGGTATTCCGGTTATAATTACTTGAAATCTGAAAGCATCAAATGCCCATCAATTAGTGATAATTATGTAAAAAAAAAAAAAAAAAAAAAATGTGATTAATAAATTGATAATGACTCTAAGAGTATTCCCGATGGTAAAACACTTTTAGTGGGGCCACATAGGATGGTTTTAAGGAATTTTGGGGTTTTCAATGGTTTTAGCGAAAAAAGGGTTTTAGTGTTTCCAATGGTGGATTATTGAAACCGTAATCTATGTGGGGTATGGATCCATACCGCACTCATTGTGACGGATGGATCCATACCGCACTCATTGTGGCGGATGGATCTTCTTTTAGATGAGTCCATACCGCACTAATTGTGGCGGATGGATTCTTACGTGGCACTTTTAACTCCTTGACAATTTGCTTGAAAAATGTGTTAAAAGCTACCATTGGCAAGTGTTTTCACTAAAAGTTAACTAAAAGTGTGCTAAAACCAACCATTGGGAATGCTCTGATGTGTTGCTGCACAGTGCATTTCCTTGGAACAGTGAAATTGCAGACAGCTCGGCGGGATTTTTCAATTTCATTCCACAAAAACCGGAAGTATAAATAGAGAAGGCAAATGGAAAGACTCACACTCTGACAGTTTGACTAACAAAGGAAAACCTTCATCTATCTTTTCTCAAAACCAGCTTCGGAAAAAAAATAGTGGTTTTAGGTATTCCGAAACCAGATTTGTAGATGAAGAGGATGAGATGATAAAGAAGAAGAAGATTAGTATTGAAGATTCTGATTCAGATAACCAAGTGCTGATCAAGGTACTACTCAAGAAGAAGAAAAAGAAGAAGAAGAAAACCGATGTTGAAAACAATGTAATGAAAGAATCTGGAAATGTAGCTCGAACAGTCCCTAAACATTCTACTTTGGCTTCTTCTTCAACAACATCAGTTACTAGGGGAAATGCTAAAAAGAGAATCTACAAAGGAGTAAGTGTGTTTTCTTTTCTTACTAGTCTTCTGTTTGGAATTTATTAAGTAATATTAAATTGTTGTTGGACTCATTACTTGTGCTTATTTTAAACAGGGAAATGAAGTTTGTCTAATGTGTCATCAATGTCAGAGAAGCGATAAGGAACACATTGTCCGCTGCAAGTTGTGCGACAAAAGATATTATGTCAATTGTATTCACACTTGGTATGAAAATTTTATTCAGATTTTTTTTTTTTTTAATTGAAATTTTTAGAACGTGATCTATGATAAGTTATTGATCTGGTAACTTGGAGCATTTAGTGGACATTTAATGTGTTATATCCTGCGAATTCCCTCTTTGACATGTAACGAAAGTTGTTGTGTAAAGTTTGTTTCTTCCTGTAAGGCGTGTTTAATGTTTTTCCTTTTCAATGTGAATTATAGGTATCCTTTGATGTCAGAAGACGAAATTGAGAATGCTTGCCCTTTTTGTCAAAAAAACTGCAATTGCAGAGCGTGCTTACGTTCACAAAAACTTTACGAGGTTTGTTTTGCTTCATGTGTTTCCCTTATCCACTCACGATACCTTACTTTTTGCTCATACTGTCTGATTGTCTGATGTCAGGAGCTAAAGTATAACCGAGTGAAGACCACACCAGATGAAAAAGTTGTCTTCTCTAGATATATTTTACACGCTCTTCTCCCGTTTTTGCAACAAATTAATCAAGAGCAGAAGATGGAAAAAGTGATGGAGGCTGAAGTGTATTTTCCCCTTAAATTGGATAATAAATTTTGGAAAAGAAATCAGAGGAAATAGACGGAAGTTACAAACTTCTGGAGATGTCCCAATCATCTGCAATGCCCTGCTCCTGTTTTGGCTCGCTTAGCCTTGATAAGAAGTTAATCAAAGCTTCCTCTCGAGAAGATTCTGTTGACAACTATTTGTACTACCCAACGGCTAGAGAGATCCAACATGAGAAGGTAGACCACTTCCAAAAGCACTGGATCAAAGGAGAGCCTGTAATTGTTGGCAATGTGCTTGAACTTACGTCTGGCTTAAGCTGGGAACCAATGGTAATGTGGCGTGCATTCCGTGTGATAACAATGGACAAAAATCGGTCCCCTGAATTGACAGTGACTGCGACAGATTGCTTGGATTGGTTTGAGGTTAGTTCCTTTCTTGTGTATCTATGTGCTTTTACATCGATATTAGGTACTCTTTTTGTGTCTTCTACCTTTATTGGTTCATGAAAAAGTTTTAGTAAAGGAAAGTTTTCATGGCATGGAATACAACCCAAATAAATGCTCTCTCCATTGGCAAATTGTCATGTATATACACTGCATTATACCAAACTATCTTATGATCCATTACATTTTTTGATTTACCCATCAATATTTGGTAATTTAAGTATTTATATATCTCAGATAATAAAGAATAGATGTGAAGGAAAACAAGTTAAAATACGTTATGTAGCATCCTCGTGGAATAACTTATTATTACTTATATCGTTTTTTATCATTTCGCTTTCTCCAAGCTTTCCTTGCTTCCTGCAAATATGCAGCAATAATTGTATTTATTCCCTTAAAATAATAATTCTATTAATCACGTGTAGCGAAGGATAATCATTATACTTCTAAAATCTTATTCTGCTGTGATTTTAAAATTACTTGTTACATGTGTCTATCTTATAAACATAGGTTGTTTGAACTCTATCAACATTGGCCTGTATAAAAATGAACTTTGGCAACATCGGGTTACACACACACGATGATTTAACTTCTACTAATGGCATGCAGGTGGATATCAACATACATCAATTCTTTAAAGGGTATTCAGAAGGTCGAGCACATGGCAACTTATGGCCTGAGATGCTCAAGCTGAAAGACTGGCCCCCAGCTAGCTTATTTGAAGAGCGTTTGCCACGCCACTGTGCCGAGTTTACCAATTCCTTGCCATTACAGGAATATACACATCCTAATAATAGATTTCTTAATCTTTCTGTGAAGTTGCCAGATAAATGTCTGAGGCCAGACCTGGGACCAAAAACATATATCGCTTATGGGTATGCTGAAGAGTTAGGCCGTGGGGACTCAGTAACCAAACTTCATTACGACATGTCTGACACGGTAGGTTAAGTATTGTCTCCTTTTGCTTTCATAGAATAAAAGCGGTTTTACTCGCTTTGCACGTCGAAAGCATGCTGTTTGAATACATATGTTATCATTATCAAAGGCTATGTGAAACATGCTGTTAAAACAAAACTTGATTTAATTTCTTGCTCTTTCCTCTGATGACTGGCATGTGTTTGTATCTACAATTGGAAAATAGATGATTCATAAGTATTATAAGTGAATTTATTGATAAAGAATGATATTTTTCTTATAACTCTTTGCTATGCCCCGGTTCTTGAATCTTATTACTACGCGTGGAAGGTAGAATACTTCAGACTCTACACAACAGCAGTGGGAGATGCGCGAGTAAATCCACTGCATCTGTATCCAAACATGTACATATGACCTAGGTAACAAAGATGTTCCATTTGTGTAATATATACTCAAGGAACATCCCTTGTTGGATTTTGCTGTGTTACATTACATGCATAATGCATTCTGACTCAAAGTTAGTAGGAGCTGTATATTAACTGCTTGTGGGAGAGAGACTGCAATTTAAGGGGATTTTCTATATAATATGTGTAACCAGCTACCTAATTGAGAGGGATATCCCTTCATCTTTTTTTACAGAGAGTAGAAGATATAAACAGGTAAGTTACAAATAGAAGAGATAAATTGGAATTTGACTAATTAACTAAAAGTTTAACCTTTTTCTTAGGCATGAAGTGAAGGTATAACATGAAAAAGTTGAACTTCAAATGCTGAATCTGCCCCAGATTTAACTCCTGTTCAATATCTTTATCATTTTGCAGATCTTTTTGATGTCAGCGAGTAGTCGAATTTCCATTCTTTTTTTTTTTTCCTTTTTTTATGTGGATTTGGGGGGGGGGGGGGGGGGGGGGGGGGTGGAGGAAGGGAAGGAGGGATGGGGGTACTCTTCTTATCAATACATGTCCTATATCTTTATTGATATTGTGGATCTGTCAGTACATGACCATTTTAAATAACTAAATAATTATAGCACGTAGTGTCATTTGCGTTTTTCATTTTCTATTTGTTTTTGGGGCTGAGGTGGGACTCTTCAATTTGTATTATTGCTGAGTTTTCTACTTTGTTTCTTGTGTACATCTTTCTAAAACCGAGCTTAATAATTAAGGACCTTTTTTAGTTTTTTCTTTTCTTATTGTTGATGGCCTTTGTTTTGCAGGTATATGTTTTGACACACACCACTGAAGTGATCCTCAAACCTGATCATCTTGCAAAAATCGATGAATTAAAGAAAAGTTACCGTGTGATAGATCAAAAAGAACTTTATGGCTCTAATCTGATGCCACATGATCTGGATACAAAAAACAAGTCTCCTAAGTCAGAAAGCGGCCGTAAAAGGAAGAGAGGATGTAAGGAAACTGAGGGTGGTGCCCTTTGGGACATTTTCCGAAGAGGAGATATTTCTAAGCTACAACAATATCTTATAAAGCACTCAAGGGAATTCAGAGACATCAAATCTGCCCCAGTAGAGCAGGTAAGAACAAACCTAAAATTACCTAACGTGTATTGGATCTGGAATAAGTGTTTGCTGGGCATGATAGATTGTTCTGTAATGCAGTTAGTGTACATCTGTGGTTAGAGCTTTTTGAATGGTATCATGCTCTGAATAAATGAATACACTGGACAACATAATTTTTAGTTACCAGAAAAGTGATATTAATTGGGGAAGTATCACGTTTATTTTGGATAGTCAAAGGATTGTCTGGATTTTCAATGTTTCTTTTATGATTCACTGAATTGTTGGTTTAAAAGTGTAAGTGTCGTCTGGATATTCGATATTTATTTTATGAAGTATGATCAGTTGAATTGGATGGTTTACGAGTGGATATGTTTGGGGTAGGAGCTGATGAGTTATGGACTCTTTGGATAATGCTAGAAACCATTAAACCTGGGGCAATGTAAACATATCTTACCAAAATTAAGGTACATGCACCTGATTGCTGCAACCTAATACATTCACCAAGTGGTAGGTCATGCAATAATTCCTTTTTATACATTCATTAAGGGAAGAGTGAAATACGACGAATAATAAGTTAAAATGACTAAAAAATTATAAATATTAATTAGATAGTGAGAGTGTAGAGATAGAACACTAAATCAAATAGAAAACAGGTGTGTTTTCCCAGGGTTGTTGATGATGTTGTTTGTGTGTATATATTTGTCTCTTGTTATACTGATGGTTTGTCTTATATACATTGACACACGGCTAGGCCTCTCTTCATTCATCTTTGGTTGTTAAATGAAAGTAATTCTTAGTGTGGTATCATTGTAGTAGATCTAAGAGGGTGTTTTGAGTTTCCAGTCCTATAGCCATAGGACGAGGGACTTAATTATATTTGCTATTATAAAAAAAAGTTAACAGGCAATTGCATCCTGGAGGTTACATGCTTGCCAGTGGCTGAACCTTAAAATCAATTGCCATAGTCTCTTGGTAATTGTCAAGATGTCATACGTGTGAGATTGTACTGAGTGCATGTTCCTTTAATTGGAATTGCACTACCATCCCATACACATGCGATATTGCCAAGGAGATTAGACCTGCATCAAGGTATTTGTGGGATGCATCACAGTTTGGGAAATTAAAACGATGTCTAGCTGGACAAGGCTGTCAAAGGAATCTCTGGATGTTGAGTTTAGCATTGGGATCGACCAAGTTATTACCCAAGGTCTGAATGGAATCAGTTCTAAACTTGCTAATCTATTATAAATGAGAAAATAAATTATTATCACTTTCTTCTACATCTAGATTTAAAACCGAGTCATCACAGAAAAACTTCTTACTGAAATAGATTGGAGCCTTTGTAGGCCTTGGGGAATGGTTGTATCTTGTTTATCTGTTAATTGATTCTTTTTTTGTTGTTTTCATCTCTTTCTTGATCTCTTCTAATATCTGTTTTCTTCCTGCTCAAAAGTTCCTGCATATATTTTTCAAGTTTTGGTGTGCCCTTGAGTAAGTAGTGTGTGTCCGGAGACTCTCCTTTGGCAAGGCTTACCATCCTTTAATGGTAGCTGCTTCTTCATCAACGGCATCCAATTTACTCAAAGACACATTTAAAAAGCTTAATCATAAGAAAGACGGGAACTGTCTGTTCTGGCACCTTTCCCCAAGGATTATGTTTGATAAGAATATTACATATTTCTTCAATGTGCTAATTATTTTTTGTTTTGCTCTTTTTCATACTTTTATATTACAATGGCCATTTGTTTAATGACGTTTTTTAAGGCCATTGTTTGAATATTGTAATGTTACTGAAGGTCCTTAATCATATTATTCACATAATCACATGTTATCTGGTCATCTCCGCCAGTCCCATTACGCACCTTTTTTTTGTCATCACATACTCAACTACAATTCCAAAATTTATCACCGGATGGGTTTAAGTTTTAAGAAGTTCATGATCTTTGCATTAAAAAGATGTCCGCAGTTGGAATTATGGATTTGTGATATCAAGGTGTATCATTTAATTTTGATGAATAGAAGTTTATGACTATTTAATATGAACTTTGTAGCATGGTTTTGTGTTTATGTAGCAATATTCGTCCTTTTTTAACGTGGCTTACACCTTCAGGCTTGTGCTAATAAAGAACCTTGTTTCATCATGCCTTCAATCTGAAAAACATAGCTTAACAGGAAGGATGAGTTCTAAGAACAGATGAGAATTATGCTTGCACTTTACTTTTATAGCAGGTGTATATGAAATAGTAGTATTTACCATTTTTATTTTCTTTTGAGAGGTAAACAAACGATTTAAATAATAAAATTGTTTAATACACCATGTCTGGCCGCGTGCGCAGGGGGCGGGGTGGGGGTGGATTGGGATCTCCCTGGCTATTAGAGTTCAATACAACATGTCAATTTTTGGAGTCTTATAGGATATCTGAAGTGTAGCTTACACATTCCATTAATGATACAGGTTATCCATCCAATTTATGACCAAAGTTTCTACTTAACATCAGAGCATAAAAAGAAGCTAAAGGAGGAATTTGGTTAGTTCATTAATTCATTGGGGTTCTCTTGATGTGGATTTTTCGTTGTACAACATCTTATGTTTATCCATTGAATCTATTTTCTTTTCTTTTATCTTTTATTTATAGCGATCGAACCATGGAGCTTTGTGCAACGACTTGGAGATGCAGTTTTGATTCCAGCCGGATGCGCTTATCAAGTTAGAAATCTCAAGGTATAAATTTCAGATAAATTTCCTTTTTGGCTTTTCATTTTCATAAATGTGATAATTGTTACTGGGTGAAATGGAGCATTTATGTTGCTAAGATTGCCTCGTTTGTTGCAATTGCCGTTTTAAAATAAATTTACATTCATTACACATATTTGCACTGGATTTTATGTTGATCAGTGTCCCAAACTTTTTACGTGCATTATGAATTTGTGATTATGACATGCGTTGTTAAATAATAAATATCTACATGTATGGAGTTTCATCTAGATTTAGCAAGTCGATGATAAAGTACTGACATCTCTAAAATAGTTTGTTTATTTTCCCACAGTTTAAGTGGGAAGTAATTAATATTTAATGATTAGTGAGGTTTTGTCATTATTGATCTCCCTTTTGTGTTACTCTGAATATACTGGTTCCAATTTTTGACATGAATGCCATTTACTACTCAGTTTGTTCAGCAGGTTCACAACGTATAGCACCTATAATTGCATGGGTTTTCAAAGTATAGTAAGTACTAGATTCTGTGTTAGAACTTAGAAGTACACGTAGGTAGTATTCAATATATTACTGCAGCAAAATTTTCATCCTAAATCATTATTCAGGTGGGATGTGTGATTAACATAAGAGATTTTTTTTTTTTTTTTTGGGTTGGCAAGCGCTGTTGTTACTGAGGTCCCCTACCCCGTCGAAATAAATAGGAGCTATTACATTCTTTTGTATGCTTTGCCTATTCTATCTTCATATATGATAGAACATGAAGATTGGTGTTTAGTCACCACTTTTTGAGGGTAAGCACACACCGTCACCATTTTATTTTTAAATTTTATTCACCATTCCGTCCCAACCTCATCAATTCTAACAGTCAACAAAAGTTTGACCTGGTCAATGAGTTGACTGTATAAATTTTTCGCAAAACAAATATTTTTTTTTTTTGCCACCACTTTTTAATAAAAATTGGTATTTAGTCCCCTTTTGCAGAATCAACTACTTGGAGAAAATGAAGATGGAAACTTATAAAAGAGCTAAATAATCTTACCTTTCCTAGCTTTAAACTCGTTTCCCCCTGTTAGGAAGTTTGTTCCTAACCTTCATTGTTGTTGGAATGCTTAGGAAGTTAGGATTGAAGAAGATGCTTGGGATGGAAGAGGTATTTATAGGGAAGAAGATGGTAATGGACTAATGGCTAGATTTTGGAGTAACAACAGATGTAGATGTTCCTTGAGATACGAGTTGATTAAATATAAAAAAAAATAAAAGAATTTATACGGTCAATGTACTATTGACTAAGTCAACATATGTTAGACTAAGTCAACTAATGGTTGACTCAGTCAACTAACGAGGCTGAGATGGAATGGGGACTAAACTCAAATAAAAAAAAAAGTGGTGACGTTGGACTAAAAATCTCTTTACTTGATCCATTTTAGCATATGTGAGGATGTAGAACACATTGTTAGCTTGACCATACTCGAGGATAAGAAAGAGACTGTCTATATAAGAGAATGAATTTATGAATGCAGGTTTGGGTCTGCAGACTCTATCTATCTTTGTTCAAAGAAAAAGAAAAAGAAAACTTAAATCTGTTTCATTGTACTAATGTAACAATCTTGTCAATGGCATTTCGATATTCTTAGAAACGACCCATGTGAAATATAATGCAATAAGCGCCTTGTGTTGATCGTTGATGATATCTTTATCTGGCTTACAGAAAAGTGTGGATGCTTCAGTTTCCTTTATCCCTTACTGCTGCTTAGCAATTTTGTTATTATTATAATGCTCTGATATGGATGGAAAATAGATATCGCAACTTTTTTTCCTGCCATTTTCTGATGTTCATTCTGTCACTTTGCAGTCATGTATAAATGTTGCAGTTGATTATGGCATTTTCTTATACTTAATGTTATTTATATAGCTTATGGTGATGTTAAATGCTTGAGTTTAATGATTACCATGAAGAATTTCTGTTCTACTGATGTTGTGTTTTGTTAAAATTATACCTCAAGGTGCATTGGGCCAAGCGGTTTGTGGATTATACGCTTAAGTGGTCTTTACAAATTGCAACCTGTGAATCCTAGATGTCCTATAATTCTTTTAATAAGTAAAGTCTTGTGCCGGATAGCAATTGTAGTTCACTTGGAAATTAAGGTAGCCTCACTGAGGTGGCATCCATTAGTCTCTCTGATGCAAGCATTAGTACTTTAGTAGATATGTATTTCTTCTTAGTTCTATTATTTGGTACCTAAAATAGGGTCTTAAATTGTTCTGGGAAGTTGAGTTAAATTAAGCTTTGTTTTGCTTCTCTAGCAAACAAAAACAATCTATAAATACGGGTTCCAGTCCAATCCCCTTTATTCAAAGCTAATTTTCTTGTTGTTGTTGTTGTTGAAAATGAGGTTTCTTCCGCCCTGTTTCACATCAAATTTGCAATCCTATCAATGCAACTTTTATTTGCATGTGAATCAGGTGAAGAAAATGGTGATTCATGCAATTAGTCAAGCTGTGGAGGAATTGAAGCGGCATACGGAGTAAGTAGTATAAAGAGAACATGTGGATGTCAGAGTTTGTTAAAGACTTAAAGCTATAACATCCTGTTGAACTAGTGAAGAAATCTTGGGTGTTGTGTGTTTGTTTGATTATGTTCGACATTTTGACCTGTATGTTTTTTTGTTCAAAGTTAAAATGTCCGTTCATCATAACAAAACTGTTACAATATCTGGTCCGCTTGCTTGTCGTCTGCACCAACAGTTTAATCCAAGTGGACAATCCCTCTTATGAGATTCAGCCCTAAATCCTTGAAACCCCTTACATACAAACACATCTTAAAAGACCTGACCAGTAACGTGACTGCAGCTAGACCTGTTGCTGCTACATTGTCTGCATATTCCTTAGCAACCATCTGCTCACCATTTCTCAGTCATATCAAGGCACCAGCCAAAGAGTAGGTCTGTGTATCTAACATTCTGGCGCAGCTCCATGGACTTCTGACTTATATTCATCTTGCTTTATACAGTCGACTTGATGGCCTGCAGAATGTTCCCTGAAGCTGCTTCCCCTTCATTTTCAGTGAACCCATTTCTGGTTTTCCATATCAGCCACATTTTGACCTGTATGAATCAAAGTCTCGTCTAAAAGAGCAGTTTTGTTTTATCTTCTTTGGCACTCATATGAAAGGTTGGGCAGCCAAAATATTAAGGGTATAAAGAGATTTGCTTATTATCTAATAATTCTAATCTCAAGTTTATTTCCAATACTGTATTTTCAATCACAGATATTACAGTTAATGAGACTATAATTGGATTGACAATTTAATACTACATATTTATTTTGTAAAGAATGTAAGAATATATACTCCATTTTGGAAGATTATAAACATTGATTGAATTCAATGGAATGTGTATATATTACGAGACAACTTTTCTGAGCCAAGTTTTCTGAAATATTCTAAATTTTAACAGGCTTTAGGTTTTGTGTTTAAATAAGAACAATATATGCCTTTCAACATTTCATTTCATAGAAAATCAAAATACTCTCCAAGTCTCCACTCCAGTCCACTAATACAAGTTTAACTGGAATCCATACAAATTTAATTGGTCAGAAGATATAGAATAGGTATTGCATGAGTGGTAGTAGAGTAGTAGTAATAGTAGGACATGACTGATGACTCTCTCTCATGATATAGCCACCTACTCATCAACTCCATTGTACTATCACTCACCTTGCCCATCATGCAATAAGTACTTCAATTCCCAAAAATCAAACCTGTAAAGAATAAGATACATGTTGAATTCTTGCAACATACAATAGCAAAGATATATATATATGAATTGTTGTTGATCATCATGATTCATGTGATACAAGTTGTATTTGAAATCTGAAAAACCAAATGTTGATCAAACATGAGTGGCAGCAATATCTAAGTAACATGACTTTATATATTCAGACTCTAGTTGTTGAAATGGAAGACAGAAGACTAGGTTTGGGTTTCCAATATATCTAGGGTTTGCATAATACAACTCTTTGAAAAAATAAAAAAGGGGTTTGCTTATATACATACTAACTAGGCGGGATTGTTTCTATGCATATCAATTAGGCGGGATTTTTGATTTTTTCGAAACCCGTGTGTATAAATAAGGAATAGGTAAATGAAAAGACAAGGAAACCTTTCTTTCTTTGTTAAGAAACCCATCTCTCTCTCTCTCTCTCTCTCTCTCTCTCTCTCTCTCTATTCTCAAAAACCAGTTTCGGTGAAAAGGGTGGTTTTCCAGAAATCTCGAAAACTAAAAGCAGTTTTCCGTCATGAAAAATGTCGGAAAATCAGATTCCGGTAAGATTCTCATTATTCCACCTGACGATCTACGTTGTACTGAAAGCGATCTGGAATCAGGTCAGTGTGTCCACTTTAGATTGCAAGATAAGAGTCTTTGTCAAGATCATTACCTCAAATCTAAGAATAATAACAAGATGAATGGAAAGAATCAGGTTAATAAGTTGAAAAATGAAGATGATGAGAGTATGAAGAAGAAGATGAAGATGATTAGTAGTCGAGATTCTGATTCCGACGATCAAGTGTTGATGAAATTAGTCAAGAAGAAGAAGAAAGTGGTGAAGGATAATGAAACAAGAAAGCCAGTAGTGGTGAAGCCTAATGAAACGGCTAGACAGAGATCTCTAAGAGAAAGGAAAACTAGAAATGGTATTTGGGAAAAAACTCCAAATGGTGAGAAGAGTAACAATGATTCTGTTGCAGAAGTTGTGAAGATGATGAAGAAGAAGAAGAAGAAAAAGAAAAAAGAGGTTTTTGTTGAAAAGTCGGAGGAGAAGAAGGTCGAATTAACATGGAACAGGCCAATAAGAGAAAGGAAACCGATAACTAGGCTAGTTGAAGAGTATGTAAGTACTAGAAAGGTTAAAGGTTCTACCTTTGGTTCACCTTCATCAGCTGCTAGGGTTTCAAATGCTTCCAAACAAGGAAATGCTTCATCTTCATCAGCTGCTAGGGTTTCAAATGCTTCCAAACAAAGAAATGCTAAAAAAAAAAGAATCTATAAAGGAGTAAGTAGATAGACACTGTTTTCAACTTGATTTTAAGGTTTTGTTTGGATTTCGAATTAACCAAGCTAGAAAAATTGGGGTTTTTCTTCCTTCTTTTTTCCCAATTGATTTCTAGGGCTATTAATCCTGAAATATTATCATTTTGTGGATGATTTTTTAAAAGAAATTTGGAAAGAAAATCACTTTTATGTTTTTGTAGTTTAACTCTAACTTCTGCTTATAAACAGGGGAATGAATTTTGCCAAATGTGTCATCAATGTCAGAGGAGCGATAAGGAACGCGTTGTCCGCTGCAAGTTGTGCGATAAACGATATTGTGTCCCTTGTATTCAGACCTGGTTGGTATTCATCCGTGGCGCTTATAGTATTAAAAATTCATTTTGCTTGAAATGTGTTGCCTAAATTCTCTCCTTGTTCATTGAAATTAAAATTTGTATCACTTTAGCTGAAGTGTATTGAACACGTATTCTATTGTTAAGGTTTATGAGAGTTATTTTTGAAGTTTAGTTCTGGTACTTGGAGCAGTTGGTTGCTATATCATGTGTTGTGCAATTTTTTTTTAAGTTCTGGTACTTTGAGCATTTAATTTATTTCCCCTTCTACATTGATGAACAAGTACTAGAAGTTGGCTAATTTACATTTAGTTTTTTCTTGTAATTGTGATTAATGTTTTTCTTTTTTAACATAAAAATAGGTATCCTGTTATTTCAGAAGGGGAAATTGAGGAAACTTGCCCTTTTTGTCGCAAAAATTGCAATTGCAAAGCATGCTTACGTTCGCAAAAACTGTATGAGGTTTGTACTTTGCATGCGTTCATTCTCTCTTGCTACTGTATTTTTTCATGCTGTCTGATTGTGTGATATCTTCTATGTGGTTATTTTAGGAGCTAAAGGACAGGAGAGTGAAGACCACACCAGATGAAAAGATTTTCTACTCTAGATATATATTACATGCTCTTCTTCCATTTTTGAAGAATATTAACCAGGAGCAGAGGATGGAAAAGGTGATGGAGGCTAAGATACAAGGTAAACAAGCTGTGAAAATCATGAATAATCATCTTCATTTCTGTTGTTTCCAAATGGACTTTGTCATCTGCATTGTCACCTTTCCGCCCAATTTTTTTTTTTTATATATGCTTAAAAAGCCTATGACAGTGAAAAGAAGGGATCTCAATTTAATATCAACCATTAAAATAGGTATGTGTTTAAATGTTAGAGGGGTTGATTTGCCTTTGTTTTGTCATTGTTTGAAAATGTTGCTGAAGCCAGATATATTGCATTGTAAATGTCTGAATAAATACCATGTAACTGTTTATCACTCCTTAAATGTTAAAGTTGTAACTAATATTCTATTTGGCCAGGGTTATCACCGAAGAAAATTAAGCTACAGCTGGCTGGTCTTCCTGATGATGAACGTTTGTTCTGGTATGCCATTTTTGTTGTGTAATTATACTTTCCTAGCTTGTATTCATGTAAATTTGTTGTGGAACTAATTTTCGACATGTTTCTTTGGCAGTGACAACTGCAAAACTTCAATCGTTGATTATCACAGACACTGTGAATCATGTTCTTTTGACCTCTGTCTAACTTGTTGCCGAGAGATTCGTGATGGTTGCCTGAAGGGAGGACCCGAGGAATTAAATGTGCTTGGTGGTGACCTGCATCTCAGGTCTTCGGGGCAGGAATCAGCTATAAGTTTATGTGTTGAGTCAACTAATAAGGAAAATGTCAAGCCATGTGAGTGGAGTGCGTATGAAAATGGCAGCATCAGATGTCCATCTGAAAAACTAGGTGGTTGTGGAAAGGATCTTTTGAAGTTGAAGTGTATGTTCTCTGAGGATTGGATTCTAGATTTGGAGAAGAAGGCTGAAGAAATGGACAAAGATTACAGACAACTGGACAATTCTCAGTCATCTACACTGCCCTGCTCTTGTTTTGACTCAAATGACCTTGGCCAGAAGATGCTATTCAAAGCTTCCTCTCGAGAAGATGCGAATGATAATTACTTATATTATCCAACAGCTACAGAGATCCAACATGGGGAGCTAGATCACTTTCAAAAGCATTGGATAAAAGGTGAGCCAGTTATTGTCAGCAATGTGCTTGAAGTCACTTCTGGGTTAAGCTGGGAGCCCATGGTCATGTGGCGTGCGTTCCGTGAGATAACAATGGACAAAAATCGGTCCTCTGAATTGACAGTGACTGCCATGGATTGCTTGGATTGGTTTGAGGTTAGTTTCTTTAGTGTACTTGTGTGTTCTTTTATATTGGAAAATGTACTCTACTATATACTACCTTGTTTCTTGAAAATTGTAAAAGGATTTGATGAAGTTTTTTTTGGCACAAACTAGAATCCAAATGAATCCTCTCCATTTTGTAAATTTTCATGCAAATATATTGCATATACCAAATTGTCTTGTGACACTACTTTTGTTCCTTGGCGATTTAGGTTATCTAATATTATAGTTCAACTAATAAAAATTAAATATGATGAAGTACAAGTTAAAATTTGTTATGTTGCATCTAGCTCCATGGTATGATCTATCATTACTTAGGACGTTAGTATCATTCATTGTAATTTCACCTGTTTTTGCTTTCCTTTGATTAGGCTGCAATTATTGACTTTATCATCCTTGAAACTTATGATCTTATCAATCTTGTCTATTTAAATTGAAATGTTATACTCTTAAAATGCCTTTCTTGTATTCTTTTTGAACGGTTTGTGGGTTCATGTGTCCTTGTCAGTATAGACTTTTAAGTTGTACTGTATCAATATTGCCTTATGAATGTTGGCAAGATTGGTTTTGGCTTAGTTATGGTGCACACACACAATGATATAACTTTTACTTCTGGCACACAGGTTGATATCAACATACATCAATTCTTCAAAGGGTATACAGAAGGTCGATCGCATGGCGACTTATGGCCTGAGATGCTCAAGCTGAAAGACTGGCCCCCAGCTAACTTATTCGAGGAGCGTTTGCCCCGGCACTGTGCAGAATTTATTAATGCATTGCCTTTCCAGGAATATACCCATCCCAAGAACGGATTTCTTAATCTTTCCGTGAAGTTGCCAGACAAATGTCTGAAACCAGACCTGGGACCGAAAACATACATTGCTTATGGGTGTGGTGATGAGCTAGGACGTGGGGACTCCGTTACCAAGCTTCATTGTGACATGTCTGATGCGGTATGTTAGTTATGTTTGAGTATTGACACCTTAAACTGTATACCTGTTTATTCCTTCTGATAATACTTTACTACATTTGTATACGTTTCTCTTGCTGGTTTAGAAGTACAGTGGTCTTGCAAGTCACAATCATGCTATGGTACACCCTGGTCACTGATTCTTACTATTACACGTGCAAATTAGCTAAGTAGGATACATGAACAGAAATAATTAATCTTTTAAAGCAGCAAAGGCAGATGTGCCAGTAATTTCAATGTATCCACATGTCTAGCATAAAATCTTGATAACAAAGATATTCCATTATTATGCACACATTTTATTAGGAAGTAGGAAGCTTCGTTGATTGGACGCTGTGATGTTTTATCAAGTGTTAGATGCATTCTGACTCAATGTAGTCAGAGTTTTGTATGAACATAACGTGGGGGCAGCAGGCTAGTTGGCTTGATAATGCAACTCAAGGGGGTCTTCTATGTATTTTGTAACCAGCTATCCAGATAACAACTGCTTTTGTGTTGGAGGACACAAATTGAATGTTGTACAACAGAATGTACATTATAGTCACCAATGTGTGAGCATGTTTTACACTTTGTAGTGGACGCTTCGTGGCAGTTTGACACTTCGTGGCAGTTTCATAAGTGAGAGATATAGCTTTTACTTTTGGTATAGGCAATAAGACGTATAAACACGGTAGTTAGAGATGGAAAGGTTATATCGTTTGCTTAGGCATCAATTGAAAGTATAACATTAATGTGAACTGCCCTGATTGAATAGAGGTGCTCAATTTTAACAACGTTGCAGATCTGTCAGTGCTAGCCATTTAAATGGCTGAAGAATGATTCTGTCGGAAAGTAGTTAATTTCTGTTCTTTGTTCCCTTTATGTTTTTATTGGTAAGGTGTCCTTTTCACATGGTGATTGAGGGGAGTTGGGGTGATGGTAGTCTATACTCTTCGATTTGTTCTGATAGTGCTGTGACTAATATCATTTGTATGTCATTCTGTATTGGATTGATGAATGTTCTTTTCCTAACCTCTTTTTTTTGCTTTCTTATATTTTGCAGGTAAATGTTTTGACACACACTGCAGAAGTGGTCCTTAAACCCTTTCATCTTGCTGAAATTGATCAATTGAAGGAGCTTCACCGTGCCGAAGATCAAAAAGAACTATATAGCTCTACTATGATGAAGGAGGAGGTCCAGGAAGAGAGTCTACATTTATCCACAGGGGAACACCTGCCAAAAAATGATGAACAGCCAAACAATGAACTTGATGAGCAAATAAGAACTGTTTTTTCCGAAACCACTATTCAAGAAAGTAATTCTGATGTTGTCATGGGAGACCAGGTTATTGATGATCCTGGTTTGGATGTGAAGGAAAAAGAAGTGTCCAGATCAGATGTTTCACTGGGAAGTAACATTCTCCACATTGAAGTTAAAATGGAAGACAACGAGGATGGAAGTGGTGACAAATCTACAAGAATAAAAGATTGCCTCAGATCCAAAATGGATCAAGCTTTTAATCTTCTATCTGAAGATTTGGATGCAAGAAGAAAAGTTCCTGAATTTCTGTCTGTAGAGGAAGTGAAGGCCGTTGCCATGGAAAGTCATATAGATAAGTCACACAGAGGCCAAGATAGAAAAAGGAAAAGGGGACGTAAGGAACATGAGGAGTGGAATAATGGTAATCTTGATGGTGACAAGAGTGCCACACAATGTGACTCATCCGAAGGGCAAGGTGAGGATGGTCGCACTATGAACATTGTTGGTTGTGACAATATGTCTGAAATTATAAGGAAGAGTGAAGAAAGTAAAATGGGTTGGAGCGATAGTTGTGTTGCTTCTTCTGACAAGGTAGAGAACTCCAGTTCAATAGAGGGTGGTGCCCTTTGGGATATTTTTCGAAGACAGGATGTTCCCAAACTTCAAGAATATCTTATAAAGCACGCAAGGGAATTTAGAGACCTCGGAGGTGCCCCAGTGGACAAGGTAACTTCAAAAATATTATTATGTACATGTTAACACATCTGGGAAAAAAATGTTTTGTTTGGGTTATGAATTGTTAATAATGCAGATTGTGTACATCTGTTGTTTGAGCTTTTTAATGGTAATAGTGCTCTCAATAAATGGATGTTCTGGACAATATAATATTTAGGTTACCATAAAAAGTGATCATAATTGGGGAAGGCATCAGACTCCTTAGGATAGTCAATAAATTGTCTTGATATTCAATATTTGTATTATGATTGACTTCTTTCGGTGATTTATGAGAGGATATGTTGTAGGGATGTTAAATGTTCTTTTTCTTTATGATGGACTGTTTTGTTGGTTTAAAAGTGGATAGTCTTGGGTAAGAGGCGATGAGTTGTGGACACACTGAATTGTAATCTTTTTTGGGATTTTAAAACATTACATGCATTATTTTCTGTGCTAAGATTTGATTCCTGAATATGTCAAAGCTCATTCTGTAGGGAAAATAGCCTTTGTTAAACTTTCTTTGTAGTTTTGCTCTTTTTCCATATCTTCTAGTCTTTGTTTTTCAGTTTTTTTGCTGCTGTAAAATTCTTGCCACTGTTTTTCAAATGGGTTTTTTCCCAAATAATGGGTTGTGCTTCCCCTTAGTGTCTTGATATGGTAAAGGAAGTTTCTGTTTTTGATGTGGCTCTAACGTTCTTGATATTTTTTTTTTCAAGTGTGGGTGTGTTCTTTGTACAATCAGTTTTTTCGAGTAATGTGATTGGTTTCCTTTAGCCTCTTTTATGGTGAAGGCCGACGGGTGTTAAGAATTTCTTGATTTTTTAGTCGGAACTTCTTTTTTTTTTTTTTATCAAAGGATAGGAATTACTCCAAGATGATGTCTGAAAACTTAAACATAAGGCGAGAGTTGAGAGCTGTTTCTTCATTTTGTTTATCATTATTTTTTTTTAGTTTCCTGTTTTATGTTACTACTTTTATATTACAATGACGGATATGTTATTCTCATGATGCTAAATTTTGTATGTCTGGTCAATTTCACAATTGCAGACTCTCAAGTCCATAACTAGTCGCTGAATGCCTTTTACATTTGGAATACTAAGAATTTTGCATTTAAATGATTTTCACGGTTGGAAGTATGATCCTTAGGTGCTGATTTTGATGGATCTATGAATTAGGCTTTAGGCTTGTATGGGAAATTATTATTGTCATTTTGTGTTCTTGTATTGGTATTAATCCTTTTGAAATCTTTTTGACTTTATCAAAGAAAAAAAAGGGTTCTTTTTGAGTTCTTATCTATAATTTATAAGAAATACTATCACACTCGTGGCTTACAGCTTAAGGCTTGCCAGTGAAATGCCTTACAATTTAAATAATTAAGATGAGGCGAATCAGTGTATGTTTGCACTTTTATTTTGTAGCACATGTATATGAAATAATGTTGTCTGCCATCTTTGAGTGTTTTGGATTGTGCTGCTCTCTTCGAATTATGTCATGTCTATAGTCTTGCTTACACTTTCCATTGATGATATAGGTTATTCATCCAGTTCATGATCAGATTTTCTACTTAAACGCAGAGCATAAAAAAAAGCTAAAGGAGGAGTTTGGTTAGTTCATCAATTCATAAGAGAATCTCTTGATTTGATGTATTTCTTGTACTTCATCCTATGTATATCCATGTTCTCTGTTTGCTTTTTATCTTTTATCTTTAGGAATTGAATCATGGAGCTTTGTGCAACGACTTGGAGATGCAGTTTTCATTCCAGCTGGATGCCCTCACCAAGTTAGAAATCTCAAGGCACGAATTTCAGAGGGTTTTCCTGTCTTTGCCTTTCTCTTTATGAACTTCATACTGTGTGCTTGGAAGAGACTCTATCTAGGTTACTGTGATTGCTATGTCTGTTGCATTTAGCATTTTAGAATAAATTCACATACTTTATGTACTGTCAATTATATGTGGGTTATTGTTTGGAATTCTTGCCGTGGGTTCAAACACGTATTTCCTATATAGGTAGGAGCATGGGATTCCATATAAATTTAGTGTCTTTAATTGCTGACAACTTATTGACGTCTACATAGTAGTTTGGTCACAATTCATAATAGATCTGCATGTTTGTTGTAGTCTTAAAAAGACTGGCTCCAAATCTTACATTTATGCTATTTACTAATTTTGTTAATCAAATTCACAACCTACTGTACCTGTATTTACATGGTTTACCAAAGTATAGCAAATACAAAATTTGTGTTAGAATTACCCTTTGGCTGTATCCCATATATTATAGCATTTGTGCAAACCATTATCCTGGTGATTCCATTTGCAAATTATGGTACTGAAATATCAAGCTTTTCAATTGTATTTCTAGATAACTACAAACAACTATCTGAAATATTCAACCGATCTAATGCATAAGCATGCCTTCTGTTGATATCAGATGACCGTTGTCAGAATTTCACTAGATAACATTTTAAGTGTTGGTTTAGGAAAAATACACATTGTAATTTTCACATGGTTTGGTCTCAAAATATTGCATTGCTGAAAATATTTTTTTGTGCAATGTCTTGTTTCTTGCTATTGACTAGGTTTCCCATATCTATGCTAGGAAATTTCACATTGTGCATGCATTCGTCTCAAATTTGTTTAATAATTCCTTGTTCTTGCTTTTCTACAAGCTATAAAATAAAACACCTCTCATATGTATGGAAATTGGAAAATAGACATTCAAATAATTTGGCCTTCCGTTTTCTGAAGTTCTTCCTATCTCCTCTGCAGTCATGTATAAAGGTTGCGCTTGATTTTGTAACGCCTGAAAATGTTCAAGAGTGCATGCACCTGTCTGATGAATTTAGACTTCTTCCCCCGGCTCACAAGACAAATCAAGATAAACTGGAGGTAGAACATCTTATGGCCATTTTACTGCTTAGTTGTCTATAACTTATGGTAGGGGTTAATTACTTTAGTTTGCGTACAATGAATGAGACGATTAAGAAATTCTGTCTTACTGGTGCTGTTTTTTTTGTTTTTTTTTTTTGTCTCATGGTGCATTGGTTCATTCGTTTGTGGATTTTATCAAGTGATCTGGGAAAAGTGCAACCTGTGTAATTCTACTCGTATTGTAATTTTTTTGATAAGTAAAATTGGGGATATCAAGTTTATTACAGTGAGAATTAAGGAGGTTCCTGTATTCACAATATATATAAGAGAGCCTAACTAGGTTAGCACCCCTTAGTCGTTCTTTCATTGTAGGCCTCTTAAAAGCACGGTTCTTATTTTTGTCTACTTGGGCAACCCAAACCCAAGAGTGCACTTGACTTGGACTTGAAGGGGCTTATTTTGGTTGAGTGGTCTGTCGCTGGACCTTGAACTTGATTGGGTTGCACCTCCATATCTAACTTGTTACATGTGAAACAGGTGAAGAAAATGACAGTTCATGCAATCAGTCAAGCTGTGGAGCAGCTTACAAAGTGAGTAATGCTAACCTTACACAAATGATGCATGAAATAGAATAAGCAGGCAAAGATGCATTTCACTTTTGTTTTGTTCACTGAACAGGCACACACATGGTTTTCATATCTTCTGGTTACATCTAGGTTTGCTATGTGATGCTTGTGTAATCTGTTGTCTCCTTTTAACTATTTTGTATTGTAGTATAACATTTGTAAATTAATAATATCTTTAACACCGTAAAATGAAAACCCTAACGGAGTTGGAGAGATTGAGTTGACAAAATTAGTTGAGTACCTACAACTCTCAGGTTTAAAGTTCTTACCACTTTCTGAGGAGGGCTTTTAAGTACTCCAGCTCTCTATGTTGGAGCAAGTTAATTCTTTTTTCTTATTTCAAGAATTCAAGCAAGTTACTAAATTTGTTTCATAATTCCGAAATTTGGGATTTTATTTTTATCTCTGACTGAAACATCATGACTCAACTTATATCGTGCTGCATTTGCGTTCTTTTTTATCTCGTGGATTATACTCCTTTATCTTACACCAGGTTCCATTGATTTTCAAGGTAGCTTTTACTTTATCTATATAACAATTTTTGAAATCTCTCTCTTCATTATCTTGTAATGATGAAGTTCATTTCACAATTTATTGTTTGAGGCCAGAAAAAAAAAAAAGACCAAGCACTCCAAATAGCCTAAAGATATTTAAGATTAATAGTTAAAGAAAAAGGGGGTAAATCTACCGATTAATTAAAATATGTTTTGGAAACTATTTGAATATGTATTTGATATTATCTTGCTTTATGTATTTGATATGCATGTTGGTCATGAACCCTGGATAAGCTAGATTGAGTAGATTCACAACTTCACAAACTGTATTAAGTGGCATTCTCTAGGTGGATGGTCATTATGAAATGAAATTTGTTCTCCCAATGGTAATATTTCATTTGCCACATGAGATAACAATAACATGAACCCATGCCTTAGTTGTTTGTTTGCAACTGAAAACTTATAACATTTGTTGAACGACTTTGTATTCAGGTGTGTCGACTCCGAATCAAGTTGAGTATCGCATAGAATCATGGGAAGCTGACAGAGTTGGCCTGAAATCTTCTTTTATGTTTTGTAAAGAATACATTGGAGTGCATGTTTTGTTTTGTTGTCTGGTTTGGGGTTACACAATATGCTTCTGGATTATGTTCACAGACGGCTGGAGCCTCATTTTGAATTCTCATCTTTCTACTTAATACAAATCTAGCTGGTACGCATTTGGCTGAGACCCTTGCTTCTGAATTTAATGGTAGTTATGGTGTACCTTATCTATCCATTTAGTTGATGAAGCTAAGTAGGTAACAATCTTTTCTTCAATTCATACAATTTGTTTCAAGGTGATGACACAGTTAAAAATTTATACTTGAAGAAAAGTAGAAGCTTTTTTGCTTTGTCCTCGGAAGGTTCATACATTGCTTTCATAGTCAAGCTAGACTAATCTTGACAACTTTGAATGTGCTGAATGGTTCACAGCCCATCCAAGTATCCAACCAAAACACTGACTTTTGTTTGAAGGTCTCCTCTCTTGGTCTCATTTGCCTTCATTTGCAATACAATCCACTACAGTAGAAGGGGGGCCAGCTGACCACCATTCAAAATACAAAATTATTCCCATTAAAATTATTAATAGATCCGGTACTTTGAAAACAAAATACAAGCAGTTAGCATTGCTGCAGAGAATAAACACAACAGCTCGATCAGCTCATATACAGAAATTACAATATGATTACAATTTCTGATCCTTGGTTAACACCAATTTCAATTAAGAGGTGGCAGAAAAATTAACATAGCCTTAGAGAACTGTTCTCTGTTGCTGGCAATAGAATACCCGGACTCGTACTCTTGGGGATCTTGATTGTGTTCTTGAGCTTTAATTTATATGTGAAAGAACAAATTAAAAAAAAAATACAAGAAGATTAATGGACTAAAGGAAAGGAAGAAGTTACTAGGAAGAGGAAAGCTGGTGAAGCTTTTGTACTAGGGGTACAACATACAACATACATGTGGCACCATCTCTACCGTCCATTATGGTGCCACATGTCATCATTTAAGGGGCTTTCTCTTGTGGCACAAGTTACAAAGTTAAGCCTTATTATTACAAAGATATTTTCCTCAACATTACTCTATTAATTGCTAAGAATAGAGTTATAATGTAGCCTATAAATATAAAGGCAAACTACTCCTCTTCTCATGTTCTTATGGTCTCATTGTGAATCACACACAAGACCTCAACACTCTCTCATCAGACCTCACATCTCAGGTCTCATCTCTTTCTTGAGCTCTCTCCATTATCGAGCTCCCATTTTGTATCACCACTACTACAATAAACTTCTTTCTCCTTCTCCGTAGATGTAGGCACAATTGCCGAACCACCACTACAAGAATACATAAATTTGCAACGGACCGGAACCGTGGCAAAACAGGATTAGCCACGGTTTTTGACCGTGGCAAGACCGTGGGTGTTCAGGGCGTAGCTAATTCTTTTGCCACGGTCCGGGTCCGTGGCGAATAGCTATATTTAGCCACGGTTATGAACCGTGGGCTTTGCCACGGATATCAACCGTGGCAGAATTTCAATATCCCCACGGTCCGGGTCCGTGGCGAATATTTTTTTTAAAAAAAAAAAATATCGAAATTAATTTATTTTTCAAATTAGCTACTGTTTTTAACCGTGGCAAATCCGGAATTTTTCTAAAAAAAATTGAATTTTGCTACTGTTTGGAGCCGTGGGAAATCTGAATTCTTTGCAGAAAAAAATAACAATTATTATTTTTGCACCTGCCCTGCATAATCTAAAATCGGCTAACGACGAACAATTTTTTTGCACCTCCACAATGCATAATATAAAATCATATTCTCACTGGATACAAAAAGGAAAATTAATTGGTTTAAGCGCATTTATAGACTACATCCAACGTCACTTTTAACCAAGTCAGTAATGAAGTACAAACTAAAACAATTAAAAGCAACCAAAACTTAGACGATTAATCGTGTACCAAAAGATGCATTTGAATGTTCAACGAAACAATGAAATATAACATCTCTGTAAGAAACCATGGTACAGTTTTAGAGATCTTACATTAAATAATGAAAGCGTTTACATCCTTTGTTCTAACGTGAATAGAGAAAGTTGTTACATCCTTTATTTATTTCATTAAACAAAGCAAAGCATGTAATATCACATACTTATTTTGAACAAAATAATGTCTACTGATCAAATATATAAACGGAATACCTTAGTTCATCACTTCACAAAGTAGTCACGCAGTCTATCTCTACTCTCACAATCTAGGTCATCTGCTGCTAGCATATTAATTACGATAGACATGGTTTCGGCATGACGCAAGATTCCTCTCTCATCCATTAAATTCAAAAACTGCACTGCGTTTTGAAGCACTACAGAAATTCAAAAAGTGTAGAGTGGTAGTACTGACAGGAATCCGAACAATGTCTTCCCTCTGCCATCCAAGAGAATTGTATACGACAATCACCTACAGAAAACAATACACAGTGTGACATTGATAAGCTTTTATTTATCACAAAGTAGCGAGAGTCATAGTGTTAGCCTTACCAAGTTTTTCCCATGAGGCAAGTCAACTTCTGATGGAGGACAATAGCTTATGTTCAAAATGAACGACGCCACTTAGCACCCTCTCCTAAAGGATCGATTCTAAGGTAGAAGTTCCCTTTGATCTGAAAAAATAAGAAATACAATAAAAAGTAAGAATAAAGAGTAACTGATTCAATAGTTGGTGTTAGCTTGTGCTGCTGTTGAAAAGCTTTAGTTAATGCCAAGACATGTTTGTTGAATAAAGGGTACATCGCCAAAAACAGAGGAGGATTATATATCACTTTTAATTTCCTATCTAATAAGGTTGCATGCATACTAAAGCTTATCTTGTCTTTTACCATTTCAAAAAGTTGGATAAACAGTCTATATGCTACAGAGAAAAGGTGTTGTCTATTGTTGCAGATTAACAGTTTATGAAACATCTGTTTGACTGAAACTTAGTTAACCACGTGGATACAATAGTCAGCATAATTAGTGACCCCAAAATCCAAATGGGCTCTTTAATTTCCAAAGGATGTGCTTACTGTTAGCCCCTGGCATTCATTATCGACGCAGACCGTCTCATTAAGCGCTTCAGCAACACCTTTAGAATCATCAAAAAGCAACCTCCTACACAATACAAGGAAAATTGAGCCGTAAAGAAAAAGAAGAGCTGCGTGAATGCTATTAAATATCATGAATCATCTCCTTGCAGATACATAAACTCAAAGTAAAAAAAAGCTTCTAGTGGTTGAACAAACCTATGAAGCATCAACTCCATTTGTCCATCTGCTAAGCTGGATCCACCGACAGATCGGTCCACCAAAACTGAGAGCTCAGTTTTGCTGTCTTCCATGTATAACCCGAGATTTATCTGTAGGAAAAAAACCACAAGCATAAGAGGTGTTCAAATTATTTCAAAGTTAATTATTGTGTCTAAGGGAGGTATAATCATATAAGGGATGTATTGTAGATTAAACGAGTGAAAAGATCCTTGAGAGCGCAAGTGTAAGAAATGGAAACAAAAAGTTGCTGAAAGGAAAGTGTGAAATCTTTATTTGTATACAAACGTCTATACTTTACATGTGCATACTGTATGTGGCAGACAGCAGAACCAGAGATTGGAATGTTTTGTGAGATATAACTATGTAAGTGTCAACCAAAGGTCAGAAAAACTAAACCAAATAGTGTAGAACTCATGATGCTGCTTCATAGGCTGCGACCCTGGGTGCATTTTACTTGATACATTTCAGGCCCATGCCAGGTTTTTGACTCACATAGGGCACCGGAGTCAGGAGGTCAGATGTTAAGTCCCAGGCATACATAGTACTTAGAACATGCACACACACATCAAAACCCTTACCGTATGATATCATATATTAAGGAAAAAGAGTCACGAAATAATTTCACATATAATGAAAACATACAGGGTAATAATTTCCAGCAACAGGTTGCTTCACTTGCAAGTCCCAGTCAGTTCTAAAATCTCGAATCTGCAAGTACAGTTACAAGATAAATTGAGAAACCATTAAATAGATAACATATTATATTACTGAAAGTTCTTAATCTGCATCAACTTTCTGAGCTAGAAACTAATCTCAACTAAGAAGTATTTTCCCTTAATCAGTAATCTCAGTCTCTGTATTAGTCTATAAGAAAAATTTCAATATATGTATTATCATTTATGTACCCTCTTAATGAAGTCTCGTCCATTAGAATCTGTGTAGAATGTTTTATTGGTCTTCATGGTAGTTGTGATTTGTGTTGCAACTTCTTTTCCAATTCCATCATCGATGGGTATAGGCCCTACCTGAAAATTGAGGATATAATGATTTGGATACATGTTAGGACACACATACATAAACGTTCTAAGAAAAATACACTAACAAGAAACATAGATGGTTGCATGAAAGTATGGATATCCATGTGCAAGAAGGTGATCTTACAGTAAATTCAACTTCAACATGCTCCTTTCCCTTGTACACTCTGGTGATCTACGCATGTTCACTCACATTGTTTATATTAAAGACAACAACCATAATTATATTTGGTACAAAAAAAGACAAGTTTAAGATGTAAATTTTCCACTTGGTTATTACTAAAAGCACCTGGGAAGTCAAAAGAATTTCATCCATTGCAGACATACTTTAAAGGCTTACAATGTTCTACATTCTAAATATCAGGGTAAATAAAATTCACATAAAAAAAAGCTGACTGTGACATGGTGAAACACCTGATTTATCCATGGAGTAATTTGTTGATGGACTTCATCCAACACCGGTCCCGGAAAACAGTGTAAGAAACCTGGAACAAAAGAAAACATTCTTCTGAAGTGTTGGTATTCCTTTAGACAATTCATAAACTATGGGAGTGTTCTGTATATCCGCTAAATTAATAATCATGGCAACAATATTCCATAAAATCATCAGAGCACTTCCCTATTCTACTAGAAAGAAGGTACATATCAATAGATGGCCTCATACCTGCCTTTCAGATTTTAAGGGATATGAACCATTCGGACGGAAGACATATGCTCCAGAGGCCTTCATAACAGAAGATTTATACAGTAGCCAGTGATTAAAAAGAAGTATTGCACTCCAAGAATAGAGCTACCTGAGGATCCAAGTCACTTCCATCATTTCCAGAATAAAAACTATATGATTGGTCTACAAATTCTTTGACCTTCAATAATAAACAGAAAGATATTACAAATTAAAAAGATGAACAAATTTATTGAAGAATTATAAGAAATTACCTGTGAAGTACACCAAAAATCGATTCAGCAGAAATTATACCAAAAGTTGATTCAACAGAATTTGCGAGTTGAAGATGATAGGGTTTTAACAAAGAAGATGATTGCGATTTCTCAAATTGAGACTTTGCAATTTCTCAAAATCATCAGAGAAGATGATATGGTTCTCAATTTCAGAAATTGGGACTCTGAATGATAGGGTTCTTCGATTTTTGAACGATTTCTGAAGAAAGGAGGCAATTTCTCAAATTTCTAAACGATTTCTGAAGAAAGGTGGCAATTTCTCAAAATCAACAGAGAAGATGATAGGGTTCTTTGATTTCTGATTTCGATTTCTCAAAAGGAAGAAAGCTTTTCGTTTTTTCTCTCTCTCACTCTCTTTTTCTTTTCGTTATTTATTTAACCAAATTGTATCGATGGTTAGATAAATCTCGAGATAAGAAACAAGAATCATACGGTCCCCACTCACTTCGTTCCCACGGTTCATAACTGTAGGAAAATTTTCCAACAATCCTAAATATTAGATCAAGATTTTGCCACGGATTTATAACATTTGCCACGGCAATCAACCGTGGCTAATTTTGCTACAGACCCGGACCGTGGCTAAGGCAGTCGTAGGTCCATACCAATAAGCTGATTTTCTTGTAGTGCACGTATACAATGGTGTTCATGTTTCTACTTTATTATTATTGTTCATATCATTTACACATCATCTTTTATTAATGTATTGACCAACTTCACAAATATGGTTAATACATTTGGCGCCGACTACAGGGACTTGGGATTTTCTCAAGCGAATTCCACCCACCAACCCCACCATACACCATTGTTTCATAAGTGGTGACTTCAAGAAATTCATTGAATTTGAAATGATAGAATTGCAATTCACAGTTGAAGGCTTGGAGTAAATTGCCTACACAATTATTGGGCTCGACAGAAGCAAGATAAGTATCACTTTAATATTTTTTGGTCATTGAGATGAGGCAACGGACTACCAAAGAGCGACCTCAATTGTCTCTGTTTATTGTTACTGGTCATTGAGATGAACCACCGAGCTACTGAAAGGCAAAATCGACCTCCATTCTCTTACTGGTCATTCAACATTTTTCCATTACATGTGCATTTATGTAGCAATTTATTCTCATAACTCATCCATGATTATCTCCTCTCATTCATGAGCCACATCAACTGATTACTATCACATGCGTAATCAATCACATGCTTTATGCTTACATATATAAGAGTTACATTCTCACATCAGTTACATTTTTTGTGGCCACCAGTAACCCACAATCAATTTTGTTATATATTCTCAACATTAAACCACTTTAATGATGTTGACTATGGCTCAGTTCTCATCAAGCCCACTAATGGAGTTCTCAGGTCTTGCAAAAAACTCCTCATACATTCAGGTCTCTAAACTACCGAGCTCAGGTCTCGTCGCGACCTCACCTCAAATTCAGCTCTCTAAGCCAACGACCTCTCAGGTCTCGTCGCAACCTCACCTTCATGTCAGGTCCCTAATTGCGACCTCACCAGGTCTTTAATTGCGATCTCTCCAACACTCAGGTCTCGTCGCGACCTCACTTTATGTTCAGGTCTCTAATTGGCACCTCACCAGGTCTATCAACGACCTCGTCAAATTACAGGTTTTTCAACGACCTCAAGAATATTTATGCCATACAAGGGGCTATTCTCACTTTATCTAATTTCCTTAACTTGCTATTGGCACAATTAGCTATTAATGATATTTTTGCGTAGCTCTCTCTATGTGCAGGTCACATGAACACGACCTCACTCCCCATGAGCTATTTTTGCACAAATGTGCCACATTGCTTTCACTGAACTCTTTACAAGTGAAATGCTTGATATCAAATATGGCCACCCTCATTGACTAGTGAGTCACTCGTATGCGGGACGACCTCAACCACAATTCTCTAGCCACATGCCTGGTCGAACGCATTCACTCTCAAAGCAATGCAGACCCACAAAGGCCACATGCCTGAGAATTGTCAAACAGGTCTCCACGCTGCGACCATTCACTAGATCGGGCACCAAAAGGTTCCAAGTAACTCTCAAAACACTTGGTCAACCAATCTTCTTTCTCAAACGAGCTACATTTTCACTCCAAAGTGCCACATCTATCGGAATGTCCAATCACAAGGCGACAAAGATAGTACATACAAAAGTCATAAGGAAGACATACAGTTCAGTGTAAGTCTTTTATTAAATTTTATAATATTTCACATCCTAACATTATCAACAAGTATCAGGTCTATGCAACTCGACCACAAAAAGGCGACCACCTTGAAGCATGACCGAGACCAACCACCCACGTATGCAAGAGGACCCACTTCAGTACGACGTGCTTGCAGCCGTTCATCCCGTCTACATGCCTTCTGAACGAGCTATCAGGTCTCCCTGGAACTAACTAGCTCGTTGTACACAAAATCATGATCGAGTTTGCAATCACCACAAGGGACCTTCATCGCGTCCTACAAATCCCAATAATCAAGCTCATTAAAATTTGGGGCGGATCGACTTCGTTAAAGAACCCCACATTTCATTCATCTTGGGGGCTAGATCGGTTCGATTACTTCTTTTCAGCCCGAACTCCGTTCAACCTAAAAAAAGGGGGCTTATTGATGCAGGAACTAGATCTTGGAACACAAACAAACTCACACCAATATTAAGAAGAACACTTCTTTTTCATTAATCAATAAAAACCGAGTCCTTTACATCTAACAAGAGGCCTTTATATAGGCTACAGTTTCCAAATCCTAATCAAACCCTAATACTGTATAAAGGACGCAACTAACCTCCAACCCTAATATAAGACGAAAATTACCAAAAATAGAAAGATTTGAGTTATGATCAAATCTGGACTCTACTCATCTCTAGGAATCCAAGGCCACAGACGGCATGCGCATAGGAGGCAAACCCTTAGGTAACTCATCAGGAAAAACATCTGCAAATTCGTCAACTACACCCTTGACACACTCAGGCACTAACACAGATTCACTCCGATCTTCCCCCATCAACAAATACACCATACCAGTTGCTTCCATCTCCTTAACAAAGTGTTTTGCTGTTAAAAAATTAGAATTGCTATGTGTTGTAGGTTTGGAAGAAACATCTTTGCTAGGCATTAATACAATACGAACAGAGCCAACCATAAAACTATAAGTATTATGACCATCATGGTGAACATAACGATCATACTGCCATGGTCTACCTAACAACAAATGACATGCATCCATAGGGACAACATCACACCAAACTTTATCCCGATACTTTGCATCAATAGAAAAAACAACTAAACAACGTTTAGTGATAGATACCTCCACCCCTTTCTTGAGCCATGAAAGGGAATATGGTTCAGGATGCTTCTCAGTTACCAACTTCAGCTTTGAAACAGCTTCATCAGAAACCACGTTTTCACAACTACCAGGATCAATAATCAGTTGACAGATTCTGCCCCCAATAGTCCAACTTGAACGAAAAATATTGTTTCTCAACCACACATCTCCTTCTGTGTCTTTAGGAGTAAGACAGATCCTGCGAGTGATTAAACATTCACCCCTATCACCATGAACAACCTCTTCCTCAACCTCGTTATTGTCAAATAGTGGGTTATCAAACAACGGAGAACCCTCAAAACCCTCCATTCCTTCATCTGTACCATCATCACCATCAATAAATAAAATTTTTCCTTGCTTATCACCCTTTCTACAATCAGCAGATTTATGTCCAGGTTCGCCACATTTAAAACACTTAAAAGTTGGTGCTTTAACTGGTTGTGCTCCTCCACCCTGCATGTTTATGGGCCTGTTAGTAGGTGTTGTATTGTTACGAACACCAAACCTATTATCAGGACTAGCAGTGTAACCACCCCTCCTTTGCAACTGCCTTTCCAAAGTCAATGCTCTTTGGTGTGCTTCAGAAACATCCCAACAATCAAACAAGTTCAATGTATCCTGGAAATTCTGACATAAACCCCCAATATAACGAGTAACCATTGTTCACCCGTCTCTGCAGTATCAACCCGAAATACTAAATGATAAAATTCTTTAGTATATTCTTCAACTGTTTTAGAACCCTGCCGTAGATTCTGCAAACGATGGAAAAACCTCTCTGGCGTAGTTGTAAGGCAAAAAATCTGCGCGCATGTGCTTCTTCAGTTTCTCCCATACAACAATATTAACTTTCCCTTGCCTATTACGAGTTGATTTTAGTTGTTGCCACCATGCAGCAGCCCTTCCACGAAACCTTGTAGCAACTAAATGAACTTTTTTGTTTTCAGGAACTTCTTTGAACTCCAAAATTTCTTCAACAGTACCCAACCAATCAATCAATTCATCAGCTTGTAGGTTTCCATGAAACTCTGGAATATCGATTTTCAATCCAGCCTCCCATCTACAATTTTCATAAGCTTGTCTAGCAACCTCACGATCAACTTCTGCAAAGGGGTTGTCAAGCCCTTCCTTATCGTCTCCAGCATCTGCATCTTGCGGTTCTGGAACACGACGACGCTCTTGCTGATTTTGCAAACCAGCCATCTGACGGGTGAGCGCTTCAACCTGCCGGGTAAGCTCTGCAATCCTATCTCTCGCATACACATCATCTAAAGGGGCATCTCGAATCACTACAGCACGTCCTCTTCCACCACCACGGGCCATTGAAACAGGATAGTAGCCTAGAAATCTGATACCAACTGATGCAGGAACTAGATCTTAGAACACAAATAAACTCACACCAATATTAAGAAGAACACTTCTTTTTCATTAATCAATAAAAACCGAGTCCTTTACATCTAACAAGAGGCCTTTATATAGGCTACAGTTTTCAAATCCTAATCAAACCCTAATACTGTATAAAGGACGCAACTAACCTCCAATCCTAATATAAGACGAAAATTACCAAAAATAGAAAGCTTTGAGTTATGATCAAATCTGGACTCTACTCATCTCTAGGAATCCAAGGCCACAGACGGCATGCAAAACGGAGTTCTCTAGAAAGAGATATAAACAAAACAAAACTTTCCTAAAATAGCAAAATTGGCTTTTTGAAGGCCTAAACGATGTCAGAACCCCAAAAAACGCAACATCACACGAGCTTATGATCGTTGGCCCGTTTTCCTTCAGAAAAAGGGGTCCTCATACCACTTTGGTAAACTGGACAAAATCTCAACTTGCCCGCGGGCGAGCCTCGGGCAACTTCTGGTGGCGGCCAGTCGAGCTCCGCTCCCATTTCTCTTCAAACATATCAGCTAATTCCTGTATGCCATCACTTATGTAGGGGTACAACATACAACATACAACATACATGTGGCACCATCTCTACCGTCCATCATGGTGCCATATGTCATCATTTAAGGGGCTTTCTCTTGATGGCACAAGTTACAAAGTTAAGCCTTATTATTACAAAGATATTTTCCTCATCATTACCCTATTAATTGCTAAGAATGGAGTTACATTGTAGCCTATAAATATAAAGGCAAACTACTCATCTTCTCATGTTCTCATTGTGAATCATACAAAAGACCTCAACACTCTCTCATCAGACCTCACCTCTTAGGTCTCATCTCTCTCTTGAGCTCTCTCCATTATCGAGCTCCCATTTTGTATCACCACTACTATAATAAACTTCTTTCTCCCTCTCCATGGATGTAGGCACAATTACCGAACCACGTATACAATGGTGTTCATGTCTCTACTTTATTATTATTGTTCATATCATTTACACATCATCTTTCATTAATGTATTGACCAACTTCACAAATATGGTTAATACATCAATGAAGATCACATAGTAAGGTCAACTACTGTACTTGCATCTACAAACCACTATAGTACTATACTAGTGACATTTGATACTGTAAGAGATTTGTGTATTTAATATGAAAGCAAAACCTCTCTACTTCTGTAGTTATTAAAACCTAGGTCGCGCCAATATACGACGAGTGCCAAGTTGAAGATCATTTCCCATGTAATAAGAGAACGTTTCCCCATACATTCTTGCATTTCAATAAATCGTTAAAATCTCACTCTGTTATTTATCTCACCTCTAGATGTTTTGAACAAACCCTTTTTGGTGTAAATATTTGTAACTACTTCGTGCATTCCGTGATTCATTCATAATAATAATAAAAAAAAATCTCTACCAACACAATTTTTACTCAACAGAGATTATCAGATTTTGCAACTCAATGTGATCTATGATTCGCGTGATTTACAGGCCAAAAAAATTATGTTCTATGGGAAACAGTGTTATCTTCATCCCTCTTCTATTAGCATAGCTAAATTTGATCAAAATCACTCAGCACCAGAAAATGCAAGCCTCTTGCCCTGAATAATTATTAACATTGGGTGTTAGAATACTTCTAACTAGTTGTAGTACTAGTAACTGCATCTTACAGTCATTTAAATTCACATATAATTGATGACTGTCGGCATTTTCATGTTGCACTACTGACCTACTGTTAATGTTATATTAAATTTGGAACCTAACCACTTGGCAAAGAGTGGAGTGGAAACCGGGAACTTATAAATAATGAGAAGTTGATCCTACCTTCTTTTATTTGGGATGATAAACAGAACATTTCCACCATAATCTAAACAGGGCCGGTTCTGGGGTTTTGGTGGCCTTAATCGACTTTCTAATATGAGGCCTATCTTAAGACAAAAAATATATAGAAGAAAAAAAAATTGTCGTTATAGATGCATGCAATACTTACTCATTACACTTGTAAAGTCAACCTTGCTGTATGCTTCCAAAAGCATCACCGAAACCTCCATCTTGTTGGATTTTTAGATGCAAAATTACTCATTACACTTGTAAAGTCAACCTTTTCTGCCATAGCCTTTTCAATAGATAACATAACAAGTCCATTTAATCTTTCCTGTGACATTGTTGATCGCAAATAAGATTTAATCAACTTCAACTTTGAGAAGCTTCTTTCTGCAGAGGCAACAGTAACCGGTATAGTCAACATTATTCTATAAGCAATCCAAGCATTTGGAAAACAATGTTCTCTTGGTTTCAAATGATTCAAGACGTCAATTGCCTTCTTTGCATCTTTTGGTAAAATCTCTCTCAAAATTTGCAATTTTTCATATAAATTACTTCCATTAATATCAGAATCTCCATCATGTGTAAGGAATTGCTCGAGCTTATCACAAGATGTCATGAGACTACTATTATCTGCAGACTTTAACTTATTCAAATCGAATAAGAACCCAAAAGTTTTTCCATATACTTGAAATTGTTCAAATCTTTCCTTCAACGAAACACGAGCTTGATCAACAATATTTAAGAAGTAATTAACTCTGAAGAATTCTTCATTAGATAATACCACTTCTTCTCTGTCCTTATCATGAATCTCATCACATCGTCTCTTTCTTGAAATAGTGCGCTTTTGAACAAAAAAAGGTTCAACTCCCATTGCTAGTGCAATCTTGTTAGCTTCAATCCTTGCCTCTTCAAATCCACTTTCTCTATACCTGTCAAAATATGAAACCAACCCTTCTAAATCTTGAATAGCCACATCAATTTGCATATTTTCACTTCGAAAGGTTTTACTAACAGAGTTGATGGCTGACAACATACTGTACCATATAACCATTCCAAATAAAAATTCAAAATCCTCTATACCATGTAGCACAAGGGCTTCGGCTTTGCTGTTTGTTTTAGGATCTTCACTGCTATTTGCCAAATCAACTAAAACATCTCTTATTTTTGGAGCTTGATACCTTATTGCTTTGACGCTGTCAACACGACTTTCCCAACGTGTTTGTGACAATGATTTGACAGTCAACCCTTCAACATTAGCTTTGAAAACTTGCCACCGCTTTGTAGAAGATGAAAACAACGTATATATACGTTGTACTATCCCAAAAAATGTGATAGCCTGAGTACAAAAATTAGCCATGTCACACAATGCAAGATTAAGACTATGACACCCACATGGGGTGTAAAATGCTCTAGGATTTATTTCAAGAAGTCGTTTCTGCACACCCTTGTGTTTTCCTTTCATATTTGATCCATTATCATATCCTTGCCCTCTTATATCACCAATATCAAGCTCAAGAGTGCTTAAAACATCTCTAAGTTTGTTGTAAATTCCCAATCCCGTTGTATCCTCCACCTTTAAGAATCCTAAAAAGAACTCTTCTATTTTTACTGGACTTGTTGAAACATCCACACATCTAATTACAAGAGACATTTGTTCTTCATGGCTTGTGTCTGGAGTACAATCAAGTATGACAGAGAAATACTTTGCTTCTTTGATTCTTGCGACAATTGTGTATTTGATCTCTGCTGCTAACATTTGAATAAGTTCATTCTGGATATTGTGACTAAGATAGTTATACTGAATTTCATGACTTTTAATCCGCCGAATGTGCTCTTGCATGACAGGGTCAAATTTTCCAATCATTTCAATTAAGCTCAAAAAGTTCCCATTGTTCTCTTCATAAATCGCCTCATTAGTTCCACGAAAAGCCATATTGTTTTTGGCTAAAGTCTGTACAACTGCAAGTATCCTTATAAATACTTGTCTCCAATGTTCCTTATCTTTATTGATCTGTTCCTGTATAATGTTGTCAATTGTTTCCTGCCATTGGAATCTCAAATCCAATTCAATCCAATTGCTCATGCAAACAATGTGTGCAGTACTAGTTTCATGACTACTAAGCCTAATCGAAAGATTCTTCCAATCTCTAATTCCTTCAGTAGCCAAATGAGTCTTGTTATCGTGTTTTCTAAATAACTTACAACAAAAGCAATAAATTTTGTCCTCAATGTTCGAATATACCAACCATTTTCTATCATGTGTCTCTCCATTTGGTAATTCTCAAATGTTTTGTCATATCAACCCTAATTGGACCTTTCTTCACCAACATATCTCTGTCATTGTGGCTAAGATTATTCCAATTCCCTGGATCATAAAAGTTTGCAGGTTCTTGCTCACCAATTACCAAATCTTTATCTTGTTCCTCATTTATCGGAATCTCAACCTCATTCTCAATTTCATTACCATCCATGTTATCATCTTCAACTGTATCTTGGTTTCCATGTTCTTCACTAGCACTACTGTTATTCTCAGTTACATGCTCTTCATCAACATTATTGTTATCCTCAATAACATCTTGCACTAAACTTTGATTGTTGTTGGTAGTGGTTGCAAAATATCTATGAATACCACCTGTGGCTACTAGAGATTGAGTGAGTTGTTCCAATTTTTGTTTCTTTTTTCTTTTACTGTGACCAGATTCATGCTTGCGAAGCATAGTTAGAAATCAGAAGACCCCCAAGGCCTCAATTCCTCTAAAAATCTGCAATAGTGCAATTTTATGACAAAAAACAAAATCCCATTTAAACTTTCTTCTAGTGTAATTAAAAACAAAACATAAAAATAGTAACAAGAAGTAAAATTAGGTAATTAAGTAATAAGTTGTGAATCACTGATTGTATTTACAGATTTACTTGAAATCTTGAATTATGGGGTAATTATAGATATCTATATATCTATATAATAGCTAGACTCAATAGGTCCCACACTCTCTTTCCTATGTGGCACTCTATATGATCATCAAGCTCTCACAAATTTTCTTCCATAAAACAAATAAAAAAAAAAATTATACTAATTGGTTCTATAACTAAATTTGTATTTCTCTACTTTTTTTCCCATTTTCCATTAAACCCAAAAAATCTCTACCCATTTTCTCTACTCTCCTAATAAAGTATAAAAACAAACATTTCAATAAAAATAAAATCAAAACAACAAATATACTCAAAACACAAATTAATAATCAAATATAACCAAACATAATAATTTATTACATATAAATAAAAAAAATTAATAAATTTAAAATTTATAAAAAATTTCTCTTACAAAATCTCTAATCCCGGTGCGTAGCACGGGGTCTACAGCTAGTATATATATATATATATAAAATTGAATAAGCAAATCAATTAGAGGTATTAAATATATAAAGAAAAGATTAATAAACAAAATTTGAGATTTACCTGATTGTTTAATGAGAGGAAGATCAGAAGATGAATAGCTGATGAAAGATACAGACAATGAGAGAAAGAGGAAAGAAAGTGAATGAAAGAATGAAAGATTCGTTGATGTCTTGATGATACATACAACTAGGGCTTCTAAAATGTGTATTGGGCTTTCTACAATTGGACTTAAAAAGTAATACATACACTACCTTGAATAAAACTATGGGCCCTGTTACAATTTGTGGCCTTAATCGGCTGCCTACTTCGCCTACATACAGATCCGGCCCTGAATCTAAACAAAATGGAAAAGAGTTCGAGTAATATTACACAAGACGGATGTAGCTGAGATTAATTAGTTACCTGTAGATTGCGGACAACAACTCCTTCCCGTGAAGGCCAATTAGGATCTGCCCGGTGTGTGTCTATGACAAGAGCAGCTTCACTAGGAATACAAGTGTACTGAAGAATTCTTTCAAAAGCTATAATATCATTTTCAAGAGAGCCAAGAAGCCATATTACAAATGCCTGTAGTCTGTTCAAGTCAAGTCCATAGGTCACAGCTAACCCTGCAATGGCTGGAAAGGCAACAAAGAGTTATGAATTATAAAGGGTCAGGCAAAATCATCTGAATTATGTGACATTAGCAAAATTAAGAGAAATGAAAATATCTCTACGAGTATAAATGTATAATATTCCAATTAAAATAACATCTTACCAGGATCAATTAATCCCTGGGGCATAGAGACTAAGAAAACTAAAGTCAAGACAAATGTGAATGACGATAGCACATCCAAGCGAAAATTTAGCCACTCGATCATTTGCAGCCATGGAATAAAATCCAGGCCGTGAACTGCTGTCTATCAATTTCATATTTGTGTCCATGAATCTTGATTCCTGATCAAAGCTCTTGATAGTTGTCAATCCTGAGATAGATTCAGTGAAGTGTTGTTTCACCGGGGCATTGCTTACTCCACTCAACCGTACTAGTTCCCGTGCATACTATGATTGCTGGAATTGAAGAAGAAGAATATTGTAACTCATGATAGCTTAATAGTATGAAAAAATTAAGAACTTCGCATAAATATTAAATAAGATGCCTAACAATGTAAGTCTCCTTAATCAAAGGGTGTCTGTATGTTCATGTATTTGTGCTTGTGTGTGGGTGAATTCAAATGGACAATACCTTCGTGGTGTAGCGAAATATTATAGGTGGCAAAATGAGATAATATTGTTATTTGTAGGCTTGTAGGAACCAAGATAATTATAAGATCCCCCCAACATCACTATTTAGTCAAATATGGGAAATTTAGACTTGACTCCCCAAATAATGGACCTCTTTTGATTAAACCCCCACATATATGAAAAGTTTGACTTTGCACCCCACCGTTTGCTTCCGTCCATTTTTCCATCCAAATTATATTCTTACTTCCTCAAATGCCCTTTGTTCTTTTATTAGCTAAAACCCCCATATATTAAAAAACGAGAGGCATTTAGGGAAGTAAAAATATAGTTTGGATGGAAAACTTGACAGAAGCAAACGGTGGGGTGCAAAGTCAAACTTTTCATATATGTGGGGGTTTAATCAAAAGAGGTCCATTATTTGGGGGGTTAAGTCTAATTTTTCCGTCAAATATCAACCAATTCATATATGCAGCTACAATTTTTTTGCAGTATATCAAGCCAGCCTAGAGATTAAGCTCTTAAAACACCTTTGTAATTTGTTCCTTTGAATTACAAAGCCACACAATGAAGCAATTTCACTTGGGCTTTCTTATTTGCATTTCCAGTAATTTTTTCGAGCTTTTAAATGAAACTACAATTTAATGTACGTATTTAATGTACTTTACTGACTATCCAGGTTAATTATTTTTCATGTCTCCTTTCAAGTATTGTTAGTTTGTTAACATGTACAATCAAAATCTAGTCTAGTTGCTAGGCTCTCTGCTTATGCCTTCAGTAGAACATGAAATGAAATTATACTAAATGAAAGAACTAAATAGACTTGCATAAATCAAATATGTCCAGGATCGAATATGCATAAGGTATTGATCACAAAATAAAATAATATAAATATACACAAAATATACATACTTTTATATCTTCTACATTCAATAAAATCATAGCTTAACTTCTCTCAATTTCTCCTTAAATCTACCTAGGTGATGGTCCCTATATTGTAGAGAGTGAGCATTGAGGGGGAGCTATGGAGTATAGTACTTATATAGTCTTCCATCAAAACCTTTGTGTTCTTCATAATAATGAACTTTACCAATAAATGAAGATTAATATTATATAACTTATATTGGAATCCGAAAAACTAAAAGACTTATAATTTAAATGGGACTTAAACAAATGGTTATTGGGCCATAATTCTAATATTCTCCCACTTGGACCGATAACCATTTGGGCCATAAACTTTAACAATCTCCCACTTGGCCCAAAATGGGTGTTAACTAAAATTTGATCAAAAAACAAAACTTTGAATCACATCAAATTGTGATAGTGCCTATAATCCAAAATTATTAAATTCTTAATTGAATCAAATTCTTGATTTGAGTCATGGCTGTCACATATTCCATTTGGCACGATTCCTTCCATGTACTACAATATCAAGTAAATTCAATCCAACCAAGGCTTGAATTTGCTCCAACTAAAATGTTCCCACTGAAATTTTGTCTTGTCATTGTCAAAAGATATACCTTTACACATTATAAAATTGTGCACTTAACTATATTAAAGGAACAACTAACAAAATCAATACTAATGTGATCACTATGAAATATCCATAATTATAAAATCCATACAAAATATGAATTACTTCTTACAAAAAATATTAAATAGTAATTCAAAAAAAATGGTTTATATTTGTCAAAAATTTCTTGATTTTGCATCTTCTTCACAATAAGAAACTTATAGATTGTATCTTATACTCTTGTGCTAGAAGTGGACAATAAAATTCTTTGAAATGATATTGAGAACCTAATGTCTTGAGATAGGTTCACATAATAATAACGTATATCATGATCGAAGAAAATTGATCATCTTTTGAATCAAATTAATATCTAAATAAGATAAACTACCTTAATGAGTTATCGAGTGCAACACCAAAACCTATCTTTGGGTCCGGGAATTAGCTTGCTATTAATTCACTCAATAAACAAATCTTAAATATGAATAAGAATGACAATTCAACTCTCTCAACTAGTTCAATTCCATGCCTTTGGGCTAATGGTTTCAAACTAATTAAGATTCATACTTATCACCTTATTCCACCTCCAACAAAAAAAATTGTATAATTATCTTGAACTTTTGGGTCAAAGACAACCACATGAAATGAGATGTTAAATTTTTTTATCGAATAATTTACCAAATTATCTCAAATATGTATTGAATGTATAGGCCGCTTTGGCGACTAACAATACACCCAATATACTTTAAAAATCTGGTAAACTTAGATGTAAGAATATGGTTTGTTATGAAAATATAATCAAACCTTATGTTATCTTTACAATATGTGATCATTGCAATAAAATATCCAAAACCATCTAAATTGAATAAAAAATTAAGATCACAATTCTAAAATTTAATACATCATTATGCATCCCACTAGAATAATATAATAAAAAATTATTTGATTTAATATCTATAATTAAAAAATGAGCATAGGCCGCTTTGGCAACTAACAATGCTCGAAAAATATAGAATTGATCATGTATATATTGTAAAACTACAAATAGTTCTAATATAACAATGGAATATTCAAACAAACAATCAAACAATATGCAGAAAGAAAATAACACACAGAAAATTTTAACGTGGTAAAACCCGAAAAGGGAAATGTCCACGGTTGTCCTCGCGACAACAAATAATCCACTAGATGAAAAGAGATGTACAAACCTACCAACTACCTGCACTCACTGCGAGTTGATACTCCTGGTTATCTCTAACACCTTGACTTCACCAGAGCACCTTGATGTACGCACAAGACACTCGACTTCTTGATGAACACACAAGAAGACTCGAAGCCGAATTCACAATAACTCTTGAAGATCACAAAGATATGAATTGAGAGAAGGGGGAAGAAAAGGAATTGAGTTCAATAGCCACAAACACTTTCAATACCAAAACCTAAACCAAAACACATGAACTAGAAGAAGAATGGACGGCCAAAGAACTAACTTGTTCTTTGGAAGAGAAACCCTATTTATACTTAGGGTTGGAAACCAAGGAAAATGGGCCGAAATACTGAAAATCCATATTGGACGTACGTACGTCGAATCAACGTTCGTACGTCCCCACACGGTAAAAATTTGCTGCCTGCTTGGACGTACGAACGTCCTAACTGCGTACGTACGTCCTGACCAAAAGATGTTTGCTGCCTCAGTGGACGTACGTACGTCCTAACTCGGTACGTACGTCCAGTACCCAATAACTTTTCCTAGACAGAACCAAGAGACACGAAGGACACGAGACGACCATGCGTACATCTTGATTTTCCTAACAATGAATTCAAGGCGAGATAACCAAAGACACTTTGTCACAAAATTGATGTCAAACCACTTCGTGCCGGTTTCAATCTCCCCCTTTGACATTGATTTTGTGACAAAAACCTATGACTCTAATAGCACTTATAAGACGTGCTTACAAGCCCAAACCATGGCATTTATAAAACATGCCTACAAAATCACTCAAGATAGAAACACATAACAAGTCACTAATTCTTGTTATCCAGCTTTAGCAAGATGCTTTAACCATCAGAGACCGGACGGAAGCAACTAGGAATTTCCGAAGCAATCAAGGATTCAACAGAAGTTCCTTCGAGCAACTCCCCCATACTTCATGAGCTCCAAAATATTTTTGACACTCGAGCTCCCCCATAACTAGATAACGTCTAAAATCATCAACACGTTCACTCCCCCATACGTGTAGCATACCTGAAACATGACCCAAAAATAACCTAACAACAAGAAGACGATTGTTAGTAATTAGAGTCATAAATCTCCCCCTTTTTGTCACAACAAGTGAACAAAATAACCAACCAACAAAAGAAACGATAAAATAACAACAATAAACAAATAACCAAGAAAAAGAAATCAAAACCAAACAATGAAGACAAAACAGATAAAAAGATAAACCTAACCCAACTGTTAAAAGTTCATGAAAGCAACTAATAACCAAACATAGGAATCCATAAACATAAAAGACAAAACGACAAAAACACAAGGCTTAAGTTAACGAATTCGAAAAACCCGTTCCCAATGACCTAGAGGAAGCTTGGAGAAGTAAGCTTCCGCACGAGCCGAAGGCCTATTCCACCGAGCAATCACATGATCATCATAATCCTCCAGCCATTCACTCTTACAAAACAACTCCTCAATTCTGCTGTCCAAGCCACAGTCGGTAAGTGGAGCAGCAAGTCCTGGAACCTTCGGATAACCAACCAACTCCAAGATGTGATTTTGAAGATGTCCCGGTAATCTCTCCCAATGATTGACATGAACCAAACAAGGATTAAAAAAAGGTCGATGAATATAGTCATACCCATGGGGAACGCGACATAAACGACAAACCTTAGCATTGTTTTTGTATTCCATCACCATAAACGACACATACCCAACACCCGGAACAAATACACCATGAAGTTCATATTCTGCCATTGGAAATTCTGAAGAACAAAGAGAGAACTAGCAGGAGGTAAGAAGATACAATAGGAGTAAAAGAAGAGAAGACTCCACTATATATAGGAAAAACAAGAGTAAACCTAACATGGGCCCAATAAGAGAGGTCCATTACCTAATTAGCAGGAATTTTCTGCAAGTCAGGAAGGAACTAGAACTCATAATAAAATAGCAATATCCAATAACATGCTCAACAACTAGATATAGAAATAACACGATATAACAAAAGAGCAATGTTAAGTACAAAAATGTGGAGAGGAAACCAGAATAAGAACTACTCGTACTCCGAGTCACCATCACTGTGTTCACCATTACCTTCGTCCTCACTCTCTCTACCAGAGTCATCACCATCACTGTCACCTGGAACTGGAGGTACCTCTTCCGGAAATGGAGGCAAGTCAATGGGAGTGAAATCCAGCTGAAGATGACGCATCTGGGCGACGTTCATCGCATGAATATCACTGATCATGACATCATGACGAGAGAGAATGACCTGAAAACGATCTAACCGAGCATCCATATGATCCTGACGACGTCGGAGAGAGGAAATCCGAGCATCAATTGCTGCAACTGCCCGATGGCCCCTAGCAGAGGCTGAGATGGGGCGTCCAGAGGTCAAAGCCCGATCAAAATCATCATGGCGAACAAGAGCCCTGCCTCCCCAAATTAGGTGATGCGTCAGACGCGCACCCACGGACTCAAAGGCCAACTTCCTAGACTGACAGCCCTTCTTGATGGCGTTGACCCAATCATGGCCAACGAACCTTGGAGGGCTCACCTCCATATACTGTCCCTGAAAACCCAAGTGCTTGAGTATAGTCATTATAAAGCTAGGGAAAGGAAGAGTACCCTTAGCTGCATCGATCTGAAACATTCGTGTGTAGATGACCTCAGAAAGATGAAGATGGTGCACCGACATACAAACCACTAATTTGACCATGTCGTCGGTCATGATGATCTTGTTGCCCTTGGAGGGGTAGATGTTGGAGTGGGCAACCATGTGCAAGAGGATGGCGCTGTAGTGCTTGGCATGATACCTTTCCGTGACACCATCAATGAACATCCTCTGAACCTGATCGACAAAGTCAATCTGAATCGCATCCGGAATGGGCCACCGTACAAGAATAGCACCTTCGGAGAGAAGATCATCGTCAATCCCCAACGCCTCACGTATGACCTTCGGAGAGATAGTGTATCTCCGACCGTCAATGAAAACCGAGAAACTCGAACGATTCTGTGAGGGCGTCTTCGTCTCATAGAAGGCAATCGTATGCTCAACCGAGTATTTCGTGATTGGTTGAGCCACCCGTAACCAATGTCTAGACTCAAAGAACAAAGCTATGTTGCCGAGCTGAGAAGCCCCTAGAGGGGTGGCAGCAATATCTCCGAAGTCAAAGAAACGCTCGGGAACAATGGCCTTGGCTCGAGGATGAGCACCAAGAGATGGTAGATGATGCAACAAGCCCGGAGTGGAGCTTCTACCCCGTGGGGCACGAGAAGACGCACCCTTAGATGTGGAGGCCGTGGTGGTGGGAGTGGTGCGTGCACGCTTGGAAGCCATTGTCTACGCAAGCACAACAGCAAACAATTCAACAATGTAAGAAAAACGACAAAATAAACAATAAACATGTCATTGAGGCATTTAATCAAACACTTGATGTGCAGAAACAAGACGCATGTAATCGACAACAATGTAGAACGTCAAGCGCCCAAACACACGACCAAATAGACCCAACAATAGAGTAGAAGTTACAATAAACAGAGAGAGCCAAGTTGTCCACCAATTTCAAGGAAATGAAGTGAAAGACTAACCAACACAATCAATATAAACCGAAACAAACATTTCCAAAAAAAAAAAAAAAAAATTTAAACTAACCATGCAATTCAACAAAACCAAGAGAATAATCATGCAATACCAAGAGAGGAAAGAGAGGGAGAAAAAGAAGAATGTGGGAAGGAGTCGAGTTCACTTACTTGATAAAGAACAGAGTGTACACCAAGGAGAAAAACCGCTTAAGTGAAGCAATAAACAACCACCAAAGAAGAAGAGGAAGAGAAAGACCAAAAAAAAACCGTTGAGGGAAGGTGGAGACTTCCTAATGTTCGTGCAAGAGAGAAGAAAGGAGCACGATTGATGTAACAGTTAGCCTTTGGTTCAAAACAAAATTTGAATTTAAACACAAATGGGCCGGACTGTATGACGAACGTTCGTACGTTCTAAAAACGTTCGAACGTCGGGACCCAAAAACCAATCATCTGACTAAGATCACGTTCGTACGTCCTAGGAGCGTTCGAACGTTTAAAAAAGATCTGCCCACCTTAACGTACGAACGTCTTGAAAGCGTTCGTACGAACCCTTTTTTTTTTTTTTTTTTTTAAATATATATATATATATATATAAAAAATGAAGAACCACCCAAACAGCTAGATAATAAACCAAAGAACTACCAAGAACAAATATTGAGAGACATCACAAGAAAACACTTCTACTTATCATAAGGATTCCAATTACAGCCGAATACAGTATAAACAACCCTCAACCTCAAGACAATGCAAAATCGAAGAACGACATCATACACCACGGCATGGTACTTACTAGAATGATACAAGCATGTAGAAGAACCTGATAGACCAATACCAACCTCCGGAAACAAACAAAAAAAAAATGATCATTGAATACATTGAAAGTCTTTTGCAAGTAGACCAAGGAGAAGGTGAAACCGATCACAACAAAACCAAGGAAACACAGAAAAATTGTTTTTCTTCTTGTCTTCCAACTAGACAAGTGTGACAGACACTTATCATTCCCTTTTTTTTTTTTTTTTTTTTTTTTTTTTTGTTAAAAAAAAATGCCATTCCCGTGTGGGAGTATAAAGTATCTCCATCTTTTACCAGAACACGAGGGTAGGGTGTAGCCTACATCTTTTCGGCAAAACACACTCAAGAAGTGCAATACCATGATAACGTGCAACACAAGAACTAACATCTCCTGAGTGCATCCGTCAGAGCATGACCCTCACAGCCCCAACGGGTTCTTAGCCAAATGAGTATGCTCTCAAGACATTCAAATGGCTGGGGATTTTGTGAGTCATTGACCACTTACAAGAGGTAAATAAATATAACAGAAGACGATGATCATGATAGGAAACCATAGAAGACTGGAGATATAAAGGTACGCAAAACGACAATCCAACTAAATGTAAATGCATCATGTAAGAAACTACCAGAACGAAGAGAGTATGATGTAACCCTACAACTATGCATGACTCAGAAAAACAGTTGAGAACGCCAAACTAGAAACAGTTTTAAAATGGAATCCACACAATAGAGAAAGTAGTATGTCCTCAATACCAACAACAATAATAAATAACCGAACCTAAACATCCTAAACACAGACAGTTCCAATGAACACATTAGGTATATGAATGCGGAAGAGGTGTAGTGACAATGAAACAGTTATCAGATGAGTGACTACCAGTTAACACCAAGATATGATTGGAATCAAAAACATCACACCTATTATCCTCAAACACAACCTTAAACTTAACATCACATAACTGACTAATACTCAATAGATTGGACTTAAGACCCTTAACAAAAAGAAGCTCATGACTATTGAGCGATCCAACCTCAGAAAAGTTACCTTTACCTTCAACCGGAAGCATTTTACCATTACCAAACCTAACCTTACCTCCATAACCAAGAGTCAGGTTATCAATTAGAGTCTTATCACCTGTCATATGACGCGAACAACCGCTGTCAAGATACCATGATAAAGGCATTGGTTCAACCAAACGAGCCATGTGAGATACCATTTTCCTGGATGCATCCATACTCCTATCCCAGAAATGTGGTGGTGGAGTAGGTATGGGTGTTGCTTGAGGACGATTACCATAAGGAGAAGTTCTGGGTAAACCCCACGGAGCATAGCCATTCCACATGTATGGAGCCTGCATGGAGAAATTGGAAGACTTGTTCCAATAAGAATTACCTGCAAAAGAAGGATGATGAGCAGGATACAGATTATTCCAACAAAAAGCAGAAGTGTGACCCATACGACCACAGGTTAGACATTTAAAGCCTTTGTGTCTAACATTCTTTTTCGGGACATGCTTTACACGAGTGATCTTGGGTGAGGAAACCACACCAGACACCTGCACAGGAGCAGGAGAAGCAACACCTGTTGGTCTGACAAAAGTAGTACAGGAGGTGCGAGCAGTAGAAATAGGAACAGATGTGTCATAACCTAAGCCAGATTTATCTGAATGGGATTTACCAATTCCCAGCAGAGAGTTTAGATTATCACTAGCTTTACCAAACCCAACCAATTGTTTGTTAGCAGCAAACAACTCAGCTTTTACTTTCTCATGTTCCAATACAAGAGATCGATACCGTGTTTCCAGTTCCTTATTCAGTTTTTCCAGAGTGGCAATACGCACTTGGAAATCCTCCTTTTCCTTCACAAATTTTTCTTTCAACATGTTGAAGTCACCTGCAAGATTACAAATATCCTGCCCAAGACTATCTACCTGTTCCTGTAAGACAGAGTTAGTTTTTTCAAGCAACTTTACTTGTTGCATGGAAAACTTATACATATCACATAATTCACTAGTAGTAGCATGAACACCAGTATCAGAAACATTAATATCATCAGTAGAGGATACAATACCTCCTGGATGCTCATCCAGGGATGCACTGAAGACCACATAATTGGAGACAACATTTGAGGAATTGCCATCATCATCTTCATCTGAATCATCCCATGTCACTGTGAGGTTTGCTTTGGAATTGTCACCAGGTTTGCGTTCCACTTTCTTGTCACATTCATTTGCAAAGTGTCCATATTCACGACACTTGTAACATTGGACATCTTTACGATCAACTCGAGCTCTTCTCCCATCCACAGAGAATCGCTCAAAACCACGACTCCTAGGAGCATTTGAGGAATCAGGAAATCGCTTCCGAGGGTCTCGATTCTGTTGATATTTCAGAATCTTCTGAAAGCTACGGGACAGAAAAGCATAGTTATCATCCACATCCTGTTCTTCATCATCAGAAGGTCCTGTGGAAGTTTCTTTAGACGATGTAGCTTTGAATGCCACAGACTTGTTCTTCAAAGGTTCTTCCAAGGCCTGTTCCATCTCACATGTCCTTAGTTTCCCCGCAAGTGTCTCAATGGACATGTTCTTGATCACATTACTCTCAGTAATGGCATCCTTACGAGAACGAAACCTAGGAGGCAAAGCACGCAATATCTTACGTACCACTTGTGTGTCAGTATATGCATGACCAATAGCCGCACTGCAGTTTATGATGTCTTGGAGACGAATAAAGAAATCATCAAAAGTCTCAGAATTATCCATCCGTAGATTCTCAAACTGAGATGTTAACAGTTCCAGCTTGCTTTCTTTGACAGTTTCGTCACCTTCATGTGTACAGATAAGCCTGTTCCATGCATCTTTAGCCTCTTCACATCCTTGCACACGACGAAACTCACTGGCATTTAATGCCATGAAAATAGCATTGAGTGCCTTGTTGTTATAATTTGCCAACAACTTCTGTTCAGGCGTCCACTTTTCACGTGGCGTCAGTGATGTAACAGCAGTATCATCAGTACCTGTAGTAGTCAGAGGTTCTTTCCACCCTGTAACAACAGAAAGCCAGACTTCTTCTCCTAATGCTTGGAGATAAGCTCGCATCCATACTTTCCAATGACCAAAGTCTTTTCCACTGAATTGTGGAGGAAGACTTGAAGTAGCAAACTTATGAGGTTCCATAAGCACTATTGATCGTTAGCGTGAGCCTTTACGCTCCTTAACCAGCCCCCAGCGACTGATACCAAATTGTAAAACTACAAATAGTGCTAATATAACAATGGAATATTCAAACAAACAATCAAACAATACGCAGAAAGAAAATAACACACAGAAATTTTTAACGTGGTAAAACCCGAAAAGGGAAACGTCCACGGTTGTCCTCGCGACAACAAATAATCCACTAGATGAAAAGAGATGTACAAACCTACCAACTACCTGCACTCACTGCGAGTTGATACTCCTGGTTATCTCTAACACCTTGACTTCACCAGAGCACCTTGATGTACGCAGAAGATACTCGACTTCTTGATGAACACACAAGAAGACTCGAAGCCGAATTCACAATAACTCTTGAAGATCACAAAGATATGAATTGAGAGAAGGGGGAAGAAAAGGAATTGAGTTCAATAGCCACAAACACTTTCAATACCAAAACCTAAACCAGAACACATGAACTAGAAGAAGAATGGACGGCCAAAGAACTAACTTGTTCTTTGGAAGAGAAACCCTATTTATACTTAGGGTTGGAAACCAAGGAAAATGGGCCGAAATACTGAAAATCCATATTGGACGTACGTACGTCGAATCAACGTTCGTACGTCCCCACACGGTAAAAATTTGCTGCCTGCTTGGACGTACGAACGTCCTAACTGCGTACGTACGTCCTGACCAAAAGATGTTTGCTGCCTCAGTGGACGTACGTACGTCCTAACTCGGTACGTACGTCCAGTACCCAATAACTTTTCCTAGACAGAACCAAGAGACATGAAGGACACGAGACGACCATGCGTACATCTTGATTTTACTAACAATGAATTCAAGGCGAGATAACCAAAGACACTTTGTCACAAAATTGATGTCAAACCACTTCGTGCCGGTTTCATATATATGATATGAGATGTGAAATATTGATGCCTAGCTTTGGATTGTATTGAGAATTGAAAAGAAAATTGTGCTACAAAGGCAACAGAGATTTAATAATAAAAAAATTGTAGAACAAGAATTACAAGAATATTCAATCACATACATCGAAATAAAACCTAGGATAAAACTAAAATGCGGAATTAAATAAAATTGGTGTATTTTCTTGATTATTTCACAAAAGAATTATCTAACAAAATTTTGTAAATAACTTTACAAGTGAAAAAATAAATATCAATTAACAAAACTTAAATTATAAATCCTATATCAATATTCGTATGAAAAATATTGTGAAAATTGAATATGAGATTTTTGGAAATGAGTAAAATAAAAGAAAATCATATAACTTATGATATTGAACCAAAACCATTATGCATTTGAGGCGACTGATACCAAATTAAAGAATGAAATTATACTAAATGAAAGAACTAAATACTTGCATAAATCAAATATGTCCAGGATCGAATATGCATAAGGTATTGATCACAAAATAAAATAATATAAAAATACACAAAATATACATACTTTTATATCTTCTATATTCAATAAAACAATAGCTTAACTTCTCTCAATTTCTCCTTAAATCTACCTAGGTGATGGTCCCTATATTGTATAGAGTGAGCATTGAGGGGGGAGCTATGGAGTATAGTACTTATATAGTCTTCCATCAAAACCTTTGTGTTCTTCATAATAATGAATTTTACCAATAAATGAAGATTAATATTATATAACTTATATTGAAATCCGAACAACCAAAAGACTTATAATTTAAATGGGACTTAAACAAATGGTTATTGGGCTATAATTCTAACAGAACATATCTAGGAGGAGGAGTTCATTACTCCTCCTAGGTAGGTGAAGGTTGTATGTAAACATTACCTGCTACGAAATGCATGCCACAGCCACTGGAACATATATTATGACAACTTGCGATCCCCCCGTGTGCCATTACTACAATAACTCCGATGAGTCTTATCGCGTTCATAGCTACGGGGCATTGTAAGTGGAATGTTGTAATCTAAGTCATTCTGATCGCTGGAAGCCTGGGAACAAAATAAATAGATAAACCTAGAGTATATTGATAAGAAATCAAGATGTGTAGCATTTCAGATCCCTTAAGTAGGAATGTTGCACCCAATTCACTATAATCAGAAATGAAACTTTGTACTACCGCACAAAATTATATCCTCAACACTATTGCTAATCCAACTTGCATTTTCTAGTGTTGCTATAAGAAAAAAAAAAGTATCTGTATATTTGAACTTACTCTATTTAGTATCCGTCCACTTGGCGTGGCATCAAAGAATGACATCCGGGCACGGAAGATAGACATATGCAGTCTTTTGAAGAGTATTGTAGCCGTCTTGTATCCAACTGTTCCAATAGCTATCGCTCTCCCAAACACAAAAATGCAACTTTCCAAAGCTAAACCAGTATAGATATATATGCGAGTAGAAGCTTCAATAGGAGACTTAACATCACTGGACACAGGAGTAACTATAGCCATCCAGTAATCGTTCCCAATCTGAAGTAGTTGAGCTACAATTTGGAGTAACAATATGACTGGCACAAGGGCTCCGGCCTTTATATGCTGTAGTAATATAATTGACATACACCTTAATACCAACTCGTCCTTTTTCTCGCTCCTCATCTTGAACAAGTTGTGCTTGATACTCAGGTACTTCTTCATCTATACTACTACTGTTATGACAAGTTTGTTTCTTATCTTCTTCTGCATTATCATTTTCCAGGTCCAGTTTTCTTAAAGTCTCAGAAGCTATAATGCACCTGTCTCCGCTAATGAGTTCGTGTGGTTCAGTAAAGCTTTCTCATGTGCACCCACCAGCTCCATAAAATCTGTTCCTGACGTGAGAATCTCGTTATACTTGCCTGATTGTGTGATCATCCTGTTTCTTAATACCTGCCAACAATTAATAATTGTTCGGTGACTTAGTTAATTTCATGGAAACGATTAAGTGCGGGTTCCTGTGTCTTACCAGCATAAGGTCGGCAGAAGGTAAAAACTCTACTTGATTTGTAGTGTAAATTACTGTTTTCGAATCCAAAAACTTGAGTAGGCACTCCTGCAATGCACAACACGTACATGTACTAAAACAGACTGTTTATTTTAGGCATGGAAAGCAACATACTCTTTTTTATGTAAACTAGAGTATCCATGATTCTCAGTCAGCCAATTCAACACGATTGATTTTTTCTTGGACTCAAAACCAGCTCGAAAAATCGTAGATTAATAGATTTGATGTAGTTTGAAATACCAAATACATGAATTCCATATAGCCCAAAACAATGCTACTACCTTGTCACTATCGACATGTCAGGCATCTACAAACACTGAGTGCCACCCATGACATACACAAAGCAGTACTAACAAAACTTTAGTCCCTTCCTAGCGAACTATAAATACACAAACCAACATGCTTTTAGCTTTAAATGGCGACAAACATGTCCTGCCAAGGACTTCTCAAAACAAAAGAACACAGTCCAACAAATAAACCTTTGGCTTTCACAAGTCCAGAATAAGGTTTACATATTATTGCAAATTGAAGCGAACATATATTTGAGTGTGAACCACTTTAATTGATGAGTACTTCTCAATTTAAAAGCAAAATGACTCCAGAACAACCTATATATATCAAGAACTTACTAGGCGCAGACGGCAGACCTAAATGGATCCTAGTTTAGGTTTCTCTTCAACCAAAACCAACTGAAATTTGAAGTTTTAACACCACAAGATCAGTTCCAAAAGTAAGTTCTCTTTATTAAAAAACAAGTGTAAAACAGGGTTTCATGCCAATTCATTGTTATATAGCTTGGGTATTAAACAACATCCAAACTAACAAGATACAGAACAAGATGGAAAAATAAAAATAAGAAGGAATTAAATCTGATCAATCGACTTTCATATTTCAAAAAGAAGATGACAAAAATTTATAGCTATAAAAATACTGATTCCTGAAACTTCAAAAAATATATAAAAGTTAAGAGGTTTCACTTATCTCTAACTATGATTCACTGACACATTAAGAAATAGTTCATAACAGCCTTCCTCAATTAATCTCAACTCTTGGAATATAATGTAAGAACTGATTCTGCCCCCCCCCTCTCTCTCTCTCTCTCTCAATATTGGCATTATTAATTAGAGTATGCTTACCCAGATAAAGACTATTCTATTCTATTAACTAGGCTTACTTGTAAAGCAGCTTGGTTTGTAGGGAGATGGAACTTCAGAATTATACATTTCAGCAATACGCATGCCAAGCACATCTTGGCTAAGACAGTGGTTTGAACTTTGAATTACTGCACACTAGTTCATAGAGATATCACTTTGGACAACTCATTGTGTAATTTTGACATGGTATATATGGAAATCTATAACCATGAAGGTGTTCCAAGACAAGCAGTGGGAGTGGGATCCTATCTCTCTTGCAATGCACTTAGATTAAAAAAGGTTGATAAAAATGCAGGTTCTCTGGTCTACACAAGGACAGGTCCAGTACAGATGCACAACACTAACAGGATGAGGGGGTACAATCTGGATCCCACAAAAAATGGGAATCAGAAAATAAAATTAGATGACAGATACGTGCTGACAGTCGTATATGATGCTAATGGGAAGTTTATAGCTGCAGAAAACAAATCAGGCGCAGTGGGAGACTCAGAACAGGGGATTTTGGATGTTGTTCATTAAGGAGGGTCGACAAAGGAATAAAGAAGTTAGGACTTGAAACTGACCAGCACGCACGTAATACGGCTACCAGTCAATCTCTCGTTGCGATCAGTATCTCTTTGGAGTTTATATGTATTATCAAACACTATTAAAAGACATGTAATTGGGAAGCTCACATCTTGGCTACGCTTCTTGATTTTTATAAACCACTTTAAAATAGCATGAGTCCAAAATATAGTGAGTAATAAAAATAATCAGTTGATGAGAGTGAAATTTCAGAAATATAATGTAATGTAATCCATACCTTATAGAGATGCATTCCAGTGTGAGCATCCAGTGCACTAAAAGGATCATCCAACAAATATATGTCAGCATCTTGATATAGAACCCTTGCAATCTGTATTCTTTGCTTCTGACCACCACTCATGTTAATTCCTCTTTCCCCTATAATTGTTTGATCCCCAAAAGGCAATATCTCAAGGTCCCTTTTCAATGAACATGCTTCAAGAATCTTTTCATACCTTTCTCTGTCCATCTCCTTACCAAAAAATATGTTCTCCTCAATTTTTCCACTTTGTATCCAAGGTGACTGAGCAGTGAGCAACATATGCCTTTATTCCGCATAACTTAATTTGACCTGATAACTTCACCATCTCCCCCAAGATGCAAGAAAGGAAGCTCGACTTTCCTGAGCCAACTGTGCCACATACACCTATCCTCATGCCATGGAACACTTGCAACTTGACATTTTTTAATGTAGGTGTATTTGAAGAAGAGAGATCCCAAGAGAAATTCCCATTAACTATCTCAACTGCGACTTTTGAAGTAGTAGGAAGCTTTACTATAATATCAGCTTGGAGATCTTCGAGGCGAAGAAATGAGGAAATCCTATCAAGGGAAACTCTAGCCTGAACTATCATAGAGGCCAAGTGAGGGATATCAAATATGGCTTTTTTCAACATCATAAATGTCGCAATCGCGGAGAGAATCTTCCCTGACTCTAACGGTATGCCCATTACTATACAAGCCGCAAATGTGACTGCAGCTACAATTGTAGGGCTTACAAAAAATATGAAAGTGCCAACCATGCTTACGTACAGGTACTTTTTCAGCCATCCTTCCTCATTCTCCCTAAGAGCGACTATCTTAGACAAGAACTTCATCTCCCAGCCTTGAAGTTTAAGAATTCTCATGTTTTTTTAAAATTTCTGAAGTTGCCTTCATTCTATCATCTTTGGACTTCATCAGTTTTTCTTCTAATTTTCCCTGCAGTTTGACCAGTGGATGATTTGCCAATATTACTAATATAGTAGCGACAAGAGCTGCATGTGAAGCCATACCAAGATTCCTATACACAAGGACGGATCCAGGAATCTGAGTTGGGGGGTCCAGAATTACATGTAACCTATATCCTCAGATTCTGGGGGGGGCGATTCTATGTATTTTAGCAAAAAAAATTTATGAATGTACAAAAAACATAGGGAAAATAATAAAAATTTCCAATTTTGGGGGGTGCGATCGCCCGGTGCACCCCCCTGGATCCGTCCTTGCCTATACAAGATCAACCATGCCAGAATGACCTGAAGTGGGACTTTCCACCAATCATGCAGATACTCACTGAGACTACTTACCTTACGAGCATCAATAGCCATGAAATTAAGGGTGATTTAGGTTTTGGTCACCACTTTTTAGTATAAATTAGGTTTTGGAGCCGGTTTTTTTCTTTATTAGGGTTTAGAGCTGAACCGACAATTGACCCAAGTAATTATTTATAATGGCCAAAATACCCCTGATCAAAACTATATTAGGGTTAGTGATCACGTGCAGATCACGTGAGTTTCAGGGGTAAACTTAGGTATTTTGAAAATATTTTCGGTTCAACCGGGTTTTTTTAGTTGTTGGTTCGAAAATGAGCTCTAAACCCTAATAAAGAAAAAAAACCAGCTCCAAAACCTAATTTATACTAAAAAATGGTGACCAAAACCTAAATCACCCTGAAATTAATGATCTCCCCACTAGAATGCAATTGCCGTGATTGGCTTGAAAGGGTCAGAAGTTTGTTGTAAACTGTTGCAACTAAGGATTCTTGGACTCTAATACCAACCTGTTCTAACTTAAAAGTGGAATGTCTCTGTGTGAGGGACTGAACAATCTTGGATAAAACAAATACAGAAACTATAATGTACCCTTCATTTTTAAATTTTTGAGGACCATTGAGGTATTAAACAAAGAAATCAATAAGGTATGGATAGACAAAACAAGCAGCTACATGTAGAAAAGACAATAAAGCTGTGCATAATATGTTCCTCCAAGTTGACAGAAGCAATGCCTTGGCAAGTACAAGACTTGATATTTCGCCAGCACTCGTAACACGATTACTACTATTATTACTGAAGGAACCAGTAAGTTTATCTCTAAAAATGGGGAAGATACCTTTAACACTATCATCACCAGAGAGTTGAGGAACATCCTCAAGGTCTATTGCTTTCTGATTACCTAGAGCAAGCAAAGTGTTCAACCACGAAAAAGTAAGGATACTGAAAAAATTGGCAGTTGTCGAAGGACATGAATTTTCCCCTCTTCCCATCCTGATACCATTACTATTACTAGTTCTACTCAGAAGAAGAGGCTCTCGAATAATGGAGGCAGGCTCATCTTCTTTGTCTTTCTTCTTGCCAATGCTGAACAACAATTCGATGAGACAAAAGAAAAAACCCAAGCTAAAAGAAACCACATCTGGGATCCAGAAGTGTAGTGGTAGGAAGAGAGAATCATTTCTCTTGTACAAAACGATATCAATAACAAGAAACGAACACGACATATCAATGAAAAAGGACAACCAAAGTCTTAGCAACATAGGAAGCTTTAACACATCAGGAACTTGTTGGACATATATGTAGAGCAACATTGCAACCCAAGCAAATGTTCTTAACAGTAAATCATATTCTATCATAAGATCTCCATTAGACCAACCATAGTAATAATTTGAAACACAGAACATAAACTTAAACAGTGATAGGCACGAACCAGTGTAGAAAAATCGTTTGCAGTACAAAGAAAAACCATGATGAGGAGGATGATTGTTGTCTGCAGTGATAATATTGTAGTTGTTGTTCAATCTCTTCTTCTTGCAATTGTAAACCCAATAAACAAAAAGTAAGAGTAACAGAACAATGTGAGAAGAAGATGATATTACATGCTTCCATGCAACAGGGTTGAAGAAGGGCTGAGTAAGGAACAAGAAGAAGTCCATACTTGTGAAGATTATTTTTTTCCCAAATTTTAAACCTTTTTCCTTTCTCAGTTCTCGCGTACCAAATCATATATGCATATGCAATCACCAATATAAACCTTAATAACTAAGATAACCAAGTGTTTTAAACCATTTCTAATTTTATTTTGCTTCATTCATAAGTATATTTGTTTTAGGAAACGAACCCCTCCTTTTTTGTTCTTCCTAAATCCAGGGAAACCGTTTGAATTTATTTTTCAAAATATTTTTATTGATCAACTAAATTCCAACTTAACCTAAAATTTATGATCACACATCTTTCAAAGTTTTTAAATCTTCTTCCAACTAAAAAACTTTTTAATCTTCTTCCAACTAAAAAACTTTTTATGTGATATTCATTGTAAAGCGAATTGTTTAGGTTTTCAATGGCTTATGTACGTATTTGTCCTCCACTTTTGTGTAATTCTTTGAGTTTATCGATACAATTTTATTATAATATTAAAAAGTAAAACAGAAAAAAACACAAGAGAAATTGAGTTACAGTGGAAAATAAATCTGATTCCTTATAAGATATCTTCTCCAAAGAGATATCTTTTCTACACAATACAGTAGAATGTTCAAGTGGTTTGAACTGCAGTTGTGACATTTCAGAGCTAAAGGAGTCTACAAGAATGAAATTGCACATGCCTGGTGATTCTGTGTTTGTGTTCTGCTTTCCTAATCACAGAGTATAAATGCACAATAATCAGGAGCCAAGCTAACTGAGCTTAGGTAATGAAATAACGAAAGCCGGAGATGCAACAACAGATGAGAGTCACGCTCAAAATTATATATTTATGTTAAATTGAAATTAACAGTCAATTTCCCTTGCTCTTGACAGATGTCATTCGTCAATTAGGCTACAAAGACATAAATGCAGTGATTGTCGTAGGCATGGCTATAACGGTGAAGAAACAACCATTGTTTCAACTGCATAATGCCTTTATAGAATAGGATATAGAACTAGTCAGGGGATTTCTCCCTTTGTTTTTATCGTTACTTTTCAGCAATCAAGAAGATGATCCATGCTGCCACAAGACCACCTTAACCAGTGCAAAGCTTCTCAAGAGCCAAATTTTCATCACCGCCGACAATATCCAATGTCTTCCTCACCAGTACTTCAGGGAATCCCATTTCCACCAGCTTTTGTACCTGTAATCAGAAGCACCGTGTTTACGAATTTCTTCTCAGAGAAATGTAGGTCCTTGCTTATACTGAACAGAAACAAGACCCGAACCCGACCACACTTTGTACTTGAATTTTATCAAAATAATGTACTAGGTAGAGTTCCTTTTTCACTTTATTAGTTCCTTTTGTACCTCTTTCCTAAAAAGACAACTTCAAAGGGACAAGTAATTAAATTTCTACGAACCTTTTCTTCAGTTCCAACAGATGCCCTCTTGGCAAAAGTATCAGTCCAATAGCGAGCTGTTCCAACGAAGGTTGGATAGTCCCGGAGATACTGCAGGATTCAAATAACATAGATTAATACAGCTTTAAACTGAAGATGACTTAATGGAAAACATGATAAAGGCATTAGAAAGGAAGTGAGTAGACCTGTTGGGCTACCACTGCATCTTGAGGATCATCTGGTTCAGGAGAAGAGAGTAATGCTTGTAGAGAGAGTAAGGCTGTTTTCAGTGTGAGAGCTGGGCTCCATTGATCCTTCAAGATGTCCAAGCAAATTGCTCCATTTTGACTGCTTATATTAGGGTGCCTTTAACGATTCTGAAGTCAGTTTTTGTGCAAAATATGTTGGTCGATTCAACTTAAAATATATATATATATATATATATATATATATATATATACTCAATTAAGTGTCATGCAATTAGGATACATTCATTAAAATCGGTTGGCCGAGACCCACAAAGATATTGTATAAGTATTCTGACAGTTGAGGAGAAAGACTCATTTTGGTAACTGCCCTCAATAGTTCATAGCCATTTTATCCCATGAATATAACATAATAATATGCACCAGAGTTTTGGAAAAGGACACCCAATAGCCATACATTGCACCCAGAGCACATAATTAAGTTCATTATGAAGATCTTTTGCATCTTGTTGCCGGATTGAAGTCTATAAATAAACTCAACACTATATGCCCTCTATTTTATTTTTTTTGAAAGGTATACAATCAAGGGATGAGCTATCCCTATAATCAGACTCGTAATAAGAGATCATAGGACAACCAACAAGGCTAAACCCCTAATCAAGATGCTAAAAGAACAGACACCCAAGAAAAAACAAAACGCCGCAAACGGAATGCTCTTTAAATCCTGCCATCTCTGACACCAAAAATTAAGTAATCCTTTGATGTATAGAAACAGAATGCACTCTAATTTGAAACATGCCAACCATCAAGCTTACACTGCACCCTGACTATAACGGACATTTCAAGAATGCACAAGTTGATAACTGGAACAAGATCATAGCAGTTTATCACCAACATTAACAACAGCTACTAGAATAAATAACAATTTATAGATAATACATTCAAAGATATCAGTTGGGCACATACTCCAGTTTAGCAAACAATGAAAAAATTAGAACCTTCGCAAATTATAGATATCAATTTTGTGCATTCAAAATTGCCTTGTAAAAAAAAAAAAGCATACATCACAATTGAGGCAGTAGATAACAGTTAAGATCATAATTCAACATACAACAAAAGCTGTGCAAATTGCAATGATAGATATGAACAATCTTATTGCCACATCCAACAAAATTGTGACCTCTGAGATCAGTTTCCACATGATCTTAGTAATTTAAGACAGACGGACTTTATAAGGTAAGTACACTTTGTTGTTTTATTATTGTAAATTAATCACGGAGGTCATGGTTTTGATTTTTTAAGAATTAACATCTGAATCAGTTTGACAATTTACCTTGTATAATTTAGGCAAAAGTTCATTGCAACTCTCAACTACGCGTGTTAGAAGTTGACACTCTAACCATATAGGCATATACCCTCCTTTGCTACTACAGCTACTTCTTTCAATTAAAAAAAAAAGTCGCAGCCGTTGAAATGGGCCTTAGACAACCCAAAAGGCATTCTGCACCTATGAAGCACGGACACCCCTCTTAATCTCACGCACCGGTGTCGGACACGTGTCGGACACCGACACTCTCCGGACACCTTAGGACACGTGTCCGACACTTCAAATCAAGTGTCTTACTTCAAAAAACCAAATTTTCAAATTTGGACACTGCCGGACACTTTCGGACACTGCTGGACACTGCCGGACACTGCATCTGGACACCTTGGCTTAAGGATTACTTTGTAATTTTAGCTTTTTACAATGGGCAAGAAGATATTACTTAAGATTGCGAGAGGCATAAACTAATCAAAATAGAATTGGGTCAGGAATAGAATAAACAAACTAAAAGGTCTCTACTTCTCCAGAAACTTCTCTCTCAAGTCTCACCTACTTTCTCTTCATCTTCCTTCAATATCAATGGTTATTCTCTCTCTAAGTTTGCTTCTCTTGTATTCTTCATTTTTCTCAATACTTTGTTGCTTCTCTTGTCAAATGAACTTTGACAAATGACAATGCCACATTGTTATTTGTACATTATATTGTTATCTTCTATATGAAAAATATTGTATGCTAGAAAAAAATAAAAATTAGATGTATATTATAACGTGTCGGTGTCCTACATTTTCACAAAATTACGTGTCGGCGTGTCCGTATCGTGTCGTGTCCGTGCTTCATAGTTCTGCACTGTAAATTATCTCTACTATTCTTGCTCAGCAAGCGTGGATAAAAAGGGATGAAGAATATTTAATGTGAGGTACAAGATCTTCAAACAGACCTAACAGAGAAATGCTCTTTGCACCACAAAGCAAATTGAGCTCAACCATATACAGAAAGAAGGTCCTAAAGAATGGAGAAATTCTGTCCTCATGAAGCTCTTTCCAAGGAAAAAGCAGGCATAGTCAAAGAATTACATATTTTCAAAGATAAATTCAGGAATTGCTCTTGAGAATATGGCACAAGTTATATTCAGTGTCATTTTCAACAAAAATAAAGTTAATTATGGGAAATGCCTTTATCACAGAATAAATGCCAATGATCTTATTTAGAATCAACATCTATGGATCCATATTAAGTTTGAGGTTTCCCATCAACGATACATACAAAAAATTGGTTTCTACAAAAATTATTAGAGCCCCTTATGATATGGCACGAGCTGGGATAGAGTCACCAAAACTTTTTAGGGATCTCCTTAACTTTCATGGTGTCTGATTTGGCTCACTCTACTGAGACTCTCTAAACTGAGATCTCACCAGGGCAGCAAACGACAGGGTGTCATCCATGATGGTAAGTTCATCGCCTCGTTGTAATTTTTATTCAATACAGCCATTATTTAAAAACTATACCAATAATAACATTTTTTGTGCTCATGCAATAAATAAGATATCAATAATAGCATCAACAAACGATGCGGAGTGACGGTGTCTACTTGATGCCTTGTTCCATTTATTGTTCAATAATGGATAACCACTTTTTTAAATCTAAAACAATATTAGCATTGTTATGCTCATGCCAAAAATAATAATAATAACACCAAATATAGCAGCTGCTGGAAATGTAAGTGGTAGTTATGCTGCAGTGAAACAGGCGCAAGTCCAGTTCAAGTTCAAGAGACAAACATTATATGAAATATGGAAGTCAATACGTGTATAATGACGAAACAGTTGGTAGCATAGATTTCAAAAACCAAAATCAGATCCTTCAATACACAGCATATGCATTTTTCTTTATAGAAACAAAAAAGAATAAGAAAACACCAATGTAATTTAATTACCAGACTTTTGTGATAAACTGCATTTTTGGAGGCTCGAATGGGTATCCACCTGCAAAATCAGTCACCATCCATGTCAGAAACAAGAATCTTTTAGTTTTTCAATCTTGATTAGTTAGTCCAGCTTGCAAAATTAAGATCAAACAGATGATGTTTATGTACTATATCATGGATTTCTACCCACAGAAACAGATCAAGAACATAACATACAAACAAAAGGGTGCAAGTGGGCATAAAACTGCCCACTGCGTGCTTTTACTCTGCATCTGACTCACATTGTAACAGGACTCAGGATGGTGAATGGGACCCTCGAGGCATCATTATGGTTCCATGCTTTTAGAGTACACCCTAATAGAAAGTTCTATCAACACTGAACTAATAACCTCGCGTGAGGTTCTTATATTCACCAAAAGTATGAAGGCAGGTACTTTTTGATCACAATACAAGTGCTGTAGTGTGGAGACACTGGTCGTATAATTCTAATAAAATGGTAAACCTGACTAAGTGGAGTTAAGCAATATGTGTCCTTCTCATCCTACCAATAACTAAACAGAGTCCAACATCCCGAGAAAATGATGCTTGTTGGAAACGGTCAAAAACATCCACAATACCAATATTCTTCTGTATTGAAGGCAATTTTACCAGAAGAGGAAATGTATTTTCACAAACTCACTACCCAGCTATGCAGTTGAAGGCACACGCACTGGCAGTGAGTCTGGGGGATAGGCCCTAGCCAAGGTCGCAGAGATGAAACTAAGCACAAGTCTAAAGTCCCTACGAGCCTTGGATGATGGGTTTCCTACATTTGCTTTTATGATCTTTCTTTTTTTTTTGTTTCTGATCAAAATAGCAATTAATTCATAAACTTAGAAAGATTATAACTTCCACCCTCTTTTCAATTGTGTTTGTTCAATAATCAATAATATTTTTTCCCCCAAACCCAAAAACAGAAGTAAGAAAAAGATAAAATAGCCCTAAAAATGAAATGAAATTGAGAGGAAGTAAGAAAAAGGAAAAAAGAGAATGTGGAGTAGATTATTAGAGTAGAGTGTTGATGGATACCAGGTAATCGAATATCAATTTGAAAAATTCCACCTTCATAAGGTGAAGCAATAGGACCAGTAATCCTTCCAGAAAGATGAGAAAGATCATCACCATTATCAAGTTCAATACTAACACCAGATATATCTTTATCTCTGTTACATTCAACCAATTCTTTCTGTACTCTTGCGTAATCCACCATCGAGTTAAACCCTAAAAACAAAACCCTAAAAGAGAGAGAGAAATTCAACAAACAAACAAACAAACAAACAATAAGATGATGAAGAAAAAGCAAAACTATTACTACTAGTCTACTGCTTGTATCTTTCCCTTTATACTTTACTTTCTACTCAAGTCAGAAAAAAAGAGAGAGAGAGAGAGAGAGAGCAATCGGAATCTTTTTTAGTATTTAATTTTCCCAATATTTGCAACCCAAGTCAAGTCAAAATAGTCTCCGTTCTGATAGTTCTGTTAAATGGGATTTGGTCCATTTGGATCCAGTGAGTGTGCGCCTGTGCCTCGACAACAACACAACATCCCAGTCCCAGTTCAACTGGTTGGTACTGTCAAGCACTCAAACATGGATTGAGCAATGACCAACCTGCTCTGCTGCTCAGAGTGTATGTGTACGTGGGATAATGGAGAAGATCCTTGATATTAATTATAAAGTATATACAGTAAAACTTTGATAAATAAATATTCGATAAATCAATAACCTCATTTAAGTAATAAATTTATTTGGTCCCGATTTGTAGTTTTGTACTAAATGAGTGTTCGATAAATGAATAACCTCGTTTAAGTAATAAAATTTTTCAGTCCCAAGAGTATTCATTTATCGAGGTTTTACTGTATTCTACTTATGGTTGGTTATTCATAATCTTACCACAACACCACATGATGTGTTGTTTTCATTCGTCCGTTTCTTCATGCACATGCAGAATCAGTACTCTAAGTATATATGGATCCGTTCTGCCACCTGGCATGGTCAGTGTTCACCAATCACGACATGAAAATAGGCGAAAGGAGTACTTGATAAGAATCAGGAAGCATTTAGATGACCACGGAGGGAGTGTGTGACCATAGTTGTCAACCACTACCAGTACAATACTAGGTTCAGATAGAACCACGTTCAATAAGTCGGATCATATCCCTAGATGGCGTAAAGGACTAAGGGCCCGTTCGGCAAACAAGTGGAAGATGTGAAGGAATTCCCGTGAAATAGCAGACGAGAAAGGAGAAAGGCGGAAGGAGAAAGCTTTAATAGAAAACTTCTAAAAAAATACATTTTTCGACTTATTGAAATTCCTTTCTATTTCTTCTATTTGAATTTGCCGAACTGTTGTGTATTGGCTCACAATGCGCAGGATTATAGCTTATATTAAGTGAGGTCTATAGGATCATATCTTATCTTTGTTTCTAGAAACAATGTATGTAGGAATTCTACTCCCATAAGTACTTGGTATTCTAATTGGTAATTGGCATTGTTATCTAATTTGGATCCTTGTATGGCCGAATTAGGAACTCTTGAGTATTATATATACTCAACTAGTTGGCTATTGTAAAGGGGTGGTAAGAAGAGAGAGTGAACCAAATGTGAAAGCATTACTAGATAGGGAGAGACAAATTTATGAAGGTTTTCATAATAGGGTTTCTCAGGTTCTAGTGTGAGAGAGAAAGAGACAAGGAATTATAGATTTGTAATTAGGTTGTTTCTTTTCTCTGATTAGTGAAATCTTCTTGATCGGTTGCCGGGTGGAGTAGGCGGGTTTGCCAAACCACGTTAATATTGGTGTTATTGTGTGTGATTGTGTTTTTTCGATTACTTTCTTTGTTATTTGCTATCATCTAGATTATCGTTATTACAACCAATCATTGGGTTAAAGCTTTCGTTGCACAACAAGATCCTTTCTACTTCTTTCCTTTTTGAAAAGTCAAGAAAGGCATTTTCTGGGCATTTGTCAAACGGGCCCTAAAAACCAAGATTAGAACTCAATCTAAAAGGCTCTAGATTGCCTTGATGCTCAAGTAAGGAATCCTAGTCCAAAAAGGATTCTGAATATAGAAATACCATATAATTAGTAATCCTACTGGACATTAGATTCCTTAGACATAAAGAACGTCCAAGAAAGGATTCCTAATGTAAAGAGGACTTCAAAGGAATAAAAATATTATGTAATTAGTAATCCTAGTCAAGGAAAATTCTTAACTTACAAAGAACGTACAAGGGAAGATGCCCAGACCCAAAAGGACTTCTCTAGAAGGAGAATAATGACCTAGACACCAATATAAAGGGAATACCACCCAAAGGCAAAGGTAATCAATTCTTGACAATTAAACAAATGTTTTATGATCTCCCTTACATTTTGCCCCCCCCCCACACATGTGTCCATGGTCAATCTAACTCTATTTTGCACTTTCCGAGTTACAGGCAGCCATGGTTCGAGTTGAAGATGATTGTTGGAGGAAAGTTCCCTCCACAATTTGACACTGCCTATGGGGATCGAACCCACGACCACGGGATAAATAAAATTATGGAAGTGAAGAGCAAACAAAATTATGAGAAGCATAGCATGAAGGTTTTAGAATTTACTGTCAGAAGTTTGAAGTTCTTTTCCCGTCAGAATATTTAGAAGAAGAAAAGTGTGGCATACACCATTAAAAAGATACTGAAGTCTAGTTTCCAACCCAGAAAACATACATGATTTAGATCATCGAGTAGAAAGGTATCTTCGTTTTACCACATGATGATGCCCAACATATGCTATATGTTCGTAAGTTCAACTACATCATCTTTTGACTAGGGGTTGGTACAGAACGTAAGATTTAGGTAAAAATATATTACATGTCCTAATCATGTACGATTAGGCTGCATAGTCACGTTAAGTGAAAAAACCACAACTGTTAACTCTTGTGATTAGTGAACAAATTGAACCGAACACAATACAGATAATGTTTCCACACCTTAAGTGTTAAAACCACAATTGCTAACTCCAAATCATGGGTAGGATAGTTCATCTCATGAATCCTCAACTGTCTAGATGCATAAGTGACAACTTTGTTTATCTGTATGAAGACACCACCCAAACCAGATAACTAAGCATTGGTATACACCACAAACGGTACACCATCATGCGGTAACATGAGTGCAGGAACATAAGTAGTCGTTGTTTCAACTCTAGGAAAGTTGTATGCCACTCGTTGTCCCATTTAAAAGGAACACTATTCTTCATTAGATGAGTTAGAGATGTAGCAATCTTCGAAAACCCCTGAATGATGAATCTGCGATAATAACTTGCAAGTCCCAGAAAACCAGAGGCATGGCCATGGGTTGTAACGGTATGCACGTGCGTACCCTAAAATTCTGGAAATTTTCTATTAGACTTCATATTTTCTCACAAATCACAACCAATATTTGAGGGAAAAAACGATATATACTATTTGATTGGCTTGTAAATCATTTTTCTATCTTAATTATTATCTACAACGATCTACTGCTTATTTTGTGATGTATAAATCACAACATATATTTTGGGAAAAAAAGAATATATAGGCGCTTTTGATTGGCTAGTAAATAATTTCTATCCTAATTATTAGCTATCAGCCGGATCTTGTGCTTATTTTATGTTAAATATCCTTAAATATCTATATTGTAAGATTTGATATTTCTGATTATTTAATTATGTTTGCTTTTCAATTAAAAAATAAAATTCCTATAAAAAATATAAAAATCTCTTCATGTTTTGGATTTGATTTCTTATTTTTAATCTCTAATTTTATTAATTATCTATAATTAGCTATTAGGTATTAGCATCGATTGGTTTAAGCTCCCGATTATTAAATTTGTTAAGATATCTATTAAAGGTTGATTGTGATTGGAGAAATTTGTCGTACAATTATAAGAATATTTTTGTAAAATTTAATTTTTTTTATAATGTTATTAATTTTTTTTTTCGGTGGAAATTGTGTATACGTTTCTTATTGTTAGAGTTTTTTAGTGATGAAAATTTCCAGGTGAGTAATAGGATTTTGGTGCGTACCCTCACAAAAAATCCTAGGTACACCATTGCAAGAAACTACGTATCTCATGTACGTTAGTGGGTTGTCTCCAATCAAGAACCGCCTCATCCTTAGATGGATCTACAAGAAGTCCTGGTGAGGAAGAAATATACGGTTCATGAGATCTATGAAGAACGCCGGAACATTGGTCAACCTGAATGGCATAACCAAGAACTCATAGGAACAATAACAAGTTAAGAACGCCGTCTTAGGGATATTTGCATTCCGAACACGCAACTGATAGCCTGAAAGCAAATAATTCTTGGAGAACCACTTCGCTTCACAAAGCTGATAAAAAAGGTCGTCAATAAGCAACAAAAAGATATTTATTCTTAATCATGACCTTATTCAACTCCCAGTAGTCAACACATACAGAGAGTGTCGTCCTTCTTCTTCACAAACAACACCGGTGCGCCCCAAGGTGCGCCCCAAGGAGAATGTCTCAGTCGGATAAAACCCTGACCCCTCAAGGACTCCACATCTTGGTGGGGAGGCAAACCAGGAATATCTCCAAAGACATCCTGACAATGTCAAACCAACACGCCCAGCTGCTTCCATCTCAATATGCGCCAGAAAAGCCTCAGCCAACACGTTACCACACGGGTAGCTATGGTCACCTCATGATCTGACGTATAGACATCACTTATATTGTCCACACTTAGCCTTTGCAGTCGTTTGACATTGTGGGGTTTCCAGCCACATTCTGCTTCCCAGGAGGTCACCCATCCTGAGACTACTCCTGCTCGAGCACGCTTAACTTTAGAGTTGTTTTGAATTCTGGAGCCAAGTGAGCTTAAAAGGTGTGGGTGCAAAATTTTGATCCACAAACTCGAGATACTATAGATTAATCGAACAGTTACAATAAAAGCCTTGTATAGACAGAGGTAAGATGGGGGGTATACAATGAGATTGGACCTGATTGGGATCAGGCTGCCTACGTATCCAAGATGATGAACTTGGAATCAAGTCTCTGCTTCCACTAAGCTCTAATGGAGTTGCTCAGTGAAAGACTCGTCGTTCAGGAGGTTTAGAACTTCTGTATTTGTAGTAGGCCGGAGGAGGCTGGCTCAACCACCTCTCCGGCTTTGACTCCATGAACTCAGGTAGTTCAACTGTGAAGATGCTTTCCGTGGAGATAGCTTGCATGATGCCGAACGGTTATCTCTTTGGTTTGAATTCCCTTTGACTAGGATGACTACCACGTGGCATCCTCTGATAGGTCCTGGTTCAACTTGGGTCTTCTTTTATCTTCTCCAACAGGCTAAAACCGTGGGTTCTGTTAGCCTGGAATCTCGCTGGACTTATCTAGTTGGTTGGGACTTGGATTGACCAAGCCTGAAAGCAAAGACTTGGGCTCGACTCCTCTGACCGGAGGCCCAATCTTCATTGCATACACCCTGGCCAGGTCCTCTGGGCTTCTATGCTAAGCCTTCAGATGAGCCTCTGTCCCTGCTGGACTTTACTGGGTCGGACCTGGCCTACTTGACTGGGGTGGGCCTGGTCGATGTATGGGAGCCCACGGTTCAACTTCTTATACAGTAACCGGGGCTCCACCCATTGGTCATGGACTATCCGGTGGGTCAAGGTCCACAAAGCATATTTGGACTCCTTGAGACCGGGTTGGGCCCTACCCGATAGCCCAGTCCTGACTGGCTAATGCTCAGGTGCTCCCGGTTTAGCTTATATAGCCATCGGTGACACCTGTTGGGTTTTTTACCTAGGGTACACACAAAAGGGATCGATGATAATATATTACAGATCTATACCTTTATTCAAATGTCATGATATGCCCCCTTTTAAGAGTCAAAAGATCTACTCCCTCGGTAAACCATCTGTCGAATCCGGTGTGTTATAGTAACATTATATGGTAAGAACCTAGGATCAAATTCAAGTAACTTATGAGTCCAGCTCTGATACCAATTGAGAATTTGTACCCTCTTGTTAAGAGGTTTTGATACCGTATAAAGTTATTAATGGAAAGTATAAATACTTTATCTTTCTTTGTTATTGAATTGAATGTTGAGCAATCAAAACTTAGATGAAGTGAAACAAGACTAACACTAAGAACAATAGATTAAGCGCACACACACAAGATAAGATATGATCACGAATAATCGTAGGTCTACCCGTCTAACTACCCCGGCTAAATCTTTGGTGCGTGTTTTACTCCACGCACAAACCAAACAATTCACTATGAATAAAGTACAATAAAAGTAAGATCAATACATACAAAACCTAATTGTAGCCCAATCTTCCACCACTTGTTAGTTGCACAAACTTTCAAGTCATTTTTTATCTAAAGTCCAATTCTTTATTTTCTTCACTCCACGGGATCAAGTGTAGGATGATCAATGAACAAGCTTCATACCAATGAGGTGAAGTATATGAGAATATAATGGTGTTCCTAAGTTCTAGATGCAAAGAACTTAAGAACACATGAAGAGAGACAATGAAAACCTAAAAAAAGTCTTTAAAGTTGAAAACTAGGTTTTACTCTCTTAAGCATGATGTTAGACTTTAATGAGGAGAAGATATATATAGACGTGTTAAACCTCCCCAAGTCTTGTTAAACAAGTCTAAAACGTGCATAGAAAAGGTATATGCAACTTAGGTTTAGAAGGGACTCTTAAACATCAGCAATTTCCAAATTTTACCCGTGCTGCAACTCACGGTCAACCAAAGGCAAAAGGACCGCGACTCGCAGCCAAACCCAAGTTTGACTTCTTTTGTACAACATACAAACTTACTGCTGGAACTTGTAACACTAGTGGTATCGTTACTTGCGGTCAAATTGACTTTTCACTAAGCCGACATTTGTAGCGCTAGTGGCAGTCAAAGAGACCTAAACCAAATTGACCGATCAAGATTTTTCTAGTAGCGGTCAAAGAGACCTAAAGCAAATTGACTTTTCACTAAGCCGACATTTGTAGCGATACAAAGAGACATTTGTAGCGCTAGTAGCGGTCAAGTCCCTTTGACCGCTAGTGGCTGTCAAATGGACTTATTTTTGCAAATAGTCTCCTGAAAGTGTTTTATGTATAAAATCAAGCCTAAAATATTTTTTAAACATTTTTCTAACCCGATCAAGATATAGAATGAAATGCAATGTATGCATATACAGACAATGATTTTGCTTAATTTGAAGCTTGTTTCCTTTGATGTTCCTCTTGATGAATGATGCTTCAAAATAGTCGTTGCCCTCATTCACTCAAACTAAGAGAATCACATAGTGAGTTGTCACAACATTCATGACAAAGTTTAGTAACAATTCTCAACCTGCAAGGTAAACATATTCTTCTTGTAGTGACTAACATGTCCAGATGTTTCCCAGAGACATTGTACATTTTTGGTGACATAATCTTTTCATAACCTCTTTCTTTATATTATTTTTTCATATAATCAATTAAGTTGTCACAAATGTGATCTCCATGTTGGAAGAAGAAAGAACATCCAGGACTAAGTGGATCAAAATAGAAAATCTCTTACTTTATGCCTAACTGCCTGGGGTCATAATTCTTTGTTTCCTCCAACTGGTGTGGATAATCTTTGAGATTTTTGGAATTAGGATAAGATATCTCGTAAACTCTCTGTAAACTTTCTCACTTTTTTTTCCCACGCCAGTTGATAAGTCCTCAAAAGTGTATATTTATCCCCCGAATAACACCTTGTTTGCATAACACTAGCTTACATTATTGTGTAATATATCTATTGATTAGTGATTTCTTGTTATTTGTGTAGGTTTCATAAGCCAAAAGTTAAATATTATGTTAAAGCCCGCCAAAAGCCAAGAAAAGTCATTAAAAGAGTGTTATTTGCACAACGGAGAAAAATCACTATTTGCACCCCGCACATTACTGAGGGCACCCTTTGGACTGGTCCTATGGACTTGACTTTATGTCCAAGATGGGTGGTCCAAATCCCAGCTCAATCCAAGTTGTAATGAAGCCCACATGTCAAAAGATCCATTGAAACTCGTTACTTGAAGTCCAATCTTAAAAAAGCTCTATATGACGATCCAAAATTTCGATTTGGGCTGGTAAACTGTCTATCTGAAGGTATTGGTCCAAGCTACAACTTAGACCCAAGATAATTAGGGTTACACGTGGCCTTGGTACTTCTAGAAATCCTTCAGCAACCACCACGAATTTTGACCTAACTTACCAAACAAGTATACTTTGTGTGCAACCAAAGTAATTTCTTAATTCATATATTAGGACTCATATTTTGTAATTTTTATATAGAGAGAAGTAGTAGCTAGGGTTTACTTAGTTCATTCTCTTATGTTAAACTTAATTCTTCTTATTCTCAATTCATAATTAAAATCAATTCTCTTTTTCCATTATGTGTTGTGTTATTTATTTATTTATTTATTCCATGGTGTCATTATCAAGGATGAGTAGGTAAGTTCCCTTTAGGGGAATGGTTGAAACACTCTAGATAAATGCAAAAGCACCATGTTTATTCTTTTATGTTCATTGTGATTCAAAGTTCATAATGCTTGTTTATTTTTATTTCGTGACATGGAGTAAGCATGATTATTTATGTGTTTATTGTTGTCCATGTTGATTAAATGGTATTGTTAGAGTATAGGGAGACCTAGCTATAATGGTAGTATTAGATTAATTAGAGATATGTGATGGAATAGCTGAGAGGTGACTATCATATATCTATAGTTAATCTCTTTGATTGGACCCCTTTTGTAATCAAGTTGAATAACCGAGAGGTGACAACTTAAATACAAATCAATATTTTGAATTAATTGAATTGAATAGATGAGAGGTGACAGTTTAATTAATAAGATATATTCAATGGAATAGCTGAGAGGTGACTATTCGATTATTATAGGCATTAGTGATTATTTGGAATAGCTGAGAGGTGACTAAGTAATTGCTATAGATTGAACATGATTGAATGACATGTATGTTTGCATTGTTTAGTTTGTGGATACCAACTTTTCCCCTAATTCATCATAAGATTTTCTTTCCATCTTCTACTATTAGTTTAATTATTAGTTATTTATTTAGTTGCATGTAGGAAGTAGAATCAAGCTCATCTTATCGTTGCTCCATGTGGTGTTCTGTAGCGACCCGACCTATATCACAACCGATATTGTCCCCCCTTAGCCACTGCGTTCGTTCAACAGTGTGGGGTTTTATGGGCAGCAACCTGCAACCTAGGAGGTCACCCATCCTGAGACTACTCCCACCCGAGCACGCTTAACTCCGGAGTTCTTTCGAACTCTGGAGCCAAGTGAGCCCAAAAGGCCTCGGTGATTATATTTGACGGATCTATACCTATATTCCAATGTCAGGGCATCCCTCTCTTAGGTGTCGTAGGACTCACCCTCTCGGCAAACCACATGTCGACCCGGGGTGTTACATATTTTTTAACTAGTGTTTTCTATTGTGTTTGGTCTACGAATTTTCCCTTCGAGGTGGGTACGGCTCTTGCTCGTTACTTGTTCTACATTGATAATCAATATTTACAGGCACAAGAAGAAAAATAAATATACAAATTTATCTTTTGATAAGAAGGTAGTCAAATATCTCATATCATCAGTAGATTGACGAAAAGCATGTAAAAGCTTTCACATATGATGTGTTTGGTATATGTGGTACACACACAGTTCAACTAACTGCCCACATCTATATACTGTAATTCTTTTGTCTTCTGGAAGCTCATTAATAATTTCAACCCTAAAATTATTTTCAAAAAATAGTAGCAATGCCTGTTCGATCTCTAGATACTTCAATTTTCTCAAAAGGTTGTTTCTCCGCAACAACTTTCAATGAAGCAGATTCAATCTGTTTTAAAGTGTTCGTTGTTCAAACCTAGCTCCCCTCCTCTAGTTGTGCATGGCCCAATATATAGTCTACTAAAAACCTATAATTTATTATTTAATCGAGGCTCGAGCTTTTAACGAATACCTTGAGCTCGGTTTGAGCTCAACCCATTTATAATCGAGTCTAAAAATGTGATCAAGCTCGACTCATTTAGTTTAATAAACAAGCTTTACCGAGCCGAGCCCGACCCAAGCTCGAGCATGTCGTCTCATTAGCCACCCCTAGCTCCACCTAAGCATCCACATCACTTCAATCTCCTTTAAATCCTAGCTCTAAGGCCTACCACGAACAAGGCTCGAAGGTTGACCCACTTAAGAATTACATGATAAATCCCCCCAAATGTTGTTGGTAGGAATTGATGTTAGAGAAACAGGTCTGACAGACCCTGTCAGACCATTTCCTTAATTGAATGAACAAAGTGTGAAATACACTTAGTCCCACATGAGTTGTGGGAAGTGAGTAAAGATGTTGAAATACAAAATTATTACACTAAGGGTGTAGCCTTTTGGGTTACCAAGTTTTCGCGCGATAGCGCAAGGCTATACACTTAGTGGTCCACCACACGCACGCCGCCGCCGCCGCCGCCGGTTCGGTTCGTGTTCGTGCTTGGGCTTGGGCTTGGGCTATGTGGTGGTTGATAAGTTATCTTATCTTTTTGGTCCACCGCTTACTTAGTTAAGTTGTGAACCGGTTTACAGGATCATGTTACATTTTTACATTAACAAATGTGTCTGCTCAAAATGAAACAGTACGTCCCTTGGGCCTTAAACATTTCATTAAGTCTGCCAAGAGTTGTGCCTGTTGAGAAAAGACGTTTTCCCAACAGGTGTGTGTCTGTTGCGAGTAAGCATACAATTCATACAGACTAAGTCTGTTTCTCTCTCTCTCTCTCTCTCTCTCTCTCTCTCTCTCTCTCTCTCTCTCTCTCTCTCTCTCTCTCTCTCTCTCTCTCTCTCTCTCTCTCTCTCTCTCTCTCTCTCTCTCTTTAAAGCATTCGAAGGGTTCTTCTTGTTTGTTCGCCAAAACTTTGCTATTACAGTGTAGTCTAGCAGAGTGCAGAACAGTTGTATCTTGGGAGACTATCGTCCAGTACCTGTGTTCACCAGTAGCAGGGACGAAATATTGTCTTAAGGATATTGCCTCGGCAAGCCTCTGTTCATCTCCTTAATCCTCTATATTGTGTAGTAAGTGTTACTGTTTTACTGAATTCAATTAATAATATATATTACTTGTTTTCTGTTCAAGTGTATTCTCTATTTCTGTAATGTGTATGTTATATTCCTGAGTTCATACATTATAATACCAATAGACTTAAGACAATATTAAAAGTTGGTTTTTATGTGAAATAATAGGAAAAATGACGAGCGGTTCTTTTTTGAAGACTATGGAAGTGTCTGATCTGACTAAGATCAAGATCATCACTCCTCAAGACAAGCCAGAGAAATTCAAGGGTGTGGATTTCAAGACATGGTAGAGCAAGATGTTGTTCTATCTGACCACCCTCGGTTTGGCAAAGTTCTTATCTGAAGATACTCTTAAGCCAAACCTGGTCAGACCGCTGAAACAGACAAGGAAGTGTTCCAGGCTATTGAAGCATGGAAGCACTCTGATTTCCTTTGTCGCAATTATATTCTGAACTCGCTTGATGAAGTGTTGTACAAGGTTTATAAACCTATTGTTACTGCCAGATTACTGTGGGAGGCTCTGGAAAAGAAATATAAGACTGAAAATGCTGGTCTCAAGAAATTTGTTGTCGATAAATTTATGGAGTACAAAATGATTGATTCCAAGTCTGTTTCTGACCAAATCCAAGAACTCCAGATCATCTTACATGAAGTCCATGCTGAGAGCCATGTAATTGGTGAGACTTTTCAAGTGGCAGCACTCATTGGGAAACTGCCTCATTCTTGGAAAGATTTCAAGCATTATCTGAAACATAAGCGAAAGGAAATGAGTCTGGATGATCTCATAGTGCGACTGAAGATTGAAGAGGACAACAGGGGTACTGAAACCCGAAGTACTTTTGAGGCTAAGGCACATGTGACCTCAAAGCAAAGTAAGACTTCCTCTAAGAAGAGGAAGAAGAATCAGTCCAACAATGCACCCAAGTACAAAGGTCAGAAAAAGTTCAAAGGGGGCTGTTTTGTTTGTGGTAAGAAAGGTCATTTGGCCAAAGATTGCAGGCACCGCAAAGACGAAAAAGCTCCTGAGGCGAACATGACTGACATATCCAGGGAGATTGACAACATGCACCTGTCTGCGGTGGTTTCTGAAGTGAACTTGGTATCTAATACCAAGGAATGGTGGATAGACACTGGGGCTACCCGCCATATCTATGCTGACAAGAGCCTTTTCTCTACCTACCAGAAGATGGAGCATGAAGAAAAACTCTTTATGGGCAAGTGGTTCTGAAATTCACTTCTGGACACAAAGTCACTCTCAATGATGTTCTCCATGTACCTGACATCAGGAAGAACCTAGTTTCTGGTTCTGTCCTTAGTAAGAAAGGTTTTAAAATGGTCTTTGAGTCAGATAAGTTTGTGCTGACCAAAGGTGGGGTGTATGTGGGAAAAGGGTATCTAAGTGATGGCCTCTTTAAGGCAAATGTAGCCGTTGTTGAAACCAACAAGGCAAAAATGTACTCTGATTCTATGAATAAGAATAATTCTTCTTACTTGCTTGAGTCACCACACTTATGGCATGATAGATTGGGTCATGTTAATTACAGAAAAATGAAGAAACTAGCAAGTTTAGGATTAATTCCTAAATTTGACATAGAGAAAACACATAAGTGTGAGACTTGTGTGGAAGCAAAGTTTGCTAAACAACCTTTTCATTCGGTTGAGAGAAGTATTGAGCCATTAGGCTTGGGCTTAATACATACTGATTTATGTGATTTTAAATCAATTCCAACTCGAGGTGGGAAAAATTATTTTATCACATTTATTGACGATTGCACTCGCTACTGTTATGTATATTTACTTAACAGCAAAAACGAGGTTTTAAGTGCTTTTATACAGTACAAAACTGAAGTTGAGAATCAGTTAGAAAAGAAAATCAAGATCATAAGATCTGATAGAGGAATACGAATCACCATTCGTACAAGTCTGTGCTGAAAATGGAATAATCCATCAAACCACAGCACCCTACTCACCTCAGCAAAATGGTGTTGCTGAAAGGAAGAACAGAACTTTAAAAGATATGATTAATATCATGCTTATAGCTTCTGGTCTACCTGAGAACTTGTGGGGGGAAGCTCTACATATGTCTATTCACATATTAAACAGAGTACCACACAAGAAAAATGTGTAAAGCTATGGTTTTTGTGTTGTGTATTATGACAAAGGGTAATTTTGTAGAAACACAAGTAAACCCTAAAAGAGTTTGTAAAAGTTTTGTAAGTATATCTTGTGTCTTGGAGAACATGAAGAGCTGAAGTCTTGAAGATTATGTAGCTGAAAATGGATGAGAGAGCTGAAGACTTAAGAAACCTCCAGGTTTCTTTGCTCCAGTCGACTGGACCCCTCGACTGGACGGTACTTATTATTTTCAGCAGCAAGCGACATTACCAAGCGACATGGTTTATGACCCGATCCATGATCCACTAAAGTTTTCAGATTTAGTCAACACAGGTTTGACCAACGGATCTATTGCACTTTATGGAGTATATCTAGCAAGAGAAGGCTAAAGAAAAGTTTGATGGTGTTAGCTCTATTATCTACTCAAAAGTGATAAACCCTAAGTGAAGAGCTTCATTGAAATCCATCCCATTCCATCGAATTAACTTCACTCACTACATTGAATGCTTCCTTATTTATGAGAGTGAGAGTTATTGTAGTTGGTGTTCTATAAACCAACCTTGAGTGCTTTTAATTTCTTTCTTTATTCATCTTTTGAGAGAAATCATTAAGAGAAACAAAACCCACTTTGTTAAAAGTGATTTGTGAGAAGAAATCCTAGTAGGCTAGGTTAGAGGTTAGGTATCTCTACAATATTCAAGGTTGAAGGATTCATTAGAGATTCAACAAGAAGTGATTGTGGTGAAGAAGTGGTGTACTGTGTGTAACTACCTTGCTTTGCCTAGAATTTCTAAAGGCTAAGAAAGCCTCCTTGAAGAGTGGACATAGGCATCCTTGCCGAACCACTATAAACCAAGCCTCTTATGTGGTTTGCTTGTTCTTTACTTTCTATTTACTCTCATCACCTTTGTATTGTTGGTTTTTGCCTAATCTGTCATTTATCCTCTCTGTTGGACGAGCCTACAGTCGACTGGACTCCAGTTAACTAGACCTTGTCAGACTGAGACTGGGATTAGCCTTGTTTTGTCTATCTGAGTGTGGTTTATTCCTGGTTAGTTTTTATTGTCTTGTGTTAAGAGTGTTTCACTTCTGTATAATCATTCACTTGACCTAGATAATTTTTTATTTGGACTATTCACCCCCCTCTAGTCATTCTTGACGTCATCGTTGGACTTTTCAATTGGTATCAGAGCAGGTTGCTCACAACGGGCTTAAAATCCCGAGCTTAGATCTACAATGATGTCGAATGGGCAAGAGGGAAGTGCAATAAATAATCCTCCCCTTTTTTATGGATAAAATTACATGTTTTGGAAAACTAGAATGAGGATTTTCCTCAAGTCTTTAGATAGAAATTGTTGGCATGTTACTGAATGTGTGTATAAGGAACCTACCATCACTGCTACTGTTGGTGACAAGGTCACCACAACACCTGCTCCCCCTGACATGTGGACTCAAAAAGAGAAAGATCTTGACCATGCTAATAACCATGCCCTAAATGCTATTCACTGTGGTGTTTCCTCTGAGGAATACAAATCCATTATGACTTGCGAGACCGCAAAAGAGGCTTGGGATATCCTTGAACTATCACATGAGGGGACGTCCCAAGTCAAAGACTCAAAACTTCAAATGTTGATGAGTCAGTTTGAAAAAATGAGAATGTAGGAAAAAGAGACGTTTGGACAGTTTTGGTTAAGGCTCCAAGACTGTACCAATTCTATGTGGGGACTAGGTGAGCAGGTCCATGACACCATGATTGTGAGAAAGATTCTTAGATCTTTACCGAGCCGATTTGACCCAAAGATCACGACTGTTGAAGAAGCCAAAGATCTTCATTCTCTTGATCTTAAAGAGCTAGTTGGCTCTATTCAAACTTATGAGTTAAAGTTTTCTTCTAGACTTGTAAAGAATGAAAAACCTGAAAAATCTATTGCTTTAAAGTCTAGTATGGCAGATGACTCTGATGATGATCTTGCTCTTATGGCCAAGAAGTTTGACAGGTTTTACAAGAAAGGAAGGAAGTTCTTTAACAAGTATTCTTCATCTACTCCTATGAGAGAAAATTGATCACAAGGATTTGAAAGAAAGAAGGCTCAGAATAATGATGACAAAAAGTGCTATGCATGTGGTGGTGTGGGTCATATCTCTACAGTGTGTCCTAACAATGCGGGGAAAACAAAAGCTATGAAAGCTGCAGCTGACAGTGATTCTGAGTCAGAGAGTGATTATGATTCTTTAGATTCTGAGACTACCACTACACACCGTGCCTTGATGGTTTTTTCCACCTCTAACCCTGAACATGAGACCTCGGGGAGTGAGAATGGAGAAAGTGATTCAGAGTGTGATGATGAACTTCAGAAGGCCTTTGATGAACTCTATGAGGAAAGCAAAGGGTTATCAAAGAAGCTTGAGACATGCAAGTCTAAGTTGAAACAATCAACTATGGAGTGTGACAGTTTGAAGATTGAGAAGGATCAGTTACAGTGTCGTATCAGTGAGCTTGATACCTTGGTCCAAAGTCTTAGATCTGAGAATGGAGATTTGAAAAATGAGTTGAAAAGGATGGAGATCTCTTTAGGTAAAAAAGTGGCGTCTAATCCATCCTTAGACACACTCTCTCTCGAAACCTTACTTCGGGTATCTCAGAGCCCTCATGATAAGACTGGACTTGGGTATAAAGCAAAGAGAGACCTGCCTCAATCTTCTACAGTTATTTCTCCACATTCTACAACTTCTTCTCCACCGATTTCAACTACTCACAGATCTTACAGGCGAACTAGGATATCAGTTTGCTACTACTGCGGTCAGAGAGGTCATGTTCATCGATTGTGTAGGATACGACTTGCTGAGACTCGGACGAGGAAAGAATCTGAACTTAGGAAGACCTTAGCCAATCTGGAAGCTAAGAAGAGAGATCTCGAGTTCCTAATTAGTAAATCATATCCAAAGAAGGTAATCGCAGTGTGGCGTCCTAAGAATTCTCTCAAGTGTCTTGTTGTGAGGTGTGCGCTCAAAGTTGGAAAGTCGTCTAAGTGGTACCTCGACAGTGGATGTTCAAAGCACATGACAGGAGACAAATCATTTTTGAAGGATTATGAGCCATATGATGGGGGAAATGTTGTCTTCGGTGATGGTATGAATGCCAAGATCGTTGGCAAAGGTTGTGTACAGTCAGACGGGATTCCAAAGATTGATGAAGTATCTCTTGTGGATGGCCTACATCATAACCTTCTTAACATAAGTCAAATTTGTGACAAAGGCAATTTTTGCTTGTTCTCTAGTAAAGAATGCCTTGTACTGGATAGTGACATGAACAAAGTTCTAATGAGAGGAGTTAGATCGAATGAAGATTGCTATGTTTCTGAATGGTGATGAAAAGGTTACTCAATGCAGTTTTGTTCAGAATGAAACATCTCTTCTTTGGCATCAAAGGTTAGGTCATGTGAACTTGAAAGATTTGGCCAAGATCAGTAAAAAGGAATTGGTCAGAGATTTACCCATTTTGACGCCAGAGAAGACTCTTTGTGGTGCTTGTCAAATTGGGAAGCAAGTTCGTAGTCCACATTCGAAAAAGAAGGAAATCAGTACCACACGACCACTTGAGTTCATTCACATGGATCTCGTTGGACCCAGTCAGGTTGAGAGCCTGGGTGGGAAATCTTATTTCTTGGTTGTGGTTGATGATTATTCTAGATGGACATGGGTTGCTTTTTTAAGGGAGAAGAGTGATGCCTTTGAGGAGTTCAAGAAGATTTGTAAGAGAGCTGTAACTGAGAGGGATCAAGCCATTGTGAGGAGCAGGAGTGATCATGGTGGTGAGTTCGATAACTCCAGCTTCGTGAAGTACTGCGACGAACATGGTATTCAACATCAGTTTTCAGCTCCTAAGACACCTCAGCAGAAAGGAAGAACAGAGTTCTACAAGAGATGGCAACAGTCATGCTCCACCACAAGAAAGTTGCTAGATACTTCTGGGCAGAGGCAGTAAGTACAGCATGTTACATCATCAATAGAGTCTATTTGAGACCAGGGACTAAGTGTACCCCCTATGAGATATGGAAAGGTAAGAAGCCTACTGTCAAGTATTTCAGAGTATTTGGCAGTTCGTGTTACATCTACAGAGATAGGGAACATGTTGGTAAGTTTGAAAGAAAAGCAGATAAGGGTATTCTTCTTGGGTACTCAGAGAACAACAAGGCTTACAGGGTCTTCAATTTGATGAGAAAGTGTGTAGAGGAATCCATTAATGTGACAGTTGATGACTTTCCTTTTGGCACATCTTCGCTGATCAATGATGACAGTGACATTTCAGATTCTTCGGGTACTCAAGTGTTCACTACTATAGATAATTCTACTTCTTTCGAGACTTCTACAGTTATCGAGGTATCTACCTCATCTGAGGTTTCTACTCCAGTTGTACAGGATGAATCCATGGTCTCTTCTCCACCTGTAAGACATCCTACTGTTTATGGAGAAATGGCAGGTACTCAAATTCTTGGTGATCCTACTCAGGGTGTTCAGACACGTCGTCAGTTAGAGAAACAAATTTCTTTCATGTGTTTCACATCACAAGTTGAGCCTAAGAATGTCAAGGTTGCTCTTACTGACTACACATGGATCAATGCTATGCAAGAAGAGTTAAATCAGTTCAAGAGGAATGATGTGTGGGAGTTAGTAAAACATCCTATGAATGAGAATGTAATCGGTAACAAGTGGATCTACAAGAATAAAGTGGATGAGAATGGAGTCATTGTGAGGAACAAGGCTCGATTGGTTGCTCAGGGCTACACTCAGGTTGAAGGTGTTGACTTTGAGGAGACATTTGCACCTGTAGCTCGCTTAGAGTCCATACGCTTGCTCCTAGCAGTTTCATGTCATTTGGGATTCAAACTATACCAAATGGACGTGAAAAGTGCGTTTCTGAACGGTGTCATTCATGAGCAAGTATATGTAGAGCAACCAAAGGGGTTTGAAGATCATCGATATCCTGACCATGTATACAAGTTGAATAAGGCATTGTATGGGTTAAAGCAAGCACCTAGAGCTTGGTATGAGAGACTTTCCTCATTCTTGATTTCTATGGGGTATGTTCGTGGAAGCGTTGATAAGACTTTGTTTGTAAAGAGAGTAAACAAGGATGTTTTGATTGTTCAAGTGTACGTTGATGACCTTGTCTTCGGTGCCACTAATGAGAGTTTTGTCGATGAGTTCACCAAACAGATGAAGAATGAGTTCGAGATGAGTATGGAAGGGAGTCTGAATTACTTCTTGGGCTTGCAAATCAACCAAACTGACCATGGGCTCTTCATTAGTCAGACAAAGTATGCACGCGATTTGGTAAAGAAGTTTGGGCTTAAACAGCCAATCCAGCTGAATCTCCAATGAGTGTGTCTACAAAGCTTACCAAGGATGAAAATGGAAAGGATGTGGATGTTACTCACTATAGGAGTATGATTGGGAGTTTACTGTACCTTACTGCTAGTCGCCCCGACATTGCCTACAGTGTTGGTGTTTGTGCTCGATACCAGGCACAACCTAAAGAGTCACACGTCGCCGCAGCTAAAAGGATTATTAAGTATGTGAGTGGAACTCTTAAGTTTGGCCTTTGGTATCCTTTTGAGACCTCAGTAGATGTTGCAAGTTATTGTATGATCAGTGGTTACACAGATGCTGATTGGGCAAGTTGCGTTGAGGACCGTAAGAGTACTAGTGGTGGTTGCTTCTATCTGGGTAATTGTTTGGTAGCCTGGCACTGTAAGAAACAAACTTGTATCTCTCTATCTACTGGTGAGGCAGAGTATGTTGCAGCTGGCAGTGGTTGCACTCAGATGCTATGGATGAAGCACATGCTAGCGGACTACGGTATCACTCAACGCACTATGACTCTTTTCTGTGATAACATTAGTGCCATTGATATTTCTAAGAACCCTGTTCAACACTCTCGCACTAAGCACATTGATATCCGTCACCATTTTATTAGAGGGTTAGTAGAGGATCGGACCATTGTTTTAGAGCATATTGATACTACTCATCAGAAGGCCGACATTATGACCAAACCTTTGGATACCTCTAGGTTCTATTTCTTGAGGGCATCCATAGGCCTTTTAACATACTCTTGAGTGTATGTGTGTGACTTTGGGTTCTCTGGTACTTATGTGCTAAGAGGGCCTGTTGACAGAACTACGAGGCGTCTGATCCCCTGTACCCCTTTGCATATCTAATTTAGTGGGGTACGTAGGCAATCACTTGACATCAAGTGGTGCGATGCGTTTTTTTTTTTTTGTTTTGTTTTTTCTTTTTGATATTGCTATCTTGTTTTGTCTACTGCTGCGCATCATGTCTATATTTTTCTGACAAGTCTAGTATTTGTGTTCTCACAATATGTATTTTTGGTGCATTTTGTATGAAGTATTCATCGTTTATTATTTGTTTCATACTTGCACCTGGTAACCTTGTTGTTGTGCATTTTGTCGAGGTCTTGGTTGTAACTTACATCCCATATCTGAGGTTCTATGTGTGTGTCCTCTCTCTTGCATGGTGTCAGTATTAAGTGGATTCAATCAATGTATGGAATTTTTTTTTGGAGATCTGTCAGTAACCTGGAAGGATTTAGATATGTGAAGAGCAGAGTCAACTGGACTCCAGTCGACTGGGGACGAAGATCTCCTTATATTTTTTTGGTTGGATGGGCCTAATGGATCTGTTTTGATAAATCTGAAAACAAGTCTATCTGAATTGGAAGAAAAAAAAAAAAAAAAAAAAAAACACCTCGAGCAGCAGCAGCTAGGGTTCTAGATCATCTTCTCTTCCCAACCCCATTTCAAACATCACCATTAAAGCTCAGTTTTTGGTTTGTTTGAACTGATAATTGGTTCAAATTTTTTTCTTTCCACCAACAATTTTACAAGAAAGAGGAGTATTCTGATTCTCTCAATGGATAAAGGAGATGATTGAAAAAACTAATAAGGATTTCTAAAGATCAAGTATCTTGCTTTGAAATTAGTGTTTCTCATCTAGAAGTGTTTTATTCATGGCATCCAAGAGAAGAAGAAGTGGTCCATCTGTACCTGATGTTCCTTTACAAGGTGCACCTCAAGATTTGGGTGATTTTGTATCTATTGCTGCAAAGGAACTGTATTTCAACAAGATAAAAAATCGCGCAATAGCTATTGAACGAGAACTAGTAATTTCTGATCTCTCTCCTTATGGCTTAGCACCAATTTTAGATTCTTCTGGTTTAGGAGTGTTCTCATCATACGAATGCCATGCTCACAAACATTCAGTCCATTTATTTTTCTCAAACATCTCTAAAATCAGTCCTAATCCACCGTCGTTTGAGACCAAAATGCATGGACATACGTTTGTAATAACTCCTGATTTTTTGTGTTCAAAAATTGGATTTGTGCGACATGATCCTCATAACAATGATACAAACCTTCTCACTCTTACTGCTGATCAAGTAGACTCTTTGATTAATGATGGTTTATTCGTCATCTGTGGAAAATCTTTTGAGTATACTGCCGTTATTTCCACGGTTAATATGATACCCAGAGCTAGGGTACTTTATTGCATCATGGCGAGTACAGTTTTCTGCAGAGCTGGTAGTTTTCCTGAGATGCCTAGGCATCAGGCCTTCTATGTGTGGAAAGCAATGTTAGGCGAGCGTTTAGACATACCCTTGATGATATGGAGACAGATGGTAGACGCTCATGTAGGAGGATTGAACACATGTCTTCCTTTTGGTGCTTTGATTACAGAGTTGGTTCCTGCTGGTGTGTTTACAGAGTCTACTTCTATGCTACCCAGCAAAGCACCCATTGGCTACAAGGTCTTTCGATCTATGAAATTCCCGGATGGTCCTAATCTTCCTTCTCATGAGGATGAAGTTCTAGTGAGTTTGTTCAGGATTGAGGAGTGCTTAGAGGATCAGAATCAGAGACTTCGTATTCTTGAGGATAAGGTTGACGAACAAGGAAAAGATCTAAAGCTTACTGTAGATTGTATTCGCGGTGTTCAAATTTTGGGGAGTGCTGCTACTGAGGGTAACTATGCTAGACATGTAGCTGAGAGCAGGACACGCACATATGACCAATGATGATTGACATAGCCTTAGCTATGTCCCCGTGTGGAGATCTCATATTTTTTTGGGATCCTGTGCTATTTTTTGTTGGTACCAGTCAGTCCTGCATAGCCTGTTTACTGTTGTATTCTGTACTTCACTTCTTCATGAGTCCACCTGGTAGTGTTTATGTTTTTTTTGTGTTTTGATTGGTTGTGTGACTCATGTAGCTGATGTTAGTTTATTTATGCACTTAATTGTGTTTGTTACTTTGTTTATATCCGGCCCGAACTTTCGTCTATATATTTGTATTTGTTTTGGCGGAGGCACCCTTTGTCAACTTTTGACAAAAAGGGGGAGGAATGATAATGATAATGATCGATATATTGATGCTGGGATAATGATCGATTATATATGTACAATATTACGCTTGTATTTTGTTTTCTTTTTTCCAGGAAACTACTATACAGGAGGAGTTGTGTATTCAGGGGGAGTGGATCTACAGGAGGAGTTGTGTATTCAGGGGTAGTGGATCTTCATGATGTATTTTTATTTGTTTTATTTACATGTGTTTTTGTTTTGTCATAAGTTCACAAAGGGGGAGATTGTAAAGCTATGGTTTTTGTGTTGTGTATTATGACAAAGGGTAATTTTGTAGAAATTCATGTAAACCCTAAAAGAGTTTGTAAAAGTTTTGTAAGTATATCTTGTGTCTTGGAGAACATGAAGAGCTGAAGTCTTGAAGATTATGTAGCTGAAAATGGATGAGAGAGCTAAAGACTTAAGAAACCTCCAGGTTTCTTTGCTCCAGTCCACTGGACGAGACTTATTATTTTCAGCAGCAAGCGACATTACCAAGCGACATGGTTTATGACCCGATCCATGATCCACTAAAATTTTCAGATCTAGTCAACACAGGTTTGACCAACGGATCTATTGCACTTTATGGAGTATATCTAGCAAGAGAAGGCTAAAGAAAAGTTTGATGGTGTTAGCTTTATTATCTACTCAAAAGTGATAAACCCTAAGTGAAGAGCTTCATTGAAATCCATCCCATTCCATCGAATTAACTTCACTCACTACATTGAATGCTTCCTTATTTATGAGAGTGAGAGTTATTATAGTTGGTGTTCTATAAACCAACCTTGAGTGCTTTTAATTTCTTTCTCTATTCATCTTTTGAGAGAAATCATTAAGAGAAACAAAACCCACTTTGTTAAAAGTGATTTGTGAGAAGAAATCCTAGTAGGCTAGGTTAGAGGTTAGGTATCTCTACAATATTCAAGGTTGAAGGATTCATTAGAGATTCAACAAGAAGTGCTTGTGGTGAAGAAGTGGTGTACTCTGTGTAACTACCTTGCTTTGCCTGGAATTTCTAAAGGCTAAGAAAGCCTCCTTGAAGAGTGGACGTAGGCATCCTTGCCGAACCACTATAAACCAAGCCTCTTATGTGGTTTTCTTGTTCTTTACTTTCTATTTACTCTCATCATCTTTGTATTGTTGGTTTTTGCCTAATCTGTCATTTATCCTCTCTGTTGGACGAGCTTACAGTCGACTGGACTCCAGTTAACTGGACCTTGTCAGACTGAGACTGGGATTAGCCTTGTTTTGTTTATCTGAGTGTGGTTTATTCCTGGTTAGTTTTTATTGTCTTGTGTTAAGAGTGTTCCACTTTTGTATAATCATTCACTTGACCTAGATAATTTTTTATTTGGACTATTCACCCCTCTCTAGTCGTTCTTGATGTCATCTTGGGACTTTTCAAAATGAAACCATTCCATATGGAAAGTAACGGTTCCACCACCGAAGAGAACTAAACTTGGGCCTAAAACAGTTGATTGCTATTTTTTGGGTTTTGCCCAAAACAGTAGTGCATACAGATTTTTGGTATTTAAATCTAAAAATAGTGACATAAGTGTTAACACTATTATTGAATCTCGTGATGCTATATTCTTTGAGAATGTCTTTCCTCATAGGAAAGATCATGTAGATAAAACTCCAAAACGGACACATGAGGTGTCTAATGGAACAAATGAACCAGATAACAATTCAGATGAGCCTGAATTAGAAGAGCCCAGACGTAGTAAAAGGGCAAGAACTTCGAAGTCATATAGTCCAGATTTCTTAACTTATATGTTAGAAACTGAACCTAGGACGTATAAAGAAGCAATGTCTTCTCCTGATGCTCCACTATGGAAGGAAGCAATTGCAAATGAGATTGAATCCATCCAAAGCAACAATACTTGGGAATTGGTTGATCTTCCACCAGGAAGTAAAACCATGGGGTATAAGTGGATATTCAAACGAAAACTGACACCAGATGGTTTAGTTTTTTTTTTTTTTTTGGTTGGCAAGCGAGGTTGAGGGGACCCCTACCCCTTTTTTAAATTACGTGTGGAAACTTATATCAACAATCCGCTGTTGACGTGTTTCGAACCCACGACCTCTCCACTTTGTGAGAGGGGTGCTACCACTGAGCCACAGGCTCATTTGCTAACCAGATGGTTCAGTTGATAAGTATAAAGCTAGACTAGTAGCAAAAGGGTATCGTCAAAAGGAAGGTTTATACTATTTTGACACATATTCACCAGTAACAAGGATAACATCAATTAGAATGTTATTCACGATTGCAGCCATATTTAATATGAAAGTACATCAAATGGATATCAAAACTGCATTCTTATATGGTGACTTAGAAGAGGAGATTTATTTGGAACAACCAGAAGGTTTTCAAGTAAAGAGAAAAGAAAACAAAGTGTGTAAACTGGTTAAATCCCTCTATGGTCTTAAACAAGCTCCAAAACAATGGCACATAACCATTAATGGAGTCATGATAAAGAATGGCTTCCAAAGCAATGAATGTGACAAGTGTGTCTATTTCAAGAAAGTAGGCGAGGCTTACGTCATTGTTTGTTTATATGTCGATGACATGCTCATTTTCGGGACTAATAGTGAAGTTGTTAAATCTACGAAAAAGATGATTAAAAACAACTTTGAAGTGAAAGATCTAGGTGTGGCAGATTTTATCTTGGGAATTAAGATAATTCGAACACCTAATGGAATTGGGCTATCTCAAACTCATTATATTGAGAAAATGATAGAGAGGTTCAAACATCATGGAATTAAAAAGACAAATACACCTTTTGTTCCAAATATGGTGTTACATAAAAATCATGGTCCTATCATTGATCAACTCGAGTACTCTCGAATCATTGGTAGTTTAATGTACGTCAAGAACTGTACAAGACCTGATATTGCCTATGCAGTTGGTAAACTAAGTCGGTTTACTAGTAATCAAGGCCAAAAACACTGGGCTGCTCTTCGGCGAGTATTAGGGTATTTAAAAGATACACCTAATTATACCTTACACTATGGAAGATATCCAGGTGTTGTTGAAGGTTATACTGATGCAAACTGGATTTCTGATTCAGGAGAATCCAAGGCAACCAGTGGGTATGTGTTTACTTTGGGTGGTGGTGCAGTATCATGGAGATCTGCGAAACAAACTTGCATAGCAAGATCCACAATGGAATCTGAATTCATAGCTTTAGATAAAGCTGGTGAAGAAGCTGAGTGGCTTAGGGGTTTCCTAGAAGATATCCCATTATGGCCGAAACCTGTGTCGACCATATGTATCCATTGTGACAACCAAACAGCTCTAAGCAGAGCTCAAAGCTTTATATATAACGGTAAATCACGACATATACGTCGTAGACATAATACCGTGAGGCAGTTACTCTCACATGGAGTCATTTCCATTGATTTTGTGAAATCAAAAGATAACCTAGCGGATCCATTTACTAAAGATTTATCTAGAGAGAAAATTGACTGCGCATCGAGGGGAATGGGGCTAACGCCACAATAACCACGAGTTACCTTATACGGAAACCTAACCTAGCGACTGGAGATCCCACGGACTAGGTTCAACAGGACAACCAGTTCTGAGTAACTCACCAGGAGCACTTGGGAGAATTTTCTCTATCCCATTCCCATGATGCAACAAGTGCAACCTACAGTGTCGTACAGGCTAAGCTATCTTTTTAATGACGCCTATATCTTGTGAAATACAAGTGGGGTATATAGGATACCCTTAATAGGAGCGGTCACCTATGTTAGTGAGAGCTGGGTCGGCTCTATGAGATTCCTTAAAGGCAGAATATCTCTAGTAGCACTCGTAGAACCTAAGATTGTTCAGGCCCAAAATGAACACAACCGAGAATTAAACAAGAATCGGGATAACATTGTGCATGGCTTATTGTCTTGGTTTACACCAACAGCTGACAGTTCAAGATGAAATATTTCACTGATTAGCTAAGTAAATCTGATAGGTCTATGCTACGGAAGGTTCAAAGTGAAATATCTACCTATCCCGAGGCAATGTTGTTCCAACATACCCTTCGAAGAAGCTGTTTGAGAATTTGTAGACGGATTTCATTCAATGTGGGGGATTGTTAGAGAAACAGGTCTGACAGACCCTGTCAAACCATTTCCTTAATTACATGAACAAAGTGTGAAATACACTTAGTCTGACATGAGTTGTGGGAAGTGAGTAAAGATGTTGAAATACAAAATTATTACACTAAGGGTGTAACCCTTTGGGTTACCAAGTTTTCGCGCGATAGCGCAAGGCTATACACTTAGTGGTCCACCACACACACACACACGCGCGCGCGCGCCGCCGCCGCCGTCCGGTCGGCCGGCTCGGCTCGGTTCGGTTCGTGTTCGGGATTGGGATCAGGATCAGGATCAGGATCAGGCTTGGGTTTGGGCTATGTGGTGGTTGATAAGTTATCTTATCTATTTGGTCCACCGCTTACTTAGTTAAGTTGTGAACGGGTTCACAGGATCATGTTACATATTTACATTAACAGATGTGTCTGCTCAAAATGGAACAGTATGTCCCTTGGGCCTTAAACGTTTCATTAAGTCTGCCAAGAGTTGTGCCTGTTGAGAAAAGACGTTTTTCCCAACAGGTGCGTGTCTGTTACGAACAGGCACGACTTAGCCTATAAATTGGGTGTTGTTCTGGCCAGTAAGCATACAATTCATACAGACTAAGTCTGCTTCTCTCTCTCTCTCTCTCTCTCTCTCTCTCTCTCTCTCTCTCTCTCTCTCTCTCTCTCTCTCTCTCTCTCTTAAAGCATTCGAAGGGTTCTTCTTGTTTGTTCGCCAGAACTCTGCTATTACAGTGCAGTCTAGTAGAGTGCAGAACAGTTGTATCTTTGGAGACTATCGTCCAGTACCTGTGTGCACCAGTAGCAGGGACGTAATATTGTCTTAAGGATATTGCCTCGGCAAGCCTCTGTTCATCTCCTTAATCCTCAATATTGTGTAGTAAGTGTTACTGTTTTACTGAATTTAATTAATAATATATATTACTTGTTTTCTGTTCAAGTGTAATCTCTATTTCTGTAATGTGTATGTTATATTCCCGAGTTCATACATTATAATACTAACAATTGAACTCACAACCTCTCACTTGTGGGAGTGTTTGAGAGACTTGTTGAACAAACAAATCTAGTGGATTTCTAAAACCATAGAACTATAAAACAATTAGGGTTTTTTAGACTTTGGGATACGCAATTATGCTTATTTAGGAAATAGGACGTTTTAATTGAAATTTAGATTTTGGGCCACCTTTTGTCAGTCGACTGTGTTGAGAATAAATGGTGTGTTAGAAAATTTTAAAATCTCATTCTTACCCCTGCACGTGAAGGCACGAGATATTAAACAATATAAATATTGAAATATGTGGCACTAAAATCAACCATCGATTTCATATATGCATTCACCAGATTGTGACATGTGTACCTTTTTTTGAATTTTAAATTTTATTAAGTTGCAAGTTTAATATGTGCATGCATGTGCAGGGTATTATGGTAATATAAGAATATAAGTTATTTGACTTGAGTCAACGGTTAGTCATAACAGTCAACTGGCGGGAAGGTGAACCAAAATCTAAATACCAATTAAAAAGTCTCATTTCCTAAATAGACATTATTTAGGTGTCCCAAATTCTGTTAAGCTCCCTTGCTGTGGAAAACACCCACAGTTCAGTTGGTACTGTTATGCTGCTCAGATGCCTCAGAATGTGGGGGCATTCTCCTCGAGCCCTCATTGCTGTAGATCCCATATCACAATAGCTTTTATGTCATGGTTACTCAGCTTGTGTCAATTGTCAACAATGTACTTATTTTTAAAAGCTTGTGCAGTTTGTGTTGCTTCTTCTTCCAGTTGGTATCATGGTATGTGCCTTTGTGTTGCTTTTGAAAAGTTGAAGTTAAACTGTAATAGCTTATGATGACTACTGGGATGCTAGCTGAACTTAGTATGATTGGCACGATCTGCTTTGTTTTTGAGATTTTTGGACATACCCCGCATTTGAAAGTCGAAATTTGAGATACCCCATTTGAAATTTTTTTTTGAGATACCCCCATTTCAAGATGTTGTGTTATCTTAGCCGTCCATCATAAAACTAACCTACGGCTGTAAAGAGCTTCTGTCTTGAAATGAATGGAGGTATCTCAAATTTCGACTTTCAAATGGGGGGTATGTCAAAAAATCTCTTTTTTTTTGCAGCATCTACTTGGTGTCAAAAGTCACAACTATCACAGAATTAGGTAACAAATGCAAATCAAGCTTCAATAAAAACAACAATGGCAGGAAAGTTAATTAATTTTCCTTTGTAAAGATTTCAAAGTCAAGCCATATAATTAACACAATATTAATCCCTAAGCCCACCCCCTAAATGGATTTTCCTTTCTCCCCTGTCATTTAATGCACACTCCAGACGAAGTGGTCCAAGAGGTGAGTCCCAAACAATACCAACACCATGTCCATAGCCACTTGCAGCTCCACCATCACCTGGCACTACTGACCCTGATCCAAGATTACTTCCGTAGTCTGCAAATACTGTTCCTTTCACTCCCTTAAACAATGGCAACAAAACCTCTCCACTTGCAACCAAGCACGATGGACCAGAGCCCACAGCGCCTTCCTCATAACCTCTAACACTATTGGTTCCACCAATGGCAAAAGCTTCATGGGGAGAGAAATTACCTACCACATGACCACCAGACAAACGCAAATGAAGGCGAGCAGGACCAACTTCAACATCCTTCCTAGCATCAACATTAACTCTGTTGAAACACAACCAGCCAGGCACAATGGGAAGGCTTTGTTCCATTCTAAACAGTATTTTTGAATTTCCCCGGCTGTCAGAATACTCACTCTCAACTTTGGCAAGTAGCATGTCATCCCGAGTGTCATTACCAGTAGCACCAACACGATGATAAATAAGGCCACTCGCTACTCTCCACTTTTGCCTCAAACGTCGACTAAATTCCAGACCAGCTAAAACACGATCAATCATTGGGGTTCTCGACTTCTGAACTGCAATTGCCCTAGATGTACGCATATCATCAATGCATGGATCAACATAATTTATGCCAAAATTAGAGTCATGCTTCCCACTCCCCTTCCAAGAAACATTAAGCTTCTGATTTTTGCCGAAAAGATTTTTGTTAAAATATTCAACGTTTCCGATTAATCCAGAAGACAAACCATTAATGGTAAATCCAACATCAGGATGAAAACCAGTATTAACACCTTCAACAAGATTCATTGTCAAATCAAGCTTTCCAGCATTCCCCGGTTTTGGAATAAGACTAACATCTTCCATGATTCCCATATCATATACAGTCTTAACATCTCTTTGTGCTTTAAACAAACTATAAACATCTCCCTTCTTGGTATCTAATTGCCGAAAAATCGTCTCTGGCTTTGTTTTCCCTGCAGTTGGTTCACCAGTTACCCTATCAAAGAATCGTAAATCAATGTTGTTAACCTCACTTTCTAAAACTTTAATATTAATGATTCCATTAGAAAGAACTTCAAGATATAAAACTCCACCAAATAATCCATTATCTTTGTACCATCCATTAACAGATTGTCTCAACTCATTCAAACTTTGGGTATCAATAATTTTCCCATATCTAAAACGGATTGCATCTTCAAAAAAGTTTGATGGAAGACTGTTTGCTCCTTCACAAACCAACCCTTGGAATTGAATCTCTTTTTGATCTTCTTTTTATCCAAACCAATTGGAAAAAGGAAAATTGAATGAAAGGGGTTTAATATTTAACTTAACTAGTTGAGCTGCATCAAGAAGAGAAGATGTAGAGAGAAATGAAGACTCATTGTTATTTGGTGTAAAGTTTTGATTTTTATCATGATTGTTGGTAATAGAAGAGATAAAGTTATTGAATGATTCAAAAGTTTTGTTGAGATTTGAAGTTAATGAAAAAAAGGGTTGATTGGATAAATCAAAGGGATTGTGATGAGAAGCAGATGAGGGTAATTTGATTGAAGAAGAGATAAATGGGATGTCTTGGTTTTTCGCCATTGTTAAGAATGAATGATATTAAGGGTTTAGACTTTAGACTTTAGAGCAGAGGAAATAGTGGAAAAGTGATAAACCCTAGTAGAGTACCCTGGCTACTTCTCTTCTCTGTTTTGTTTTTGTTCCGAATCCCAAGGGTTTAATCTCTTGATTATTTCACAAAGGAAACTCAAATTATATAATGTATATATGATTTTCATAATTTTTTCTTATTTACTTTTAGGAAAAGAAATATACAGTATACCCTTCCTCCATGATTCATTGATCTGTATTCTTATTTACAGTTTATTTTAGAAAATACAAAATACAAAATGATAAAAGAAAAAAAAAAAAAAAAAAACAATAAAGTAAAAAGCCTAATATGCCTTGCCAGAAAAATAGGTTGTGACTGCTTCATGCTTCTCTCCCATGCATTCTGGCTTCTGCAACAACTTTCTTTATCTTTTTTTTTTTCATTTTAATTTGGTACCATGCAACATACAAGTTTCAGAAAGAAGGAACAGAAAATGGCAATTGTTGAAACAGAGGCAATTTCCCAGGTTCGGTCAATAGCAGCATTATTGTGTTTGAGATGAGTTTATAGAACTTCAAAGATACTTGTGTCGTAGGCAAGTGGTCTGAGAGAAACAATACTTGCTAGTAGGCGTGCCTGTCTGTGACCGGAAATGTTTTAAATAAGTGCTTTCGAAGCTATGCCGGGTTTGCTGCAACAGAACAATGCTTTGAGATTGTGTTGTGGCTGGAGTTCTGTCCAACGACTCGTTGTTGGTGCATTTTTACATGAACACTTTTCACATGAAGTGCAAGGTTTTCACTTATGAGCGATTTCAACTAACTTCATCTTGAAGAACACGTCGTCATGTACAAGAAAGCCAGAGTAGTTTTGGTAATTCATATCTTAAATTGTAGAACTAGAAGTCACATACTGTAAAGTTTCCCAAGAAAAAATTGGGTTGCAAGCTATGTCAGGGTGTGCAGCAATAGACTAAATGCATTGAGATGGAGGACGATCAGGGGTGGCAAGGCTAGAGTTTGTCAGTTGCACAATACTGTTCAGACAGAAGTCAGATTTGTATTTTTCTCTTATCATAGAATATTATTTACCTGTATCGTGAGCGAAATTTTCTTTTATGTCCTTCAATCCACTAGAAAAATGTCACATACCGAAGCAATTCGTCCAACTTTTTATATGAAGATCCCATATTGTAATATCGAGGTGCATTGCAAGTGGTTTTCATGTTCAACCATCAAATTCGTGTTAACTTGGGACATCGCATCAATTTTCGACTAGTCAGGACTCAGGACTTGCTGATTCTTTCTGTCTAACGTCTATGATAAAGATCAACAAATTTTATGATTGTGGGACTGGCTGTCATAATACTGGAATTGAAACAAAAAGACTGAAGCAATGCTGCTATGTGTTTCTTGATCTGTGCACCCTATAAAAATGGGAATACAGAGCCTGCGGTCAGCTAGCAAGCAAACTATTGGGAAACTGGAGATTTTTAATCCACCACAAACAAGTGTGAAGGCCGACTTACAGCACAGACGCTTTTTTTTTTTTTTTTTTTTCCTTTTTCTTTTTAATGCTGCAATATCAATCTTACATAGCGAGAGAGCTTCAGGAAATGCTTAATAGATAAAATGATGAATTATAAGGTTCTTCTCACAACAAGCCCAAAATTATTAAGAGAGTAAAATCTGTTCAGAGCAACATTTGAACACTTGTACAATGATCCATCTCTCAAGCAGAAAATACGAGAGAACATGAACAACATAAAGCGGTGATACATGACTCGTACATTTGCAAAAAGAAACACCGTTTCGTAAAAAAAATCAGCTTTAGTTTTTTGGTTAAGTTGAAATTTTATTGATATCCAAAAAATAGTACAAGAGTTACAGGATGCTTGGAGTGTTAAGAGGAGTTCACCCAAGTCATTCACAACTCTGAGAGAAATACATAAAGTGAGAAACAACAAAAAAATAGGGAAGCAGAAGGATGTCCCAGTTTGATATGAGGTCACTAAAGCTGTATTCTTTGTAAACTGCATTTCCTCCCAACCATAACAAGATTGTTGCTTTGATACTACTGCAAATTTTCTCCAATGCAGTTTTTGAAAAGGAAATCATTTCTCGTCAGCTGACTGCATAGGGGAGAAGGGACCAGAGTTTAGCTCCCAAGTTTGCTAAACTGTGTTGAGGCCACTGCTGCAGAAGGGCTTCGACAGATGGAGATCTTGTCAGAAGGTCAGTTATATCAATTGCAAAGTCCACAAGTTTGATCCAGATGCTTTGAGCTATCACGCAATGGAGAAAAATGTGTGCAGCGGATTCAGCTGTATGTATTGAACACTGGCCTTTATATAACAAGCTCTAATGCTCTATGCCATCTCTCATTCATTTACCTGAATCAGAGAGATCAAAGGGTAGCCTTATACCAATCACGATAGTATGCAGTTACATTTTACTTGCAGAGAGTTCAAATAAGATTATTAATTTCTCTTAGCATTCATTTACCTGAATCAGAGAGATCAAAGGGTAGCGTTTTAGTATGCTTGTGATAGCGTATAATATAAATATAACTTTAATATTTCTCTTAGCATTCATTTCTCATTGTTTATGCTTCGTAATTCCAAAGTTTTCATAACCTTCCATTACATCTACACCAAAAAGAAAAAAAAGAAAAAAGAAAAAAAAGTAAAAAATCAAAAATAAAATTTTGCTTAAAACATGTGCATATATTTATTTGAATTGGGTAGTTTATTTGAAAAAAATGGTGCTAAACGGGATGTTACATATTTGATAAATTTTATTCATATTAAAATATGTTATTGTTGTATTACAATCTTTTTATATGGTAGGAGTTTGCATGAGATTACACAATACTGTTCTTTCTGACCTACTTTGAGTCTGGACAACAATTCAATGTCTTTCATAAACACTCTCTAAAATAACTCATACACTGATACAGAAGAGCTTTAAGACTACTAGGTTCTTAAGACTTCATCATGCGCATCCAGGAGCTAGAACTATTAAACTACGTTACAGTACCCTAGCCTGTTATTATATCATAATCAGAGAGCATCCAGAAGCCATAATATAGAGACTTCTATCCTAGCAGCATAAACAAAAGATAAGCAGAACTGCAGAACACCATGGCAGCAGCAATTAAAGCGCAACCACTCAAAGAATCTCATTCCAGGTTGTGATAAGATCAAAATATTACATGTTCAAGATCATTCATTACAAATCCCATTACATGTACAAATATATATTCTTGAGAAACCAAACTTCATGCCCACATCATCACTCTCAGAAACCTCCCCCAAAAAGGTTCTTCTTCTCTTAAGTAGGCCTTTCTTTCCTCTGAGTGCATAATCCCATCGAAATTTCACTTTTATTTGTGAGAGTATCCGGATCAATAGCATCATCTACTGTCGCCAAGAAGATTATGGTGTTATTTGCATTATTGATCATCAACAGACTGGGTTGGTAGGTGGTTGTGAACACCATTTTGGATTGTTTTCATGATTTAATTTCCCCAATACTTTTTACACAGGATAAAGAAGAAACTTGCAGCAAAAATAAGGTTCTAATTAGATTTTTGATCAGATCATATATAAGAAATGAAGAGGAAAAATCTTCTCTTACATCTACCAAATGCAATATTATTACCAGATAAGTTAAGACAAAAGCATAAATCCAAACTCGATCCATCTATAATTGAACTCTCTGACATAACAACCCTACTTGTTCCATCTGCAAGTTTCAAATTCTTCATAAACTACAGCTGCTTAATTGATGCAAATATACATACACTGAAAAAGTGTTAAGAAACCTATACCACTATAGTAGTAACGTATAGATAATTAATCCTAGACTGAGAATAAGAATAGTATCATCGTCCTTGCCCAGATAAAAAAAAATTCCTATCTTTTAATGCGGTAACAGTTATACAAGGTCAAGTATGTCTAGACGCTCGACAAGATAACTAAATAATCTAGTTCACAATCCCATGGGAAGAAGTGGGTCTAGCATGAGAATGAGAGGCAATCAAGTTAGCCAAGGAGACTGCCTATAAATCACATAGGGCTGGGACCTCGATCATATAGAAGACAATGCCTTAAAAAAAGGCCCTTTGGAAGAATACAGGCAAGTCATCCTTGGCTACTAAACAAGACTCTTACTTTCATGTAAGACCCCTCTTTCCTTCAGCACATCCTGTACTGCTGCCACACTTAAGTCTTCCATAACAAACATCTATTTATAGAGATATATGAGCAAAGCATTCCAGTTATTGTTCATAAACTACTGTATGCATTAATAATTATCCCTACCCAGATAAAGATTCTATTCTATTGAAATCATGATCGAAGACCTACGGTTGACTAGCTGCAACATGTAAAATATATGCTTGCTCATCCTCTTTATTCCATGCAGCCTAAAAAGTCACTTGTGAAATAAAGTCAATACCCTTTACACTCGCAATATATAGACTCATGTCTATCTAATACCTTGAATCAAAATCATATCAAAAGGCAATCTTATACACATGCTTTTTATACTAAGCTTCTTCTTAACTGCACAGCATATAAGAAGAAAAATGTCAATCATACTCTTTTTGTCCTTCAATATTAATAAAGAACTAGTCTTACCCTATGTGGCTCTGAAGTGTGGGTGCGCACTTGCTTTCTAGTAACTTTTTCCTCAAAAAAAAGAAAGAATTTGACATAAATATTTGCCTTATTTGGGAATTCTAATAATGGCCACATTTGGGTTACATGCATTCATATTCATGCAAAAGTATTGTCCCCCCTTGTATGTTGGTCTCTACTCCACATGTAAGAATTTATTCTTATCATGGGCAATTTACATCCCCGTGCCTTTCTTCACTATATAATTTCTAGTGAAATCATTGGTGTAGAAGACCAGAAGTGCAAGATATTTTGAAGGATCGAGGAGTCTTGCATGAAAATAAGAGTCTTGTTTGGTAGCCAAGGATGACTTGCCTGTATCCTCTTAGAGGCCGGCCTGCGCGCCTGACTCTATATTATCATACATTGGAATATATCATCCTTGTGTGGTTAATAGGCGGGCCTGCCTGTCTCTATATTATCATACATTGGAATATATCATCCTTGTCTGGTTAATAGGCAGTCTCCTTGGCTAACTTGACTGCCTCGTACTTGTTATAAGTACGATAAGTTGTAGATAGACGTGGCGGCGTCAGGATGCTAGGAGCAAGCAACTAAGCAAGGAAGAGGGAACCGAGAAGTATAAGATAATACCTAGGAATATTCTAAAGTGTCACGGATGAGGCACGTGGACAAGGACGGAGCTACTTGAGCACTTAATGGGGTACGTGCCCCAGTGATTTTTGTCAAATTTTTTTAGTAGTATTTATGTACTGTATTATTTATGTGTGGCCACTGTAAACTAAACCATCAGTGTCCCACTAATTCTTTATGGGTGATTTTGGTTTTGGTCACCAAGGGTTTATACTAATTAGGGTTCGAAGCTGGTTTTCTTTTTTATTAGGCTTTGGCCATCATTTTTGAACCAGTAGCTAAAAAAACCCGGTTGAACCAGGAATTTTTTCAAAATACTTGAATTTGCCCCTGAATTTCTTCAAGTTCTATCATCTTTTTTATCTCCTTCTCTACACCACCACCACCACCACCACCACCACCACCACCACCACCACCACCACCACCACCACCTGGTTCTTCTTCTACTACTCTCTCCTTACCAAACCTCTACTCTAAATTCTTCTCCTTTCAACCACTTCTTGAACATCAATCGAAGTTGAAACTAACCACCTCATAATCCAAAACATCTCTCTTCTACCCACAAACAAATCCACATCCACACTACACTCATCGTCGTTATCATCAATAAATCTATATCCACACTACACTCATCCAATTCATAAGGCCAAATTCAGATGAGTGGACCTTTTCATGCCCAAATTGATATTGTTAATAAGAAATTGAACTAAGGGTTTCAACTTCTGGTTCTCCAAATCTATTTAAAATAAAACAAAGGGATGATATGGGTTTTTTTGCGCAAATGATCAACTGAAGCCAGTAATCTTCACACAGCAAAAAGATAAGGTGGAAAAAAATTTACAACCCAAAAGCTTTTTTTTCAATTTTGAAAATATAAGAAATTGGGTCATGGAATTCAATTAAGGTTGGATGATATGTTGAAATTCTTTCAATGGGGTTTTGAAATTCTACATTTAATAGAGGAATTAAAAAGATGAGATTTCGTCATATAATAGATGATGAGAATTCCTCATACATGGTTGTGGTAGATGAGTTGAAGAAGATGAGAAGAACATACTGTATGTCTTTTCATTTGTTTGTTTTAATTTTCAAGTTATCATGTGCAACCCATGTGACTTTCATAGGGGAATTTTAGCCATTTTAAAATATTTTATGGTTTAATTCACGGTTGATGACCAAAGCCTAATACAAAAGAAAACCAGCTCCGAACCCTAATTAGAATAAACCTTTGGTGACCAAAACCAAAATCACCCTTCTTTTATTTGGGCTTTGCACACATGCAGTTATACATGAGAATTTTGGCCCGTGACAACTGGGTCCAAATTTCAGCCAAAGGTTACATGAAAAACACCCCACAGTCCAAAATAGGGAAGTCCATTAACTGTCTCTTTCTGCTGGAAAAAACAATTAGAAAAAATATTGGCCACTCTCGTGGTGGAGAGATAGAAAGAGACAAACTGAAAGAGATCAACTATTTCTTCTTTCTAGTCTCAAAAGTAAAAACCCGAGGTGTATATTTCACCCATTTCTAGTATATTTCACCCCTTCCCAACGAAACTTACAAATTAAACAACCACAACTACTCATTGACACATAAGAGAGAATTTTAAATATTTTTTTGTAATTGAACATGTGTTTTGACTACTTTGAGAGTTTTTTCTTTGGGAAATATATTTTGGGATCTTATAAAACTTATATGCGTAATGTCAAAATTTTTGCTTATTTATGCTTTGAGAAGATGTGTAAAACTTTATTCGTAATTGTTGTATTTTTAGGTAACGATCGTAATTTTTATTAATTTGTTAAACTATAACACGTATTGAGGAAAAAAAATGAAAATTCTGATTAATAATAATAAAAAAATCCCACTCCTTTGAGTGCCCCACTGAGAAATAATTCATGGCTCCGTCTCTGCACGTGCAGATAGCTGTAAAGCATTAGTTAGAGAATATGTGGAGATGAAAGAGCAGTGTATATGCAGGGAAAATCCTAGAATCTGAGGAGCAATCCTAGGGGTGGGAGTAAGCGGCGTATGAGCTATATAAGGGAAACCCTAGGACATAAACAAGGTAACTATTCATTCTTGATTTATCCTACTCTTAAGCTTGGCCTCCATTACTGACTTGGGAGTTGGAGCTTTCCCCCACCTGCCAAAATCCGGTGGTATTTGGAGGTATCAAAAGAGAAACAAAATTGAAGGAGTGCAACAACCCTGATCTGACATAAAGCTCAGAAAGGAGCTTACATTTGGCGCTAGAAGAAGGGCTTGCTTCAACAACAGATCTAGGGTTTTGAATGTAATCAAGAAGAGGAGAAGACATAAGATGGTGACACAAACTAGGTCAGCTACTTATCTTGGAGGAATAGGAAGTGGTGGAGCTCCACAGATCAACCAACAACTTCAACCTCAAGAGATGGAGGATGAAACCAGAAGGCTGAGGGAAGAGAACCAGAAGTTGAGTGAACAATTAGAAAGGAGGGAAGATATAGACTGTCAGAATCTTCAAGAAGGGGAGAATGAAGCTATTAGAAACGAGAACATGAGGAGACCAACGGAAAAGATAACCCAGGGAGCTGGAGGAGCTGGAGATGGTACTAGACCACGACTCCCATTGCAAAGAAATGAAGAGATTGAAGGATCAGGTGAATCTGGTGTAAGAATCCGTGAAGTCGAACAAAAAGATGGAGTCAATGAAGATGAGATACCGGCGAGCGATCCCTACACCAAACTCTTTGATATGATATGCAAGGTTCAAGAAGATATGAAGGCACGAAATAAAGGGAAAAATATAGAGGTAACTCAAGATCTGGAGAAGCTAGGCAAGCGTCTGCTGGCAGATATATGCTACCTTCACGGGTTTCCAAGTAAGTTCCAATCTCCAAAGTTTAATGAATATGATGGGACGACTAATCCTGTGCAGCATTTGAACAACTTTAAACAAAAGATGGCGGCATGGGAAGGAAGTCAATATGATAGAATGTGGTATCGATTATTTCCAAGGAGTCTAAGAGACAACACCACAGATTGGTATCTAAGCATATCTCCAGGGAGCATATCAAATTTTGCCTAACTAAGTGAAACTTTTTTTTTTTTTTTTTTTGATTGGCAAGCAGGGTTGAGGGGACCCTTACCCCTTTAAATTACGTGTGGAAACTTATATCAAAAATCAGCTGTTGACGTGTTTCGAACCCACAACCTCTCCACTTTGTGAGAGGGGTGCTACCATTGAGCCTCAGGCTCATTCGCAAGTGAAACTTTTGTTAAACATTACATCCATCAGAAGAGGCATGCAATAGATATAACATCGTTGTTTGATTTAGAACAAACACCAGGTGAGTCACTCAGAAAATTCGTCACTAATTTCAAAAATGAGATTTTAAAAACAGATGGCGGAGTTGATGAGAGAACAACGGTGGTGGCGTTCCAGAAAGGAATAAACAAGAAGTCTCCAGCATATGATTCTATAGTATCTTCACGGATGGGGTTGTTAAATGAACTCTTTCAAAAGACAGAAAAATATATCAGATTAGAAGATATAGCTTCTCGGCGGGCACCAAAGACGTCGATAATTGCAGTCAATACCATAACCGAGAAAGAAAAGAAAACAACTACTAGCTCGCAGAATGATAGCCCACCCAGGGAGTTCGGCACCAGAAGAAATAGAGATGAAGCAAGAGGATCTGGCAAAAAGATAGATGGGAAGACAGAGATTCACCACCAAGGAAGCTTACGCCACCAAAACCGCTACCCCGGCTCACTATGCCGCTAGACCAATTGTTGAAAAGGATAAGGGGAAGAAAATATTTTCAAGAACTAACGGTAAGATGTAGAACGGTGAGAGGTAAGCCATTTTATGAATTTCATCAGACTTATAATCACCCTACAGAAGATTGTTATGAATTTAAGTCGTTAATCTGTCAATAAATTGACAGTGGTCACTTGAAGAAATTTATTATAGATCATAACAGGGACACTGTAAAGCCAGAAGCCCCGGTTAGAGGAACCGTAAACATGATTTTAGAAGGGGCTAGAGAGTCCAGTAATCAAGTAAAGAAAAAGGTGCGTAAGGTGATTCAGATAAGAGAATAGTCGGCTGCAATAGGAGCACTACCTGTGATGCGGAATGGAAGGCCGGTACATCAAGATGAACGGATTCTCAGAAGAAGATCTAAAGGGGGTGGTGACACCACACAATGATCCACTTGTCATTTCCATACTCATCGGAAATTGGAATGTAACTAAGTTTCTAGTAGATTGTGGAACTGATGTTGACGTTCTGTTCACAAGAGGGTTGGATCAAATGAAGCTAGGGAAGAACTGCCTGATAAACTCACCATGGGACATCTATGGTTTCAATGGAGGAGCAGTGCCGCTATTGGGGGAAATCACGTTACCAGTTACGGCCCATACCAGAATCGTAATGTCAAGATTTGTGGTCATTGAAGCGCCTACAGAGTATAATGCAATTTTAGGGTGAGAATGGATCCACCTAATGAAGGTTATTCCGTCAAGCTACTACCAGAAAATCCGTTTCCCAACTGAAGATGGTCAATATGAGATAAGGAGTAACCAAGCAATGGCAAAAAACTTAAAAATAGCGACAGTGAAGACCATGAGGCAAGGCACATCAGGTGCCGGTATGGCCTCCACTTCAACATAGCAACGACAAAAAAATGATGACGGGTTCCCAGGAGAGATTTTAAAAACTGATAAACAAACAGAACCCGTCAACCTCACAGATGCAGAAGGTCAGCGGATCACTTATATGGGAGCCAACCTAGACCATATTGTGAGACATGATCTTTTGCAATTCTTAAAAGATAACGTAGATGTATTTGCGTGGTCTGTACATGATATGACAGGAATAGACCTCGATATAACGTGCCACAAATTGAATGTTATCCAAACTTCAAACCAATAGCACAGAAGGTGAGAACAATAAAATCGGCATTAGCAGAAGCAGTTCAAGCAGAGGTAGAAAAGATGGAAAAAGATGGTATTGTAAGAGAAGTCCAGTATCCAGAATGGGTGGCAAATATAGTGGCGGTACTGATAGAGGCTATTTGTGTTAACCTCTAATCAAAAGATTATGTTTTTCTTATTTTCCTTCTTGTGCATGTATAAATTGGTTATCAAAGTAGACAAGTAACAAGCAAGGGTCGTACCCACCTCAGAGGGGGAGATCTTAGCTCAAACACAATAGAAAATAATTGTTAAGAAACACCAAGAGAATCAATAAATAGATTGAGATTGATTCTAACTTCCTACAGGCAATAATTAAATAAACTAACTTAAGAAGATGGTAGAGATGAAAAGAAGATCTTATTATAACATAGGGGGAAGAATTGGTATCCACAAACTAAATCATGCAAACATAATATGTTATTCCTTCATATTCAATCTATAACAATTAATTAGTCATCTCCCAGCTATTCCAATTAATCATTAATACCTATAATAATCAAGTAGTCACCTCTCAGCTATTCCACTCAATTAAAATGGAATTCTCTTATGTATGTTATTGAATACATCTTATTAATTAAACCGTCACCTCTTAGCTATTTCACTACACATCTTTAATCAATATAAACACAATCATTAAAGCTAGGTCTCCCTAAACCCTAACAATAGTATTTTAACAACATGGATAACAATAACATACAAATAATCATACTTACCTCATACTGCAGATAGAAGTAAATAAGCATTAAGTATTTTGAATCACAATAAACATTAAGAACAAACATGATGCTTTTGCATTATCTAGAGTGCTTCAACCATCCCCCTAAGGAGATTTAGCTACTCATCCTTGATGATGACACAATGGAATAAATAATTAAATAATAAAACATCATAAAGAAAAGTGATTTGATTTGATTGATATGAATTGAGTTTGATACAAAGAAGAAGATGAACTTTTCTCTCACAAATATTCACTTTCCTCTCTCTTCAAAGAAACCTAAACCTTAGCTACTGCTTCTCTTATATAAAAAATACAAAGAATAATACTTGCATGCAAAGACTTCCAAATTAGGTCAAATTCGTGGCTGCTGCTGTTGGTCTTCAAGAGGCATTAGGTCTTCAGTAAAACCTAATTATTTTTGGCTTACGTTGTAGCCTGGATGAAGACCTTTAATTTGATAGCTCATGGGCCCAAATCAGACTTCTGGATCTCTTTGTAGAGCCTTTTTAAGTTTGGACTTAAAATAAAACCCTAAACTGAAATTCTGACTTGTGGGCTTCAATAGGACCCGGTTTGGGCTGAGATTCGGATCGCCCCACTTTGACATAAAGTCAAGTGAAGAGGACTAACAGTGGGGTGCCCTCAGAAATCAGTGGGTGCAAATATCATTTCTTCCCCCTTGGTGCAATTAACTCATTTTTGGTTGCTTTTCTTGACTTTTCGCGGGCTTTAACACAATATTCGCATTTCGGCTCATGAAACCTACACAAATGACAAGAAAGCACTAATCAATAGATATAATACATTAATATAAGCCAAGTGCTAAACAAGCAATGTGTTATTCGGGGGATAAATATACACTTTTGAGGACTTATCAAATATCCCCAAACAGCACTTTGCTTGTCCTCAAGCAAATGTGAGAAGAAAAGAATTAAGGACTCAAAAGAGAACTAAAACTAAGGTGATTGCATTAACCATATGCATCAAGACTTTCAACCACAAGGATTTCCTAAGTGGGGGAGTTATAGTCTCCTGAGGGTTTTTCAGAGAAGATACCCACAAACTTACTACAATGACTAAACCAAAGAATAAAAATTTCCACCATTTACCTCAGAAATGGTTATATCAAAGATAAGGATAAGTATTGCAAAACGGTTCATATGAGATAGCATACTACCAATGCATGAATAAGATATGAAATATAAACCAAGCATAACGGTCTTAAATGCATTGAAGACAGGCATGTACCGATACTACCACGGGTCTTAAGTCACCATTGGAAATGTTGCTTATACTTCTGCCTCACAGACATACACTCAGAAATAAAAGTCACTCAGAGATGGTGTTTATCATTTTACCTCTATGTGAGGAAAGAAGATGGACAATCATCTCACATATATCAATAAGAACGGACTGGTGTAATGGAATGAACTTAGTCTCAAAGAATGGAAAAATTAGCCTTGCTTGAGATGTCGGGTTTTTCACCTTAATACTTTCTCACTTACTCGCCACATCCTACCATATCAGCTTAGATCTACAAAAGACAGTAATAGGTTGTAACTTGGCTTAGGACAACGCTAGAAATGGAAATGGCTTTTGTGAAATATTTTTGGAACATTCGAGCCTTCAATACTTGTGATTTGTAATAACAGCACATGGAGAAATTTTTGGAAATTTTCTTTTGGGAAGAAGTGTTTCTCATCTTCTTTAGGAAAATTTCAGTCAAACTCTAGCCAATATTTAGAATATTCCTTTCTTTTTGGATTTGAAATGGTTTTGGAGGATTCTGGCTTTTTCTCATTTCTTTAAACTTTTTGATTTTCAATATTTGGTTCATCTCACTAGTTTGGAGATTTTTTTGTATTTCTCCTTTCTTCTTGTAACCACGTAAACAATCATCCTCATGTTCCAAAAACAATGGGTAAATGACCTAAACATTCTAAGGGTAATTACTCCCACAATGGAGTTGGGTAAGAGATAATGGGCTCAAGAAAAAGGCTAAGTAACAAGAAAGGCTCGGAATGGTCAACCTAAGGAATACAGTATCATCAGGGTAGGCTAAGGTAAGCCGGGTTTAACTAAATGTCTTTGTATTATTTCTAAGTACTGATATAGTGATCACATCTTGAATAAGCTACAAGACCCAAGTTATATTACACGCACTTGATGTCATCTCAAGGCTAATTATAAAAATGAATATGAGACTAAAAACAGACAAAACTGAGAGGTTGAGTCCTTTGACTCCAGATGTACGTAATGACTCTCCAAGAAAAAGACGGGTCTCAAAAGCTCACTAGGTTAAGTCTCCACACTTATTCCTCAAGTTTCTCAAGTTGTAGTTGTATTTGCACATGTAATTTGTAATAAATGCAAGTGAATGCCATGCTTATGCTCATGCAAATGTAGTATAAGACTCAACTACTTGGTGAAGCAATAAATGTCCTTAAACTTGAAAAAGATGGAATTCAACCATTATATTTATCATCGATTGTGTACTTATCCTAACTTTTGGAAAAGTCTTTGTAACAAAGATTTTTAGGATTTTTCAAAATTTTTGAATTTTTACACAAGTATGAAAAAGAAGTTTGAAAATCTTTTCCAAAAAGGTTGTAATACTTCACAACCCCCAAACAAAAAATTTCCCTTGTCCTCAAGGCTCATGCTAAGCATAGGGAAGAGAGAAAGAAAGCTATTACCATGAATGTACTAAAAATTTAAACCGCTTTTATAAATTCCTGCCAAACAAAATTATCTCCACATACATAGAGATTACAAGGAATTCCATACTAAGACACAACTGAAATAAAATATGCTGAAATAGAGGACTGACTCAACATAAAGGGAAATCCAATATTAAAACAATGCATTTCGTAACCGCAATAATTATCAACTAGCAAAACGGCAAAGAGAGAGTGGGTGGGCCTACCGCGCCCACCCCTAAACAGAATTGAGCACAGATGGTATAATGAGCGGTTTAACAGCCAAAATACAACTAAACCCGACAACAAAAAGAGAAGCAATAAGGAACGACCGGGCTTAGAAGATACACAGGGCTGCCTCCCAGGAGCGCTAAGTTTAACGTCTTCATCCAGAGAGAGGGACAAACAGGACTCACTCCCTAGATAAACGCTACTCAAAACAAACATACAGGAGAGATAAAACACTAGAGTGGAATGCGCGAAAATCCTGACGTCTAAGATACAAAAGAGTCTTTTAAAGTCAAATACTCGAGACTTGAAATAAGATGGGAAATGACTTCCCTACCCCCAAACAGAGCGGGAAACAGGTTTGTTTGGTGGTGACACTCAAGAGAAAAGCGTGCACTGGATCAATTATACTCAACTAGTAAGAGTTTGTGGACTAATGGTCCTGGCACTTTCAACCACACCTTTTAAAGAGAAAATAGAAAAAAAACACAAAGAGGGTCCGGATACCAGCAGGTCAAGGGTCAGTCTAGATAAGTAGGAACCTCTAAGAGAGTTTCATGAGGCCTTAACTCATAAAAATGCTTAAGATATTGACTGTAAATTTAGAACCGTCTGTAGGATTAATATATGTAATAGCACCATAAGGAGTTACTGCGGATACAACAAAGGGGCCTGACCAACGAGACATAAGTTTACCAGAAAATAAATGCAAACGAGGATTATAAAGAAAAACTTTGTTACCAATTTGAAAATAAAGCTGATTTTTCTGTTCGGTAGTAAGAGGTGAAGAGATAATAACAGGTTGACTACCGTCTGAATCAAATTGGGCACATTTCAGCTCGGGGGGAAGAGGATCGGAGATGGAGGGATGGTCTCGACTTGGAACTTAGAATCAATGCAACAAACCGAATCAAGGGCTCAGGGTCTTTGGGGTCAAAGAGGCACAAAATTAAAATGAACGTTGGTTTGACCAATAGATTGATTGATGTTGAAGTTAGCATTATGCATGGTAGGGCAAGTAACAACCAGATCTTCAGGATAACAACTAGGCCCCATATCATAGGGTAGAGAATCGAGAAGGCACACATCTTCAGATAAAGAAAGATCAGGGGGTTGTTGGCCAAGGTTAAAAATATTTACTTCAACAGTCATAGAGCCAAAAGTGAGAACCATAGAACCATTCCGACAGTTTATGAGAGCATTAGAGGTGGCAAAAAAGGACGGCCAAGGATGATGGGAATCGAGTCATCGGCAGTAGGTTCAGTATCCAACACCACAAAATCAACAGGATAGTAAAAGTCGGACACTTTGACTAATAGAATCTCAACTATTCCTCTAGGTACTTTCAATGATCTGTCGACCAGTTGTAAAACATGCTCGTGGGTTTCATATATGTTAGACCAGGGTTGAGGTACAAGGAGTAAAGCAAGAGATTAACACTCGCTCCCAGGTCTAACAAAGCTCTACCCATGAACTTATCACCAAGCTTGCAGGGTATGGTCCGTTTTCCAGGGTCTTTATATTTTACCACGTCGTTATGTTGGACAAGTGCAGAGAATTCTTCCGCCACAAATGCGTTTTTAGGCACATTTGTTTTCCTCTTAGCGGTGCACAAGTCCTTCAAAACCTTAGTATAGAAAGGTATCTTTTTAATAGCCGTGAGAAAAGGTATATTAATATTTATATGTTTAAACACATCAAGTACCTCCTCAGTTTGTACTTCCTGGAGAGACCTTGTGAGTCTCTGGGGGTAAGGCACGGGTGGGTCGTAAGGCAGTGGAGTATCCACAATCTCACGGGCATGCTTCCTTGGCTTAGAGGTGGTGCAACAGGTGTAGTGGTAACCGGGGTCACAATGCTAGGACTTGGTTTATAATTAATCTGATTATCAACCTGTTTGCCAGACCTAAGTGTGGAGAGCGAGTTAACTTCAGCAAGCGGTGCAGATGTAGACGGAGTGTCCGTCACTAAGACAACTTCTTTGCCCTTGGGATTCGGAATGGCTTGTCCCAGAAATTTGCCATTCTCATCAAGTTTTTGTTCAATCCTCTGGATGGCTTTGGCATTTGATTCAATGGACGCTTGTGTCTGTTAAATGAAACGGGCAACCATATCCTCAAGGGAGGTCTTAGGAGGGGCAGATTCATTGGTCGGCACTTGATCCTTGGAACTACTGATGTGATGAGCATTGTTCAAGTAAGGGGGGACCGTTACCCTGTTCTGATTTTCATTATTACCAACATACGTGGCATTGCTACGTTGCCCATAAGAGTTATTAAAACCAGGTGGAGCCGAATAATGATTATTTGAATAAGAAAGATTGGAGCGGTCCATGTATGGGTACGTGGCATTGCCCTTAGTAAAGTTGGCATTGATTCAATGGACGTAAGTGAACGCTTGGGCTTCCGCAGTTTCTGGTGAATTATAAATGAGAGGGCAAAACTCGATAGTATGGGTCTGGTCATGACAAGTATCACATTGGAGAGTGGAGGCACTCAGAACAGGTGATATGGGCTTTAAGGACACCTCAAGTGCTTCTACCTTTTTTTATTAAACCATGAAGCAAAATTTTATGCTCGGGGTCAGGTTTGACCTCATATATGCCTCTAGGTTTATCATATGAGTCCAGGGTAGTGTTTCTCAGGGTTGGTCCAGGTAAGTCCCATTGCTGGCTATTATTAGCTATTTTTTCAAGGAATGCCATAGCCTTGGCGGTGGATATATCAAGAAATTCTCCACCGCTCCTGCCTTCAACCATGTTTCTAGTTGTATAATTAAGGCCTCTATATATGATCCTAATTTTTTCTGTGTCATCAACTCTGTGGTGTGGACACTGAAGAAATAAGTCTTGATACCTCTCCCATGCATCAAAGAAAACCTCACCCCCTTTCTGCCGAAAATTCCTAATGGCATTAACAATATCATTAGTTCTGGAAATAGGAAAGAATTTGGTCAGGAACTTTTTGCTAAATTGAGCCCAAGTGGCAATAGAATTGGAAGGAAGGCCATGTAACCAGTGAGACGCTCTATCCTCAAGAGAAAAGGGGAACAATCTCAAGCTAACTTCCTCTTCAGACAAATGTTTCTTCTTGAAAATATTAAGAACTGTTAGAAACTTATTGAGGTGCTGATATGGATCTTCCCGTGGAAGTCCATGGAACTTAGGCAACATGCTCACAATCTGTGGGCAAATGCCATAGCTATCTGTAGTTGTCTCGGGCAAGACTATGCAGGGAGGTGGCCCAGTGGCCAAAGGTGAAAAGTAATCCCGAAAGGGTAGTATCTTGAGCCATAGGTGCAGGATTTACTTCAGTAAGTGAGGTTTAGTCGTTGAACCCTTCCTCAGAAGGTATGGAGGTTGAGTCGTTCAACTCTTCCTCAAGAGAATGAGTGAGGTCCGTGATTGTGCTCTTTGTGTAGATTGGAATAGGTTTGGATAAGATTTTACCTGATTTAAGATGCATGCAACATGCGTATTACATATGCCACAGAAGTCCTAACCATTCAAAAGCATCTAACAAGGGGCTCAAAAACTGACTCAATTTTGTGTTCACCCAAGTCAATGAGTTCTTTCCAAGCTTCCCTTGTGAATTCTCCCTATATTTTGAGAGTCAAGTAGCGAATAACCAGTGTGGGAGGTTTTCTGTGTGTAAGCAACATTCCTTAATTAAATAACCACAGTGATTCTACAGACGTAATCTATAGGGGTTCCAGACCCAATTCCTAGCTTGTGCTCCAATCAAACAATGGTTCACGCAGTACTATTTGAAATATCTGCTCAAGGTCTCAAATGAACATCGTGATAGCATGGCTTTAGTTGATTCAATTTTAAAGCTTAGGATATTGCATTCAATTGATATTATGTTTCACTTTGAGGCCAGGTCCGCCTTGCAGTCCCGGTTTAAAAGGTAAAACAGAATTAAAACCAAACAACAATCAAGGTCATGCTAATTATTACAGAAACTCCTCTTGTAGGGGATTCGAGGAGGCTTAGGAGAATGCTTACCTCCCACTTTGTGCTAAGAAGTAAAAATTGCCAAACAAGCGCACAAAAGTGGGGAGAAGACGAGTTGAAGTCGACTAAGGGGAAACCGCTCCTTGGGTTTCAATCGTCCTTAGGAGTCGCTCCTTAGTAGACTCAAGGCTAGCTCCACAACATTGCTCTACTATCCGTCGGTAACACACAATAAATAAATCCTAGCAACACCTACTTTAAAAATATTACAACCGCGACCCCTTCGTGGATCGAAAAATTAAATATCTTAGAAGTCTCTAAAAATGCTGAAAAAAATTAAACTACTTAGTTCACCTCACAATCACTCAACAGAAGAAAAAAATCAACTGAAAAAGTGCTCTGGAACGTCCTGGAAAAATCACGCAACACGAGACAGTTTCACTGCCTGGAACTCGACTCGAGATGGTTATAGGCCCAATTGAACTCGACCCGAGATTGGGTCCAAGTTGAACCAGTAACTTTTCAGAAATAATCCTGAATACGCGATCTTTTTAAAAATTGGATTTTGACTTCGTTCTTTGAGCTTTTTTCAATCCGTATTTGCTGCAAGATCAACAAGAGGACTAAGTAACAAGACACTTAAAAACAATAATTAAAAAAAATAAAAATAGAAGGGTGGGAGGGAGGGATAGAAGTGGGATTATGTCCCGAAACTACTATTCTCGCTTGTGCTTAAATGAACTCCGTTCCTTAGAGCGACAAAAACGCCATTTTGATAGAGGCTATGTATGTTAACCTCAAATCAAAAGATTATGTTTTTCTTATTTTCTTTCTTGTGCCTGTATAAATTGGTTATCAAAGAAACACCAAGGGAATCAATAAATAGATTGAGATTGATTCTAACTTCCTACATGCAATAATTAAATAAATTAACTTAAGAAAATGGTAGAGATGAAAAAAAGATCTTATGATGACGTAGGGGGAAGAATTGGTATCCACAAACTAAATCATGCAAACATAACATGTTATTCCTTCATGTTCAATCTATAACAATTAATTAGTCACCAGCTATTCCAATTAATCATTAATACCTATAATTATCAAGTAGTCACCTCTCAGCTATTCCACTCAATTAAAACGAAATTCTCTTATGCATGCTATTGAATACATCTTATTAATTAAACCGTCACCTCTCAGCTATTCAATTTAATTAACTGAACATATTGATTCATAACTAAATCATCACCTCTGAGCTATTTGACTTAATTACAAAAGGGTTCCAATAAAAGATACTAACTGCAGATTTGTAATAATCACCTCTCCGCTATTTCACTACACATCTTTAATCAATATAAACACAACCATTAAAGTTAGGTCTCCCTAAATCCTAACAATAATATTTTAACAACATGGATAACAATAACATGCAAATAATCATACTTACCTCATACTGCAGATAGAAGTAAATAAACATTAAGTACTTTGAATCACAATGAACATTAAGAACAAATATGGTGCTTTTGCATTATCTAGAGTGCTTCAAGCATCCCCCTAAGGAGATTTAGCTTCTCATCCTTGATGATGACACCATGGAATAAATAATTAAATAACAAAACATCATAAAGAAAAGTGATTTGATTTGATTGAGTTTGATACAAAGAAGAAGAAGAAGATGAACTTTTCTCTAACAAATATTCACTTTCCTCTCTCTTCAAAGATACCTAAACCTTAGCTACTACTTCTCTTATATAGAAAATACAAAGAATAATACTTGCATGCAAAGACTTTCAAATTAGGTCAAATCCGTGGCTGCTGCTGTTGGTCTTCTAGAGACATTAGGTCTTCAACAAAACCTAATTAGTTTGGGCTTAAGTTGTAACCTAGACGAAGACCTTCAATTTGATAGCTCATGGGCCCAAATCTGACTTCTGGATCTCCTTGTAGAGCCTTTTTAAGTTTGGACTTAAAATAAAAAGGTGTTATTCTTCCCACCCAAACAAGTCGTTAAAAAACCTAAATTTTAGAAATAGTTAACAGTTGTCAAAAAAACCCAATACTGATTTACACTATTGTCCTTATTTACATAATTAATTATTTGTTAATTTTTGTCAAAAACCCAAAGCTAATTTACACAAAACTTTTTACCAAAAAATAAATTTACACAAAACTAACTACTTTAAAGAAACATAGAAAACACTAAGTACCATTGTTATGGAAGTATCTTCCTCCACCATGGTTATTGGAATATCCTTCCCATATTGTTCCGTTTGCAATTGTGTATCAAAATCATCTAAAGAAGGAATTTTATTGAGGTCTATATCCATTATCATATTGAAAAGTGTGATATGATCTTTGGACGAATATTTATTTAGCCGTTTAGAAGAAAAAAAACTATTATGTTGTGTGTTCCGCATAGTGAAAAATCTGTTTTGTGTTCATCTTGTCCACCAAAACCCTAAAAACTATATATACAAATTTCTTTTAATTAAATTCTGTAAGTGGGCTTTTTCTCATAACATGCAGTGGGCTTTTTCTCCAAACAAGTTGGGCTTTTTGACAAAATTTTGTTATTAAGTTTATTCAAAAACATGGATATAATAGTAAACTAGTATTGGGTTTTTTGACAACTTTTAACTATTTCTAAAATTTGAGTTTTTTAACGACTTGTTTGGGTGGGAAGAATAATACCCCAAAACCCTAAATAGAAATTCTGACTTGTGGGCTTCAATTGGACCCGGTTTGGGCTGAAATTCGGACCGCCCCACTTTGACATAAAGTCAAGTCAACAGGACTGACCGTGGGGTGCCCTCAGCAGACCAGTGGGTGCAACTATCAATTCTTCCCCCTTGGTGCAATTAACTCTTTTTAGTTGTTTTTCTTGACTTTTCGCGGGCTTTAACACAATATTCGCATTTCCGCTTATGAAACCTACGCAAATGACAAGAAAACACTAATCAATAGATATAATACAATAATATAAGCTAAGTGCTAAACAAACAAGTTGTTATTCGGGGGATAAATATACACTTTTGAGGACTTATTAGGTACCAAAGATAAGTGCATTTTGGATGGCTATTCAGGATACAATCAGATTCCACTCTATGGGCCAGATCAGGAGAAAACCGCCTTTTACGCTGGTAAGAGAACATTATGTTATACCAAAATGCCATTTGGACTAAAAAATGTAGAAGCAACGTACCAAAGATTGATCGAGGTGATGTTTGAGAACCAGTTGAAAAAGACGGTAGAGGTATATATTGACGACATGTTGGTGAAGTTAAGAAAGCCAACAGATCATCTGGAAGACTTGAAGGAAACTTTCCAAATACTATGTCAATTCAGAAAAATGTACCTTCGGAGTGACATCTGGAAGGTTTCTCGGGTATATCGTCACCAAAAGAGGCATCGAAGTCGGTCAAGACCAATTTAGGGCCTTGACAGAAATGCCTTCACCAAAAACTCAGAAGGAAGTTCAGATACTGGCATGAAGAATTACAGCACTGGGAAGATTCATCTCAAGATCCACCAACAAATGTAAGCCAATTTTTCAGCTCTTGAGGAAAAACCTGTCTTTTGAGTGGAATGGTGAATGTGAAAGGGCTTTCCAAACGTTGAAAGAGTATCTAACCAAACCGCTAGTATTATCAAAACCGACACCAGGAGAAACACTCTTCATCTATTTGGCGGTATCAGACATCGCAGTCAGTGCAGTACTGACACAAAAAGAGGCAACGAATGAGAGCCCAGTTTATTTCCTTAGCAAGAAGATGACACTGCCAGAAACAAGATATACCAGAGTGGAGAAGTATGCACTGGCTCTACTATTTGCGGCACAGAGGCTGAGACCCTATTTTGAAGCTTATCACCTAATAGTAATTACAAATCTGCCACTAAATCAAGTAATGCCAAAGTCGGAGCGGTCAGGGAGAATGGAAAAATGGGCAGTCTCACTAAGCAAATATTAGATTCAATATGAGCAGAAGAAGGCAAAAAAGTCAAAAGTACTTGCGGATTTCTTGCCTGATTTCCCAATAGAAGATGAAACTTGGCACGTAGACATGATGGTAGATGAACAACTTGAGGTTGTGGTTCCTGAGACAGTCAACTGGCAACAGGTTAAAGGTCGGAGAATTTTCACAGATGGGTCAGTGAATAAAGGAAAATCAGCAATAGGAGTGGTAATCGTAACGCCTGACGAAACAAAGATAGAGATAGTGGAAAGTTTGACTTTTCCAGCAACCTTTAATGAAACGGAGTACGAAGCTATACTTAATTACAGGATTGGAAGTCTTGCATAAGCTAAGGGCGCAAGAGGCAACAATTTTCACTGATTCAAAGTTAGTGGTAGTGCAATACAATGGAGTTTACAGAGCCTAAACAGGAAAGATGGCAGCATACCTTGAAGCCTTGAAGAAAAACGTTAACAAGTTTTCAAGAGTGAAAATCTTACATTTATTTAGAGGAGAGAATCGTCATGCAGATGCCTTGGCATACCTAGCGACGACAACAGATGATGATTCTACCAAGACAATAACGTTCACACAGAGATCTAAGTCAATGATAGAGAAAAAAAGAAAAAACCGTGAACCTCGTATAAAACATGGGGGTGAGATGGATGGATCTAATAATTGACTACCTCAAGAACGGGTCACTACCACAGGAGAAGACAAAGGCAAGATTAGTCTTGGAATAGTCCAAGAGATATGCTTTAGTAAATGATGACTTGTATAGAAGATCTCCAGCTGGACCGTTGCTAAGATGTGTTCATCCATTTAAAAAAGAAGGAATCATGGTAGAGAGCTATAGTGGCAGCTGCGGAAATCATTCGACAGGAAGAGCTATAGCACATAGGATCATGATACATGGGCATTAATGGCCAAGTATTTACAAAGATTGCTGTGACTATGCCAAGAAATACCGTGGCTGTCAAATCCATCGAAGGTTGCGGCATAACTTCAATGCAGGCATAAGGTTCACATCCTGCTTCGGGGGACGAGCTCCGCTTCTTACCAGTGGAAAATCTTCATTTCATAAGTAATCTGTGGCCCTTCTCGATGTGGGGAATTGATATTGTGGGCAAGTTAGAGAAATCACAAGGTCGAGAGTATCTCATAGTAGCCACAGATTACTTCACCAAATGGATAGAAACAGAACCGTTAAGGAGAATAAGGGAGATTGAGTTCAAAGATTTCATCTAGTCAAATATTATTTGCAGATTTTGACTTCCAAATGCAATAGTGGCGGATAACGGTGCACAATTCAGAGAGGATATCTTGAAACAATTCCTCGAAAGTTACAATATCAAGCAACTATTTGCAACCCCATTCCATCCACAGGGAAACGGGCAAGCTGAAGCTTCAAACAAGGCTATATTAGAAGTTTTAAAGAAAAAGTTTGAGGATAGAAAAGAAAAATGGTATGAAAACTTGTGGGAAGTATTATGGGCGTATCAAACAACGCCACGAAGATCAACAGGGGCGACGCCTTTCTCTCTCACATATGGCATGGAGGCAGTAATACCGCAAGAGATGCTAGTACATACCATCAGGAGCACAGTGGTTAACATTGGAAAGATTAACGAGGTAGTAGAGAGTGAGTTAAGTCTTGGCAGATGAAGCTCAAGAGTGAGCAAAAGTGAAACTTGAGAATTACCACAGGGAGGTGAAAAAGGCGAGAAGTCTCATACCAGGGGATCTCGTCCTCAGAAAGCAGAATCTGCCACCAGCCAAACTAGAGCCAAATTGGGAGGGACCTTTCTTGGTAGACAAGATTGGAGTCAATGGGGCATATTACTTGACATACCAAAATGGAACCCCGGTAGACAAACCTTGGAGCATCAGTAATTTGAAAAAAATACTATGCTTAGGAAAGCAGAGAAGTATTAGTTTCAAAATTTTGTATGGAACTTCTGCTTTTAGACTCATATCATTATAAGTTACGTAAAGACTTTTGAAATTTCAATAAAATAGATGATTGCAGTTTTCTTTTCTAAAATATACCATACTTAGCTATCATAGAAGATAATGGCGTTAGTATAGAAAAGATACCTTGACTGAGATCAGGCTAAAGATCAGTAAAGAAGAATAAATTTAAAACCCAATTTAGATTGGTGGGGAACAATATAAAGGTAGGCTTGCCTTGGCATGCCATTAACTATATGTTAACAGTCTCTATATATTGTTTTCTCCTCACTGAGGTTGAGATAGACAGCGCAGTGAGGTGCCTCAAGAGAGAAGAGCAGTAGTGCTAGTGTGTTAACTGGGTCTTAACTTTGAGTTCAACGTGACGACGGGAACTGAGGAAGTGAGACCTAATGTTAACACACGAGAAATCTTCACCAATACAGGAGGCACGCTATATAACTTGATTACATAGGTAAGCCCCCATAACGGATATAGTTCAGAGAGTGAACAGAGACAGCGCCAAGATAGCTTTAAGATACCAAGAACAAGGAAAAAACAAAGAATCAAATAGTACAAGCAACATAAAAGCATATAGAGCCATAGAAAGATATCAAATAACAATGTTTACAACAGTAATCTTAAGTGTTTACATAAAAGCAGTAAACCTCACTTCACTCAAGGTCTGGAGTAAAGAGGAGAAGAGCCTTCATAAGATGACGGGGTAGGAGAAGCAGACAAGGAAGGAGGCGGTTTTATCTTTTTTGAAGCAAAAAAGGAAGCCATGTTCACTTTCACTTGAGACTCACTTGGGCAGCAATTTGCTTAGTTGACTTAGCCATCAACTCGTCATATTTGGCTTTATATTCTACACTGACTTTAGAGACAAAATCCAGTTTCTCTTGCTCTAAAACAACCTTTTGTTCATCAAGGTCTAACCTCCACTGCTCATAGTCATTTTCATGCTGGGTAGACATTTCAGTCATACGAAGAATTTGTTCATCAACCTTCACACGCCATTGAGCAATTTCTTCCTGATGAGTCGAGTCTTTAACAACAAGACGTTCACGGAATTCTCCTTCCAGCTTGGATTTTATTTGTTTGATCTCAGCATCATGGTTGGCGGCAGCTTCCTTACGTTGCGATCTCAGTTGTTCTATCTCAGCCTCCAAATCCCATTTCTCATTGACTAGACGGTTCTTGTCAAGAGTAAGGTTGTGCTTTTCTTGAAAACGTTTTTGCGCTCTTCCATCATGTCAGAAATATAGCTGTCAGATTTAACCGTGAGCCCAGAGACCTACAAGCAAAAATAAGAATTAAAAAGAAACAATATTTAAAGGCAGAAAGAATTTCAGAAGAGATTCAGAACTTACAAGAGAGAGAGCTTTGTAGAGTTCTCGGTTGCATTCACTAAAAGACATATGATCAATCTTAGTCTGATCAGATGGCAAAATAGAATTTTGCAGAACAGAAAATGCAACAACACCGTCACTGAAAGCAGAATCCGTCGAGCTGAAAGTGGGGTGACTAACAGGAAGAGAAGTATGTGAGTGCGGAAGAATAGGAACATCATTGAATTTGGGATCACGAGAAGAGCTGGCTTTGCCTGAAGCTTGAGTGGGATTTTCCTTATCAGAAGGAGTAGATGGCACAAGTGGTTCAGAAGGACCCTTTCGGGCAACGTTGCAAGTAGAATCCATGGGCTCTGGCATCCTTGACTCATTACGGCCAGCGGAGTCCATAGGAGTAGGAACTGAAACGTCACCAGGAACTGAGGAGAGGGAGAATCAATATCAACATCATTACATGACTCAAAGGTAGAAGATTGACTATTAGAAAAAGGACGAGGAATATATTTAGGCGCTTCACGAACAGGGTTAACTAATACAGCGACACTGAAAAGCTCATCATCAATAGGAAGAGGAGGTGGCATTTCAATAATAGTTGGAGGCTCATTAGGATCCACTAGTGCAAATTTCTCAATTGAAGGGTGTGAAGAATGAGAACCTGAATCTGGATGTGTGGGATCGCTCCATGACGGTGTGCATCATCAAACCCATCAGAGTTGATACTTAGGTCATCAATGTTAATAGAAACTTTAACTCCACTAAAATCAGGCTGATCAGGGAGTTCCATAGGATCAACAATGTGATCAGAAGGCTTGTCGACTTGATCAGTCCTCTTCCTTTTCAACTAATCCCCCCTCTTTTCCGGACCAGATTGCTTAGAACGCACCAGTGGTGACTCAGGAGATTCTACGAAAGACTCTGGCTCATCCCGAATCGCTTGAAAATCAGATTTCTCAGTTGAAGAAGTAGGAGAAAGATCACAAGTAGAATTTCTGACAAGCTTTTGAAAACATAATGCAGATAAGAAAGGAGAAAGCTTAGAAATTACCTTTTTTTTGTTTGTTCTTCACTGGGGATGCCGGCTGGGGAATGGTTGAGGGGGTTACTGCAGGAGATGGAGATGAAGGGCCACGACAACGCTTCAAAATCAAGATATCTTGAATTGGGAGATGATCCCCATCATCTTCTTCTTCATCAGTGATTTCCGCAATTGGAGCTTTGCCTTTGCTTCTCGAAGGAGGAGGAGGTGCAGGAACGGCAAAAGGTTTGCCTTTCTTATCTTTCAAATAATCTTTATCGTAGCAGACGGGGAGAACGTAATCCCCAAGATCTAGATCCTTTGTTATGGGGTTACGGTTCTTCTTTAACTTTGTAAAGGCTTGAATAGCAGAATAGCCACTAGACCCTAAGCCAATTAGAGGTTCCTAAGGGGCGTCGGCTCGTGGCTTGATAGCTTTATCGTCTCCATAGATTTCTGAAAAATAACAAGTGTAAGTTGGTGAACCAAAAAGAAGAAGAAATAAGCAAAATTTTAGCGAAAGCGAAAAAAAAGGGAAACCTTTGGTATTAAACCGCCAGTATTTCAGGATTTTTTTAATCGAAGGACCGTCACCCCCAAAGTTTCGTCTTACAACTAGAGGAAAATCAGGCCACTCTTTATCACTTTCAAGAAGTTTTTGAATAATAGACTTCCTACCATTACGCTTGACGAAATAATAATAGGATTCACCGCATTTTTCATCACAAGCCCTAACGTAGTAGCACTGGCGTACATCATTGAGGGTAACAATAGTGTTACCCTTACCATTCATTTGATCCATGGCTCTCATAATTCGCCAAAAATTGCCTATGCACTGACCAGGGGCGAGTTAATAGAAGTTAAGAACATCACAGACAAGCTCTGAAAATGGAAATCGGCAACAAAATGCAATCTGGTGGGCCATTACCATAATCGCATCTTGTTTGGAGAAATCATGATGTGCAAACCGTAAAGCCTTTTTATTGTGAAAAAGCTTTACATCAGCTGGAATATCGTATTGCTAGCGGAGGAGATCTAGGTTAGGTTTAAACTCATAAGTAGCTAGGTTTTGTAAATCTAAATAACAAGTTGAAGAAGGGGAGTTTGTAATTTGACGGATTTGAACACCGCCATCTTTGGAGGCATCATTCCCAATTCTGCTTGATGTATTTTTCTTCTGATTGGCTTGCCTAGATGCCATTTGTATTCTACCCAACAAGTCTATAAGAAGAAAAATTGGGGTCGCCGAGAAGGGATCTTAAACCAAAACAAATGGTGACTGAAGTTCAGAGATCTGAAGCAAACTAGGATCTAAATTTTCAAAAAGAGGAGCAAGCAAGTCAATTTGCAAGCAATGAGGGTTAACACTTGAACAAGTAAAGGGGAGATATATGCAGAATAGGAAAAGAGAAAAAAAACAAATAAAAAATGAGCAAAGTTAACAGTGAGAGAGAAATTAAATAGAAAGAACGCTAACCTTAAAATGTCGCAAGAAAGTGGATAAGTTTAGAGAAAACAACTTTCAGTAATGGCAGCGCAAAAGGAGAATAAAAGATTCAAAGCAAAACGAAGAAGATGAGAAGATGAAAGTGAAGAAGAAAGGGGGATCGCCTAAGTTATCTATTTAAAGGACGGTTACTCGAAGGGTACAAAAGGAAAAAGATGGGTAATGATAAGACAGTGCGTAGGGAAATGGAAAAACCATAGTAATCGCCATCATTACGCCTAGGGTAACTACAGAGGAGCACGTGGGTTTGAATGACTACATGATTTACATGTGTAAGAAGTTGGCTGAGAGAAGCTAAAGAGACTAGGGTGGATGACACGTGAGGGAAAAATTTAATATTTTGGCGGGAAAGTGAAAATCCACATAAAATGCCACGTATGGAAATCCTTTGGACCGACATCTAGACAATAGGTCTAGATAACGACCAAAGGAGGGGCGATGTAAGTACCATAAGTTGTAGATAGACGTGGCAGAGTCAAGATGCTAGGAGCAAGCAAGGAAGAGGGAACCGAGAAGTATAACATAATACCTAGGAACATTCTAGAGTGTCACGGACGGGGCACGTGGAGATAGTTGTAAAGCATTAGTTAGAGAATATGTGGAGATAAAAGAGTCGCGTATATGCAGGGAAAACCCTAGGATCTGAGGAGCAATCCTAGGGGTGGGAGTAAGCGGCGTATGAGCTATATAAGGGAAACCCTAGGGCATAAACAAGGTAACTATTCATTCTTGATTTATCCCACTCTTAAGCTTGGCCTCCATTACTGACTTGGGCGTTGGAGCTAGCTTTCCCCACTGGCCAAAATCCGGTGGTATTTGCAGGTATCAAAAGAGAAACAATATTAAAGGAGTGCAACAACCCTGATCTGACAGAAAGCTCAGAAAAGAGCTTACACTTGTCATGCTATACACACTTCTTCCTAAATGCAGGCCAACGTTCTCCACCACAATATTCTTACTGTGTTCCTTATTCTATTTTTTCTTCGTGTCATCAAACAGTCTCCTATAAAGACGGTTCCAACATTTCTTCCTGGTGTTGTCTCATTATAAAGAGCATAAATAGTGAACTAATGATCTAGGAATCTAAATTTCTGTTAATATGAAGATTGCCTCCCTTATTCTTAGAAGTAAAATGGGGTGTTCTTGAATAATTGACATTTTCCGAAATATAAAAAAATTCAGCATCATTTACAGTAGATGCAACACCATATGCTTTATAGTTGCAAAACCTATTGTTATTTGTTAATGAGACCAAGGTTCCATCAGTTTCGTTAGACTTAACACTCACATTATTTTTGAGCGAAAAAGACTAGAGAGTAGAGACAACATAAAATGTTTTGGACCCAAACATGGAAAAGCCTAATACAGTCAAAATCAGGCTACTGACTTAATTTCATTTTTTACATAATACTAAAATCTATAATGGGCCTTATACAATTGGGCTTCATATAAATCCTACTTGGAATAAAACTAATCAACCGCCTACTCCGCCTACATGGAGATCCGACCCGACATCTATTCAAACAACTCTTTTTCGATCTTACAACAAAAAAACTTTGTTTAATTTGTTAACAACCAAGGAGTGATGAGTTTTCAAGTTATTTTGAAGTTTGAAGTGCAATAATGGAGATATATATAAACTGAAACCCAACAAAACTTGGTTTTTTATGTTCAACCAATTCGATACTTAATCAAGAAAATCACCTGTAAAGAACATTGAATATTAACTAATTTACATATGGGTTATGTAATACCACTTCAACTCTATTATTATTTCAATAGTTTCTCGATTGCAGTTAGTTTTTCCAAACCTAATTGTGTCGAAAAGGATTAGCTTCACCTTCAAGATTTAGTTTCAGAGACACTTAATTTTCAGAGAATTACATGAAAGCCATAGAAATGTTTTGCAAAAATATACTATAAACTAAAATCCGAGAAGGGTTTAGAGGAAAAAGAAATTGTTTCTACTATTCAGGAATTTAGTGCTATCTCTGGGCAACAAATCAACTTTGCAAAATTTGGAGTTCATTTTAGTAAAAAGACACATCCTCATCTCCAACAAAACATTCTAAATATTCTTCAAATGCACCCTATAAACAAAGATGACCTATACCTTGGTATGCCTTTGTTTCTAGGCCAAAGAAAATCTCACCTTTTTAATGCCCTTATTAAAAAAGTTGAAACTAGGCTCTCTGGATGGAAGAGTAAAGTTCTTTCTCAACCAGGAAGAACGATTCTCATAAACTCTGTTACTTCGGTCATCCCTTGTGTGTGTACCCTAGGTAAAAAACCCGACAGGTGTCACCGATGGCTGTATAAGAAGCTAAACCGGGAGCACCTGAGCAATAGCCATCCAAGCCTGGGCTATCGGGTAGGCCCCAACCCGGTCTCAAGGAGTCCACATACGCTCTGTGGACCTTGACCCACCGGATAGTCTACGATCAATGGGTGGAGCCCCGGTTACTGTATAAGAAGTTGAACCGTGGGCTCCCATACATCGACCAAGCCTACCTCGGTTAAATAGCCAAGTCCGGCCCAATAAAGTCCAGCAGCGACAGAGGCTCATCCAAAGGCTTAGCATAGAAGCCCAGAGGACCTGGCCAGGGTATATGCAATGAAGATTGGGCCTCTGGTCAGAGGAGTCGAGCCCAAGTCTTTGCTTTCAGGCTTGGTCAATCCAAGTCCCAACCAATTGGATAAGTCCAGTGAGATTCCAAGCTAACAGAACCCACAGTTCTAGCCCGCTGGAGAAGATAGAGGAAGACCCATGTTGAACCAGGACCTATCAGAGGATGCCACATGGTAGTCATCCTAGTCAAAGGGAATTCAAACCAAGGAGATAACCGCTCGGCAGCATGCAAGCTATCTCCACGGAAAACATCTTCATAGTTGAACTACCTGAGTTCATGGAGTCAAAACCCGAGGGGTGGTTGAGCCAGCCTCCTCCCGCCTACTACAAATACAGGAGTTCTAAACCTCCTGAACTACGAGTCTTCCACTGAGAAACTCTATTAAAGCTTAGCGGAAGCAGAGACTTGATTCTAAGTTCATCTTCTTGGATACGTAGGCAGCCTGATCCCGATCAGGTCCAGTCTCATTGTATACCCCCCATCTTACCTCTGTCTATACAAGGCTTTTATTGTAACTATTCGATTAATCTATACGTATCTCGAGTTTGTGGATCAAACTTTTGCACCCACACTCTTTGGCGCCCACCGTGGGGCTGAATCTCCCATCAGTTCCAAAGCTTTTCAAAAAATCTCGATCCAGTCATACCGGAGTTGCTGCAGTGATGGCTGGAAGTAAGAGACGCCCGACTCATTCCAACAATGGAATGAGCCAAGTTACTGAAAGTCAGACAGAGAACCTTTCTCCTCTGTCTCCAGTTCTTGAAGCAACAAAGCCTGTGAATCAAGAATCAGTTCTCGGAAGTGAGGGCCACGATCAGGGCTCACAACACTTTGAAAGTGGACAGCCGGAGGCAGAAAATTTAGTGGTGCAAATCACTAATGATCCTGGTAATCCTAATACAGTCAACCAGACTGTCAGGATGCCAGCATCACAAGATCCAGAACCGTCCAGAGTAGCAGCGGCAAGAAGAGACCAAAGAATCTCTCCCCTAGCAACGGGAGGAGGTTATACTGAGCAGCAGAAGGGGAAAAGCACGGCTGCCGAGTCGCCAACTGCAATCATCCAGCGGCTAACCAAGGAAAATGCAGAACCGAGAAGAAAGAAGAGGACCAGGGCTGGAGATAGCCAGTCATCTTCGACTCCATCTTCTTAGAAGAAGATAAGGCCACGGTCGGGTAGTAACCGAAGTCTTACCCCTCATAGCCATGTTACCCGTCCAGTTTGGGACAGGCTAGCGCCAAGGAGAGATAGGATATCTCTTTCCCCAGTTCAGAGACATCGCCGCGGACATGCAAGAACACCCGGGCCACGTCATGGCCGCAGGGTTACCCGCAGCAGGTCCATAGAAGAAGTCACTCCACCAGAAGGACAGCGCCGGAGGAGGCACCATAACATTCCCCCGGCACGCCACGGTCAGAGGGGAAGGAGTCCCCAGAGGGCCCGCGCCCATCAAAGACAACCAGAGCTGAATGTGGAACAGATGAATCAACTCACGCTAAAGGAGATGATCGACCTGGCTGTTTCCAACAAAGCCGACGGGGATGAACGAATCAGCAAGCTTACTCTCTCAAGGCTAGCTGTGTCACCATTATCCTCGGAGGTTTGACATTCACAGAGGAAGACGAGAGGGGCGTGCATTATCCACACAATGACGCCCTAGTCATCACAGCATGGATTGGCGTCTACCGGCTCCAGTGAGTCATAGTCGACGCCGGTAGCACCTCCAACATCATGTTCTCATGTGCTTACAAGGCTATGGAGCTATCTAAGGGTCTTATCGAATCTGATGGGATTCCTATCTATGGGTACAACCGGGAGCCAACACAGTCCTCCGGGCAGGTCCACCTGCCAATCACGGTAGGGTTCAACACTGTCGGATAGACTTCTTGCTGGTCGACTCCCCCTCCTGCTACAACGTCATCTTGGGAAGGGACTGGATTCATCAGATGAAGGCCATAGTGTCCACCTTCCATCAAAGCCTCAAATTCCCAAATCCCAATGGAATTTGCAGAGTCAAGGGAGACCAAGGGACGACATTCAAGTGCCATCTTGATATTGTCAAGGGGAAGTCCATTTTTGAAACTAAGGGGAATACTATCTTCTTGACAGACTCTCATCAATAACAATCAGCTCCCAGCAAGTCTGTCAAGGGGAAGCCAAACACAAAAACCGGGATATCACCAGCGGTCGACCAGGTGGAAGAAGTTATAGTGGGATTGGAGTCCCACAAGACAACTTACATCTCCTCCGGCTTACCAAGGGCTGAGAAGGATCTCATGATCACTTTGCTCCGGCAGAATCACCACGTCTTTGCATTGAGTGTCAGCGAGATGCCAGGAATTGGCCCTTTGGTCGCCTGTCATAAACTAGACATTGATCATCAGTACAAGCCAGTCAAGCAGAAACCAAGGCGAATGGCGCCAAATCGAAAGCTGACGGTCAACGAAGAAGTCGATCGACTACTTTCAGTCAACTTCATCAAACCAGTCATCTACCCTACCTGGGTTTCCAACATCGTGGCTATCCCAAAGAAGAACAGTAAGACCCGAGTTTGCATCGATTTTATTAATCTTAATAAAGCATGTCCTGTGCACCCATATCCACTCCCCAGGATCACAGACATAGAGGACCCCACCGCTGGCTATCTAAGATTGTCCTTCATGGACGCCTACTCTGGATACAACTAGATTCCACTTCACGAAGAAGATCAGGAACATACCGCTTTTCATCACCGACCGGGGGTGCTCTACTGCTACCAGGTGATGCCATTTGGTCTGAAGAATGCCGAAGCAACATACCAGAAGCTGGTCAACACCATATTCAACGAGCTCATAGGCCAGACCATGGAAGTCTACATAGACGACATGGTGGTCAAAACCAAGGAGAAAGACAATCATTTGCGAGATCTACAGCAGTCATTCGATATCCTGACAAGGTACAACATGAAGCTGAATCCAACCAAATGTTCTTTTGGTCTTTCTTCCGGCAAATTCCTTGGCTTCCTCATGACCAACCGGGGCACATAGAAGCCAATCCAGATCAGATTCGGGCAGTCTTGGAGATGCCCGCCCCAAAGACAGTAAAAGAATTCCAGAGGCTAACCATGAAGTTAGCCGCTCTCAACAGGTTCATCTCCCGGTACTCAGACCGATGCAAGCCATTCTTCAACGCAATCAAAGCTAATACGGAATGGAATCCTACTTGTCAGTAAGCCTTCGACGAAATCAAGGCATATCTCACTCAACCTCCGGTCCTTACAGCACCACAAACCTGGCAGCCAGTCGGCATCTATCTAGCCGCGTCTGACATAGCAGTTAGTGCGGTTATATTTGTGGAAGAATCGGAGGAAAAGCCGGTTTACTTCATCAGCAAAGTGTTGCAGGGAGCTGAGACAAGGTATTCAAAAATCAAAAAGATCACCTTAGCCCTGGTACATGCAGCCAGGAGGCTAAATCCATATTTCCAAGGGAGGGCAGTTAAAGTCTACACAGAGTTCCCACTCTGAAAAGCTCTTGGAAAGCAGGAAGAATCTAATCGAATGGTCCAGCTACCTCAGTGTATACCACATCCAGAACTGCGGAGAAAGGGCACGCAATAGCCTCCTTGATGGTAGACTTTCCCATTGAGGATATCCCGGTCAATCCAAATTTAGAAGAAGATGCACTGGGGGCGAACGATGCCCCTCGGTCACAGGAATCTCCGTCCAAAGAAGATATCGAAGCATGGACAATCTATACTGACGGGTCCAGTAACTGTACAGGATTCGGCATTGGTTGTCTCCTAATCAGTCCAGATGGACAGAAGATAGAAAAATCTGTCAGACTGGGATTCCCGGCTTCAAACAGCGAAGCTGAGTACGAAGCTCTAATATATGGTCTCCAGACAGCACTCCAACTGGGGGCGCGGAAAGTCATGGTCAAGACAGATTCAAAGCTAGTAGCGAACCAATTCGCCGGATCCTTCCAAGCCAAGGACGACCGGATGGCAAAGTATCTCGATGTTGTCCACTCCATGGCAGGGAAGTTTGAATTCATAACGGTCGAGCAACGACCAAGGAATGACGTCAGGCACGCAGATGCCCTGGCGTATCTTTCTTCTTCTATCAGCACTACGGAGCCCCGACAACTATCAATCGGATACCAGAAAGAGCCAAGTATCGGGCCAAAAGATCCAGACATGCCGCTACTGGAGGTCTATCTCTTGGAGTACAGACATTGGAATGAAGTTCTCATGGTGACCACCAGAGGAAAAAAAAGAAAAAGAGATGAAATAACTTCACAGCCCGGCAACGAGTCCAGCAAACAGGACGAGCCGGGTTATCCATCTCTGGGTCAGACGTTTGACCCACCAGAATCACACGTTGAAGATGGAATCCTTGCCTCACCAGAGGTCGTATAGAAGCGATGCCACCTTCGACGGAGCCGGATGAACTGGACCCGTCAGAACCACCGCTCTCGCATGTCCACATCGAGTTGGAGCTCCCACCGGAGGAACCGATTGAGGACATTCTAGACAACCTGAATTCTGAAGTAGACAGAATTGACGCCGAGTTGCAGTCCAGCAATGGTCAAGACTGGAAGAAGCCATACATCAACATCCTTATCCACCATTTTTTTCCCGAAGATCCAAAGCTGTCAGCCAAAATCAAGAGGGATGCATGGAAATTCATTGTCATGCCGCACCGGGAGTCACACAGGTTGTACATGAAGAGCCATGGCTCTGGGGTCTTGTTCAGGTGCCTCACTCCAGAACAAGGCCAGATCATACTAAAAGAAATCCATGCTGGGATCTGCGGCAACCACTCCGATTGCAAAAATCTGCACAAAAGACAATGATCCATGAATACTGGTGGCCGCGCATGATGACGGACGCCAAGAAATTCAAACAGGAATGCCTCCCCTGTCAGAAGCATGCTCCGGTCGGCCATGCCCCGACAAATGAATTACATCCCATTCTGAGTGCATGGCCCTTCGCCAAGTGGGGATAGGATATTGTGGGACCGCTCCCAAAAGCTCCACACTCAGTTAGATTCCTATTGGTCGCTACAGATTATTTCACCAAATGGGTCGAAGCAGTAGCATTGGTACAGGTATGTTCCTCCGACGTCAGAAGATTTTTGTGGAAAGATATAATCTGCAAATTTGGAATTCCCCAAGAGCTAGTGTCAGATAATGGAAAGCAGTTTGACTGCGATAATATTTGGCTGTTCTACAAGTCCTTGGGGATCAAGCACAACTTCTCAGCCCCATACTACCCTCAAGGGAATGGGCAAGCAGAAGCGTCCAACTGGGTCATCTTGGATACACTCAAGAAACGACTGGATAAAACAAAAGACAACTGGGTAATGCAACTCCCGGGGGTCTGATGCGGTCCTTACCAGGGAGAACGAAGGGATTCTGGCAAGAGAAAAAGTTGTTCTTGACGACAAGAGAACAAGCCCTACAGCACCTCCTCCGGTACCAGGAGACTATCAAAAGAGGATTTGACAAACGAGTCGTTAAGAGGAAGTTCAATCCGGGCGACTGGGTCATGAGGAAAGTCAAAGTCATGACTGAGGATACAATCGCCGGAAAGCTTGGAGAAAACTGGGAAGGACCTTACATCATAAACATACATGCTGCGAAGGGCTCATACTTCCTCAGAACTCTATTTGGCGACCTCTTTTCAAGGCCATGGAACGCTTTACACCTCAAGAAATTCTACAAGTAATATACTCCATTTGATGATTTCAATAAAGATTCTTTCCCGCAAGAATTCGAGTACTTTGTATTACTTACTGCTGAAAATACTAGTGCAAGATCAAGTCTCCACTGAGGTCCAGGATGCCCAGACCTAGCTTCCGATCCTGGTTAAGTCCTAAATGCAGAGTTATGCTCCTTTTAGGCCCAAGGCGCCCGGACCTAGCTTCCGGTCTTGGAAATCAAGGATGTCAGGGATCAAACCCCATCCAACCCAGGATGCCCGGACCTAGCTTCCGATCCTGGCTAAGTCCTAAATGTAGAGTTATGCTTCTTTTAGGCCCAAGGCGCCCGGACCTAGCTTTCGGTCTTAGAAATCAAGGATGTCAGGGATCAAACCCCATCCAACCCAGGATGCTCGGACCTAGCTTTCGATCCTGGCTAAGTCCTAAATGCAAAAATATCCTTCTTTTAGGCCCAAGACGCTCGGACCTAGCTTTCGGTCTTGAAAATCAACGATGTCAGGGATCAAACCCCAACCAACCCAGGGTGCCCGGACCTAGCTTATCCTGGGTAAGTCCTAAATGCAGAGTTATGCTCCTTTTAGGCCCAAGACACCCGGACCTAGCTTCCGATTTTGGAAATCAGGGATGTCAGGGATCAAAACCCCATCCAACCAAGGGTGCCTAGACCTAGCTTCCGATCCTGGCTAAGTCCTAAATGCAGAGTTACACTCCTTTTAGGCCCAAGACGCCTGAACCTAGCTTCCGGTCTTGGAAACCAATTTTAAGAGCGAGGATATCCACTCTTAAAAACCGGGGAAGTTAGGCAAGCTAGCCTGCCCCTAGGTCAAAGTATGCAATACAGGGACGAATCCGCTTTTAGCATCAAACCATGGATCCCCATGAAGTCAGCGAGAAAAAGAACTGTTATCGTCCCAAGGAATAAATGCTGTAAACAAGGTAAAGATATCTAACAAGGTATTTTTTGCACAACAAAAATTTTATTTCTTTTTCAGAAAAAAAATGTACAAGAGGAAATTCCCCGGCAACCGGGACAGGAACCTATCTACAAAAATATAACAGAGCTAAGGCTGAGAAAAATGACCGGGGCCATCACCGCCCTTCTTCGCCTTCTCCACCTGGTCGAGGACCTGCTGGTAGGCAGCCCTCGCCAGTCGGAGCTCTTCAGCGGCCCGGTCATACGCCACCTCCTTGAGGGAGAGACGTCGGTCCAGTTCCAGCTTCTCTCGGGTCAGCTTCCCGCAGGTGGCCTCCAGCTCCGCCAAGGAAGTCTTGGCATCCTCCTCTCTCTGAAGAGCAGGGTCAGGGTGAAGTCCAAGTTGTGGTAATCCGCCGCCATGAACCGCTTGTCCTCCTCCAGAGCCCACCGATCACTGTTGACCGCCGCCAAGTCTTTTTCGAACAGACGATTCTCAGCTCGCAGCCGCTCCAGATCCTCCAAGGCAGAAGGCCGGGGTCTGACACTCAGCTCAAAGACCCGGGCCATAGCAGCTTGCGTCTAACAGAAAAGGAAAACAGAAATGAGCATACAGGCAACGACAAGTCTAAAGCCAGAATTCAAGGCAGGGAAACTTACCGCAATCAGGTTCTGGGCCGCCACCCTCATTGCCCGGTTGCAAGAAAGGCGGCTGTAATACGCCTGGTCCTTCGGGAGCAATTTCTGCAAGATGTAGTCAAAGCCAGTATGGATGTTCAAAATGCCGGAGTCCCCAATCGACATCAGTTCCCCATTCAGAAATGCAGGATGAATGGTGAACGCTGGCAGAGGAAACTCTGGGGTAGCCTCGGGCTGGTACTCACCCAGTTCGGGGCCCAGTTGCATAGTTGGGCCAGTGGGCAGGTCAGTATACGGGACCTGGTCACCCCACCCATAAATCAGGGCTTCATTATCAGTAGTGCCCGTCACAGTAAACTCCACCTCAGTCTAGACGTCCTCGACAGCCAGAGCATCCTCAACAGGGACCCCGGGAGCCACTACCAATCCGAGTAGTCCCCGTCACCGGACCCTTCAGCGCCCGAGGGATGGCATCCTCCCTTCTCAGGCGCACAGCCTCCCCCTGGTCAGTAGGGGAGGCAGAAGTAGCTCTCTTCAAGCCCTGGGGAGACTCATCTACTACAGCCTTGCCCCTCGGATCAACCGAGGTAGGAGACTGTACGGAAATTAAATAACTTCAACAGCAGAAGGATGGGAAGGTCTTACGTCCACCGGAGCCTCAACTCCAACGTCTCCAGCACTAGGGGCGTCCACTACATCCAGTGGACCCCCCAAGATCACAGTCAGCTCACCTCCTTCAGCAGAAGAGGCGACCACCGTCTCCTCGGACACACCTCCCACCATCTTCGGTTGGGCCAGGTTGTCCACCTCAGCATGTACCTGCACCGGGGTAGGAAAGAATCCCTCAGTAGTTGATTCGCCAGACCCACAAGAAAGCAGTATGTAGTCTGCTATCCCTCGACATCATGCTTAGATAACCGGAGGAGTCAGATGAGCCATAAAAAACATGTGGCTTCCCCCAGTGATCGAAGGGAGGGTTTGAATGACAAACGGAGCTAGCATCACTGACCTGGACATCCCCGACAATTAGGATGACTTTCGGCAGGACGTTCGACATTGGCTCATCAGGAGGAGATCTTCCCCCAACTGGAAGAGCCTTATCAGTCCAGTCGTCCATCTCCCCCCGCAGATCAACAACCCCACTCTGAATTGGAGGCTCCTCCTAAACACTGGGGATTGTGCTCTGTACAGTGGCAGCACCCTCACCAGAATTGGATTCCACTTTCACAACTTGCGGAGGGGCTGACAGGGCTGCAAGCCTGGCCGGGAAGCGGATGTGCATCACAATCTGGTCAGGAAGTGTTAGGTCTCGCAGGTCTGTGGGCAAACTGAAAAAGTGCTCAATATTTCTTTCAGCAACAGAGGAATCCACCCCCGCTGGCAGAGACACCTGAAGCTGACGTTTCCCTGCAAGCACAAGCATGGAACTATTCCTGAACCGGAGCTCATCAAGCACACAAAACATAAGGGCAAAAATGAAAGAAAGGTCAGGCGCATGCTTACCTATGAAGTCCTGCGGTACCTGTATGCTGCGATCAGGCGACCACCCTGACACCCGGTAGCAGGGTTCTAAACAATTCCCATAGTGATTGGGAAGCCCAGACAGCCTTCGGGCAGTACGCCAAGAAATAGCGTAAAAGCAACGTTCCTTGGCCTCCCGGGCGACCGACTTCATGAGCATGAACGTCTCGAGTGGGCCAAAGGGAATCTAAAAGTGGAGGGCGATCAGCTCGATCCGACGAACAATTATCCAAAAGGACACGTGCATCTGACCCGGCGGGATCCCCCACCACGACAACAGTCTCAGAATAGAAGAATGCAGCGGGAGCTGCATGCCATACAGGAGCTGGTAAAGACTTACCGCTATAAGGTTGCCGGAGCAACCATCAGAAATCGAGGGATGGGAACCAAACCGCACCCCTCTCCAGCCAAGCTGCTTCTGAACTTCTGCCGTGCTCATCCGCCCAAGTTCAGGATTTCGGGGAAGGTTGGAGGAAGCATGCCACCTCCTCCTTGGCCTCTCAACTGGAGGCTCAGCAGTATTTAGAGGTGCCACTTCCGCCACACTAGCAGGGGAAGGAGGCCCAGTCCCCGGAATGCCACTTGGTCCGCCCTCATCAGCAGAGGGATGGGGAGCCAAATTATGGGGCTCTTCATCACTACTGGAGCTCATAACTAAGGTTCTCCTCATCGTCGAGATGGAATTTGCAGTGAAGACGTCGGAATTTTAGAGTATTCAGAACCTAGGGTTTCGACAGAACGAAATGGAAATGAAGAAGAAGGAAGAGAAAGAGAGTGAAGGGAATACCGTTCTCTCTTTCGAGCCTTCCTTTTTGTAAAGGAGAACCCAGGGTCCACCGGTTGATGGTATTCCGAATATCTTAATGGACTCTCTATTAAGATCATTAAACCAGCTGGTTTAAATGACTCGATCAGCGAAGAGTCATAAGCTTTCACTGGAAGTTGAAGCTGTATACCTTCCCGCCAACAAAGGAAGATTTTAGAGAAAACAAAGTGGAGCCCACTTAACACAGTCAATTGGGGCCCACACCACATAGTTATTTGGGACCCACGTCAGTAAGGGTCCATATCATGCACATGGTCCAGGTCAGCGACATGTGGACCTCCGATCCATGTCATCAAGGTCAAAGGGGGAGACGGAGGATTCAGACCAGACCCCTCCGGCGAGTCAGGGAGATGGTACTTAGCCTTAGCTTCAGTGTACCCTTCCTTCCAGGAGGAGATCGCGACAACATCAATCTTGTCCCCCATCCGGGCGAGTTCAACAGAAGCAAATTTCAGCCTCTCTTTAAGGCACTGAATCTCCTCATCCTTCTCTTGTATTCAGCCCTCATGGCACTCTTCCCACCGGCGTTGGTCTTCCACAATCTCGACCACTTGCGCCTTCAAGCTGTTCACACGGCTACGGAGATGCGCTCGGTACTGTTCCCGATTATCACCAACGGAACTAAAATCAAAATGCCTAGTCGCCATGGAAGATGAGCAAGGGAAGAAGAGAGGGAGAGGTATAACTCAGCAAGAGTTAACATCTCCCTGTTTAACCCCGCAAAGGTTAAAAAGGTCGGGCCACACCCCAATTGCTTCCCGAGAAGCAACGATCTCCCATGGACCGATAGTCAACCTGCCAAAATCAAGACAAGACAAGACAAACTGAGGCACTGTTGATGGGAAAAGGAATTTTTATTGATGAACAAAAGTCAAAGAAAGAGGGCTCTGCTCCTCAACAATGGTGCGACATTAACTAGTCTGCCAAAACATTCCGCGAGACGGTAGGAGGGGAAGTGGCGACCTGGTCGCAGCCAGCACCCCCAGCCGCAACATTGCCATAATGTCAGAAAGACGGAGATCTCGACGGAGGGATGCAATAATGTCATCTCGCGTTTTGAGAGAGAGCTTCATGTCATGTTCCAACCGGACGACCTTTTCCAGGTTCTTTTCTTGGGCCTGCACATGATTGAGCACATGTTCCACGTTGAGGTTGAATGCACGGTGATGAGCTAAGTCAGCAGTCCGGTCGTCAGCCATTTTCCAGTAGAAGCTTCAACAACAGCAACAGAAACCGGGGAAAGAGAAGTGGATATCCTTCTACACCTCAGGTTTGCTATTTATAGAGGAGGAAAGAAGCCCTAGTCCTTGATCCAAGGGATGCGGATTCGTCATCAAGAAGCGTATCAAGGAAGTAATCCTCCAAATCTCAACAGCCGGAAGATATTTCGAAGATCTTTCCCAAGCAGATTTTCTACTTGACAAAGAGGGGGTTGTACGTGTGTACCCTAGGTAAAAAACCCGACAGGTGTCACCGATGGCTGTATAAGAAGCTAAACCGGGAGCACCTGAGCATTAGACATCCAAGCCTGGGCTATCGGGTAGGGCCCAACCCGGTCTCAAGAAGTCCACATACGCTCTGTGGACCTTGACCCACCGGATAGTCCACGATCAATGGGTGGAGCCCCGGTTACTGTATAAAAAGTTGAACCGTGGGCTCCCATACATCGACCAAGCCCACCTCGGTCAAGTAGGTCAGGTCCGACCCAATAAAGTCCAGCAGCGACAGAGGCTCCTTCAAAGGCTTAGCATAGAAGCCCAGAGGACCTGGCTAGGGTGTATGCAATGAAGATTGGGCCTCCGGTCAGAGGAGTCGAGCCCAAGTCTTTGCTTTCAGGCTTGGTCAATCCAAGTCCCAACCAATGGGATAAGTCCAGCGAGATTCCAGGCTAACAGAACCCACGGTTCTAGCCCGCTGGAGAAGATAAAGGAAGACCCAGGTTGAACCAGGACCTATCAGAGGATGCCACGTGGCAGTGATCCTGGTCAAAGGGAATTCAAACCAAGGAGATAACCGCTCGGCAGCATACAAGCTATCTCCACGGAAAGCATCTTCACAGTTGAACTACCTGAGTTCATGGAGTCAAAACCGGAGAGGTGGTTGAGCCAGCCTCCTCCGGCCTACTACAAATACAGGAGTTCTAGACCTCCTGAACTACGAGTCTTCCACTGAGCAACTCCATTAGAGCTTAGCGGAAGAAGATACTTGATTCTAGGCAGCCTGATCCCGATCAGGTCCAGTCTCATTGTATACCCCCCCCCCCCCCCAATCTTACCTCTGTCTATACAAGGCTTTTATTGTAACTGTTCGATTAATCTATAAGTATCTCGAGTTTGTGGATCAAATTTTTGCACCCACACCTTGCTTCCAAATGACATGCTTTAAAATCCCTAGATCCATAACCGAAAAGTTCAATAAAATTCAAAGGGATTTCTGGTGAGGTCTTAAGGCAAACAATAATAAAACGATGCATTTTAAAAACTGGAACTTCATTTGTCAACCTAAGAGGTTCTGTGGTATTGGTATAAAAGATCTCAACCCCTAGAATGATGCTCTTATTGCTAGGATTGTGTGGCGCATCCATGAATACCCTAACAACATATGCTCCATAATTCTAAAACAAAAGTACTTCAAAAATTCTGATTTACTTACCATCCATAACAACTCTTCCTCCTCTTGGATCTGGCAATCCATTAACTCTGTCATCCCAAAGTTTATACCTCACACTTGTTCGGATATTGGGGATGGAGCCTCTATTAACTTCAAGAATGATAGATGGGTCCCATCCCTGTCGACTTACTGCACTCCTATTCTCCATAACACTCACCCTAACATCGCACATGTTAAACAACTCATGATCAGCAACTCAGCCACCTGGAATCAATCACTCATTCAACATATTTTTAATCCCCAAGTCTATCATCAAATAAAAAACACTAACATAAGGGGAATTCATCAACATGATAAACTCAGATGGATCGAACAAAAAATGGTATTTTTTCTGTGAAATCTATGTATAAACTTCTCCTCACTCAATCTCCAAATCAATCCCTCTTCCATAAAAGCAATCTCAAACTCTGGAAAACTCAAGCTATACCTAGGGCCATACTTTTTTCTTGGAAGTGTCTAAATAATGTTGTCCCAACTAGAAAGGCCATTAGTAGATATGTGAACATCCCTTCTGTGCAATGCCATATGTGTAATTTCTAGTGTGAAAGCCTTAAGCACCTCTTGCTCGATTGTAGCTATATCCAATCTCTTTGGTTTCAAACTAGCTTAAACTTCATGCTTATTCACTTTACCAATATGGATGTGACTTCATGAATTAGAAGTTGGTTTTGTCCTCCCAAGGATTGGTTTGTCTCCTCTGAATTTTGGGCAGCTTTTTGTGTTACATCCACTTGGTATATTTGGAATCTAGATGCTCCAAGGTGTTTCAGAATCAGTTAATTCCTCATGCTACAGTGGCACTCCAGATTGACAAACTAGTTTTCAGAATGATGGGGCATCCTATAACTCAGTCACACACAACAACAGCTGCAGTGGACAGATCCATATGGATTTCACCACTGGCAAACAAACTGAAAATAAATGTGAACATCTCATTCAACAACACCAATTGGTATTGGTTTTGTTATAAGATCTTGCAATGGCTCTTTCATTTATGCAGGGACTGAAAGTGGTTTCACAGATTCACCAAAATGTGCAGAATATAAAGGAATCCTCGCAATAGTCAAAGGAGGAAGCAACAAGTAACTAAAGCATGTTGAAGTGGAGACAGATAACCTGGCAACAACAAACGTTTTAGCAGGGACACCTGTGAATTTGCACTGGTCTGCGGTTAATATCTTATTAGAAGTTAAAAACTTATGTTCTTATTTCAGTTCTGTAACTTTTAAACATTGCAATAGGTCTGAAAATTGCCGTGCTCATATCCTGGCTTGCAACAAGGATAAAAGCTCTTTGGTTCCTGTTTCCTACTTAGTCCCCCCTCCCTGGTTGCTAAACCAGCTAGCCAAGGACACTATGTTCTGTAATATGGTCTGTAATTTGGCGAACAATTTGCCTTTCTATCTATATATTGACTATTTTTTTTAAAAAAAAACACATCATTCGGTGTTTTTCATTATTTTTTTTTTCTTTTTCTACCACCTTTGTTTTTTCTTAACTGGCTCTTTCGTTAGCCCATACCCACACCTACAGGTGGCAGATTCTCACACGAGATGGTCCCTTTTAAAACTGACAGCGCAGTCCTGTTAGCATTTCTCTTTCAAGACCCATAATTATAAGTAGATGCCTACCCCCATTAATTAATTAACCAATGATTGTAGAAACATTGCATCTCTGATCTCCAAGAACAAAACTTAAAAATAAAAATAGTCCTCAACTTCGAAGCTTGGTAATTAATATATTTTGACACTTTATACACTATTTTTAGCTCGTTTAGAATCTGTATTAATATCGCAAAAATATAGTACCAGATTTGTCATCATTTACGAGCTTTGTCATATGACTACAAAATGGAGCATTAAAATAGCTCTCTCCTATGACAGATTCTAAACTAGCTAAGTAATCTACTACTTTGTTAGATTCTCTATACACATGTTTATATACCACTTCCTCAAGCTCCCCCTGATGATACTTTATCTCTCCTATCACATTCCAACAATACCAAGGAGGCGCCGTCTTGTTCTGCAACATCTGAATAGCCAACAAAGAATCTGCAGCAACAATTACTTTCTATTTCTGAAGCATTCTACAACCTCTTGATCCTAAGAGAATGGCCTTTAGCTCTCGAAGAATGACTGAACTTACAGTGTTAGCCCCTGTATAGGCCAGTAAAAATTCTCCAGTCTCATCCCTAATCACTCCTACTACTCCTCCTCTGGAGTCTATAATAGAACCATCAGAGTTAACCTTTACAAAACCTTCCTCCGGTTTAAGCCAAGAGCAAAATACAATTTTCTTTTGCTCAAAATGAACAGTTAAAACCCAATTTCTAGACAATCAATCTTGTATTTCTTGAATCATGAGTTGAACTCAACACCTCCTGAAGATAAATCTTAATTTCCCTCCAAATAATATCCCTAACAATACCCCAAGGTCTTCTTTCTTTATGTAATCTTCTATAATTGATTTCTTTCCAGATGAAGTACAAGACTGCACAAACAAACTCCTTGTATATTTCAACTGCTAAATCATTCTAGTTGCACACTGAGAACACTTTCACCCACTCTCTATTAACACAATTTCTTCCAATATCCAATCCTACCTCTGCTTTAATAGAGTCCCATATTGACTGTGAAAGGACATGTGAAAAACAAGTGTTTACTACTCTCTCTCTCTCTCTCTGTACTAACCTGTCTTGAGTAGGCAGATTATCTGAGAACATTAGCCAAGCAATAAAGGAGTGTTTTGGGATCACCCACTTACCCCAGACCAACTTGAACCATCTTACCTTCTCTTTGGTCATTCTCATAGCACGGTGTGCAGAATGAGTTGTGATTGAGCCATTAGGAGTTGGAGTCCAAAATACCTTGTCTGCACCAACAAATGCTTCTATATATACCAGTTTCCAAAATTGTTTTTCTTCAAGTCACCCTCGATTCTCACCTTTTTGCGTTTTTATATGAAATGCAAATGTCGTTAAGGCGAAGACTGCAAAAACTTTTTCTCTCCTAAAATAAATGGTAGTATAACGATGAGAAATGTGTCAATCCACTCGAATGAAGAATGAAGTCAATGAAAAACTAACAATTAAAACTAAATGCTTAAACACATTGGAGAGAATATTTTGTTGAATTTGGAATTGAATAAAATAAAAGCAATTGATTAAACTAATTGAAACAAGACAATTAAAATCAGATTGTTATAAAGAGAACTAGACAAGAAGTGAATAGGAGATTGAATCCACTTCCGAGATTTTTCTCTAAGATACAAAATGATTCATATAATTCCATACTTATTAAATCTATCTCCATCCCTATATCATAGATTTAATCGCTATATCAAGGTTAAATTCAATGGCCTCTAATTTGTCTCTCTTTGACTGTCAAATCTCTATCCCCATATCATTCAAGTGAAAGAGATTGACAAATTATAAACAACGATAATTACATGTCAATATCTATCCCTATATCATTGACATGTAAACTAGTATTATTGAGGGTAATGAGTCCTCTAGATGTTGGGAAATCCCTTTCTCTATTAGACATTAAATACAGGAGGACAAGAATTGATGATCGACAAACATAATTAAACTTTTAAGCAATCATCAATTCTACTCATTACAAAATGGAATTAAATAAATTACTTCAACTTTAAAAACCTCATCTCAGAAGCTTCATCAATCCCCTAAAGGGGATTTAGGTTTCCATCCTTGATGAAGACATCACCATAAAATAAAAACTAGAAATCAACATTACAAAAGAATAAAAATGGAAGAGAGTGATTATGATTATTACTGAAGATGATGAAGAACAATAAAGTTGCAGAGAATTTCTTGAACTTTCAAGAGAATGAAAAGTTATCTAATGAGAAAAACAACTCTCACTTTTATCTAAAACATAGGAGGGAAAATACAATTCAATATTTGAATTCCTTCAGAGCTTGATTTTCTCCATTGATAATGCGAATTAATTTCTGATTTCTTCTTCTGAATGTATTTGGTTGTTTGTACAGAAAAGTCCATCCCTTGAATCTCTGCCAATGTGGTGACTGGTCACTTCCCATGTGCAACTGACTGGCACTGCCACTAATGACATCAACAATAATTGAACTTGTTCACACTGCCTTGCAGCCTTGTATTTTCACCCATTTTCTATTGTTTCTTGACATATTGCACACATTTAAATGAATTCCATAATTTGACCATCAATTCCTGAAATATCACTTAAATGGTTGAACGATTTATGGAGTTGTTTATGGATGACTTTTCTATATATGGTTCGTCTTTTGAAGAGTGTCTTAGTCATCTTTCCTTTGTTTTTCAGCGTTGCATTGAGAAGAATTTGGTGCTTAACTAGAAAAAGTGTCATTTCATGGTTAGAAAAGGAATAGTTTTGGGTCATCTAGTCTCTCCTGAGGGTATCCAGGTTGATAAAGCTAAAGTATATCTTGTTTCATCCTTGCCTACTCCTACGTCTATTAGGGATATTCGAGCCTTTCTAGGCCATGCAGGATTCTATCGACGCTTTATCCAAGATTTTTCAAAGAAAGCTCACCCCTTAACCAATTTATTGCTTGAGGATGCACCTTTTAATTTCACAAAAGAATGCAAGACTGCCTTTGAAAATCTTAAGACCGCTCTTACGACAGCACCCATCATTCGGCCACCTGATTTGAGTAAACCCTTTGAGCTGATGTGCGATGCGGCAGACTTTATTGTTCGGGCTGTCTTAGGTCAACGTCTAGATGGTAAGCCCCATGTCATATATTATGCTAGCAAAACTCTAAATGATGCTCAATGTAATTACACTATGACTGAGAAAAAGCTGTTAGCCATAGTATATGCTCTTGATAAGTTTCGTTCCTACCTTTTAGGTTTTCGTAGTTTCATCTTCACGGATCATGCTGCCGTTAGATTCTCCAAGAAGGAAACTAAGCAGCGCCTTATTTGTCGGATTATATTGCTTCAAGAATTTGACATTAAAATTAAAGATAAAAAAAGGGACCAAAAATGTAGTAGCCGACCACTTGTCTAGACTCGACCATCCTGAGGATTCTAGTGCATTTTTTAGGATTTTTCTGATGAGCTATTTTTTGCCATATCGAATGCTCTATGGTTCGCAGATATAGTTAATTACTTGGCCAACAACAAGTTTCCATGATCAGATTTACTTGGCCAAGTCATTGGAACAAGCAAGACAAATCCAAATTCCTTGCTAATGCCAAGCATTATTTCTGGGATGACCCTTATCTTTTTAAGTACTGTCCTGACCAGATTATTCGTCGTCGTATTCCCGAATGGAAGCAATAAGAGGTCCTTAAGTTCTGCCATGATCTTGCTTGTGGTGGAGCTACGACCAGCACCTCTACCTCCCTTGTTTGAGCCACCTCTTGAGCTTGATGGACCACCAGCATCACCATTGCCTAATATCTCATTCCTTTTATTCTTCTTCACTACAAGTAACAAAAAACCATTTAACCATGTCAGAATACTTACTACTTAACATACAAGAGTTATAATTTCAATTAAATACAACCATTCAACCATGTCAGACTACTTACATTTTTTTTTATAAACTTTTGTTGGATCATTTCTTGCATCACAAGTTCTTCTATTGTGTCCATTTTTTTTTTGCACTTACTACATATCAGTTTTGCTTTAGTTTTCACTAGTTCATCTTCACCCCTGATTCTTTGAGTCTTGGGTCTACCTGGACCTTTTTCTCTTTGTGGGAGAAGGACCACCTTGTCAGGCTACAAAAAAATTCAGATTGTCAGATATACATACATTTATTTAAATCCAATTAATCAAAACTGTTAGATATACATACATTTCCCAATTCTTCAACATCATTTATATTGACTATATAACCATCATATGATGCTTGATAAGCAACAACAGTAAACCAAGGACTGAACCACCTGTAAAATCAATAAATATATACAACTTATTACAAAACATTTCAAGAAAAATAAATCTTGTAAAACATTTAAGCCAAGATTAAATTTTACTTACTTAGCCCATCCTTCTCTTCTTTCCCTCACCACAGCAACAACATGCACACATGGCACTCCAGACATCTGGCATTCATTGCAAGTACAAGTGTGCTTTGAAATGTCCACTCTCCACTTCTTATAACCATCTCTAGTTTTCACAGAGAAAAGTTCCAAACTAATACCTTGAACTGTGTACTTGAAATACTTCTTATCCTACTTCTTAATAAGTTCAGCAACTCTAGGTACCAATTCATCACCATATAGTAAATCCATACTATCTATTTTTTTGTCATAAAATTGCTTAGACAACATGTCTGTGTACTTATCAATTAACTTGACAATAGTTAACTGCCTTACATCCAACATCCACTTGTTGAAAATTTCTGAAAAATTGTTATTACTGTACTCACACTTACTTGTTTTATCAAAAAAATCGTGCCCAACTCTGAACTGGCTCCTTTTCCAAATACTCTTTAGCCTTGATATTCTCATTCTTCAACATTTCCATAACCTTTTCATGATTAGTTTGCTTGAATGTTTTTGCTGCAGCCCAAGTAAGGTTCACCAAGTGCTCACCTATGAAACCATTGTTTTTGTAGTTGGAAATCATGTGCCTGAAGCAGAACCTGTGATAAGCATTAGGGAATATGTCATGTACAGCCTTAACTAAACCCTTTTGTCTATCTGGAAAAAACAAGGTCAAGTAGTCTGGATTATCATTGCCTAGAGTTCTTCTCTTCAAGTCTTTCTCTAACAACAACAAAAAGTCATACCAACTCTGATAACACTCCTTTCTAGTGATATAGATTGCAAGAGGATATGGGCCATCATTTTCATATAAGCCAATAGCACTAAGACACACTCCTTCATACTTCCCCTTCAAGTGACAGCCATCAAGACCTACTATTGGCCTACATCCCTTGTTCCATCCCTCCAAACAAGCCTTATAAGCTACAAAGAACCCTTCAAATTGGTTCAGTCCATCAACAAAACACTTAACAATTGAACTAGGATTTGATGCTTTTTTTTGCTTCACCAACTCTGGACATAAAGAAAAACTGTCTTCATAACTTCCATTTATCTTTTCCTAGCTATCCATGTTGTCCAATAGCTTATTTCTGCACCATATAAACTATATGCTTCATCTTTGATCTCTCTGGGAGTTGAGAATGGATGAGCTTTGAAATAGTTTAGCAGCTTAACAGCAACCCATGGAGATTATATTTAGCATGTTTGTTCTTACTCTTCCCAAGACTAGCACAAGTGTGAACATTAACAAAAGACTTGAGCACAACAGTTGAGTCATTGCCATTTTTTTCCTACAAGAAACCTTCCATTTTCAAGCATCATCTTTAACACTTAAGTATATACCTCAATGTGTTATTGCTCTTTTGGGCATAGGAAAAATGTTTTGTTACAGCGAAAGTCTTGAAATAATGTCTACATTGTTTCATAATAGCCCAAGACATACCTTCACTGATATCAGGAATTTTATCATTTACTTCAATGTCCCCCAGCTTCTCATTGTCTTCATCTTCAAAAACATTAACTTGTTGTAAGTCTTGACCATTCTTCATTTCTGCTAAAACTTCATCATCTTCATTTCAACCATCATGTCACTGTCAGAATCAGATAAGTCACTTTCTTTAGGTTCATATTCTCCATCCGTAGACATATGGTCTTCTCTATCATCATCATCAACAGTAATGCCAAACAATGGCCCTACATGATACTCTTCCTTATCACATAATTCTTCATCTAGCAACTCCTTCCTAGCATGGTATCTTACTTCTCTAAGGTCCACACACAACTCAAAATCCCCACTGACATGAACATCTTCTCACTAGATCTTGTGCCCTTTTTGCCACTACAGGAACAATTGTAGAAACAAACATATGATACCTTTTATCAGACAACCTTTTCATTGACCACCACATCTTCATTAGATGAGTATCCGTCGACACTTGAAATCTTTCACCACTTAAAATATATGCAACATATAATTATTTATCATCAATATGTGGACTACCAATCAACTCCTTAATGTCATTGCTATAGTCCAACCACATTAACTTATCACCATTAACTTTCCACACAACACTCTTCCCACCTTTGTAATCAACCTTTTTCATCAACCCAGGTTTAACAAGCCCCCACATTCCACCATAATCCATAACAATACTCCTAATATCATCACCCATTACACTGGAAACAAAATAAGGCATGGACTTAGAACCATTTCAATATATCAATGTACATAAAAAAAGAATGAAAAACACAGAGTACAATATTCAGACTTCGATGAAAAAAACATTGAGCTCATTTAATTACAAAAAGAGTACAATATCATATCATTATCAACATCACATATGTAAATGAAACAAAGTACAATATCATATCACGATCATCATCACAGATATAAGTAACTCAATTGCCAAGAAATTAAAAGAAAAAAAAATTGAGATAGAAAATAGAGCCAACCTAAATCACCCAAATATTTCACATCATCAACAAATAGAGTAGAAAATAATTTTTTGAAAAAAATCTAACTGTTGCTATATCGGATCACAAAAAAAATAACATTTTTTGTGAAAATCTAACCATTTCAATATATCACATAGCTGGGTAGATAATGAAATCAACCATTACAAACCTATAACAAAACAAAGCTTCAATGTTTTTTCAAACAAAATGACACAAAGGAATGATAAACCCTAATTTGAGACAAAAATTCATTTTTTTAACCAAATCTCATGCAAATCTTTGCTTTTCAGCAACATTCTAATGTTTGAAAGAAAACCCCTAAATTGTTTTAAACAAAATAACCAAAAGCTTCAACCTTTTTTGTCGAAATTAAGATCCAACAAAAAAAAAATCATCTTTTAAAAATGTAAACACATTATCACCTAGCCAAGCACAGATAAACAACAAGCCCCACAAAAAAAAAAAAAAAACAACCTTTTGTACATCAAACACTTTAATCGGAAAAAAAAAAAAAACCCAACTTGATAGAGATTGATGTGTGAGAGATATTAATTTGATAAAAATTAATTATTGTTCACATACCTTGAACTTAATCAAGCAATTTGACAGTAAATCAAGCACCAAAAAACACAACTTCAACAAAACCCTTTTTCACCCATGTACGATGAACGATTTGAGTGAATTTAATGAAAAATTTGAGTATTTGAGTAAACTTTTTGTTTGGATGGTAAAAGATTTGATGTTAGAAAGTAGTAGAACAAACAAACCCTTGTTTGCAGAGGAGAAGGTGAGAAGGTTCTAGAGAAAGATAGAAGTGAGTTGGTGGGAGTCGGGTGTTAGTCAACAATTTTCCCGCACTTTTACATCGAGATCTGTGTTTTTAGTTTGATGAACGCATGGTTCTGAGCGAGGTAGATCGAATGGTCACATGTGTGCAACGTGTCATTAAAAAGTATTCTCGTGCAAATCACGTGCACTTTCTTGCAATGGTATTTTTGTCATTTTGAAATTTTGGTTGGTTCAGTTTCCGGTTGATGGCCAAAACCTAATATAAATAAAAACAAGCTCCGAACACTAATTAGTAATAACTATTGGTTACCAAAACCACAATCACCCTAGTATCTATCAAAGTGAATAGTTATGGATATCATGTTTTAAACTAGAGTTGTTAAAGCAGGATATAAATTGATTGGTTTATAAACGGAAAAGCCATTGAAGTTTTTATTGCATCTCTTTTCCAAAATGAGAAAAGAAAGATGGATTTTGTATGTCGGATGTGGGGTCCCAGTTGTATGTTGGTATGAAGTCAGGTCCTCAGAATGGAAAAAATTATGATCTGGGTGTTTACACGAACATATTATTACAGATCGGATTATAATCCCTTTGGCAAGTGCCCGTGTTTGGTAGCCATGAATAAGGGATAGTTCTTTCAGCTAGCGCCCGTGTCTGGTGGCCGTGAATAGGGAACTGGTTTGATGGTTGATAAATTCAAGGACTCATCACACATGCTAGATTAATTAATTATTATTAAAAGACACTATATATATTATATATATTGTATCACGAGGCGGTTTGGCAAAGGATCTGTGAATTTATACAAAGAAGGAATTGTTGTTATATTCTAGAGATGCCAGTTCTTTCTAGGATTATATATGCAGTGTTCACCTTTAGATGGTGAATGGGCACTTTCTAGATGTGAACATTGTAGGATGTTTCCGGGAATTCTTTTTCTACCTTCCTAGATTGCCATGCTTTTAGTGGTATTTGTTGTGGATGGTTAGTGGGTTGTGGGGATACATGTTACCTCGAGGAGGTTAGACGCGGGGAGTGAGAGGTAGTCCACTCTTGGACGTGTGTCAGGATCCTGAACAGTCTACCATGGTCGAAGGGTTGACCACCGTGATAAGTGATTTCTCCCACGGGGCGTCATGGTCAAAGGGCCCACCTGAGCTCTGAAAGAGGGTTAGTGTTCTCGAGGCAAAAAAAGGTAATTACCCGACCGGATAATTAGGAACTAACGGTGCAGGTTCACACCGGTAAGTACTGAACTAAGGATTTACTTGGGACTGGGGCTGAGTTCTAGTCGTACCCTCACCACCACTCTAATAGGATACAGGTACCTGACGTATTGTATGATTGCTTATATATTATCTATTACTTACAGTAGAAAGTACTTTTACAAACCATAGTTATTGTCTTTACCGTTCTTTTATTCAAACTTGTGTATTTAACTGTTAGCGTGATTAATCGTCATTATTTGATAATATATGGGAATATGGGTTCCTGCTGAGCAACTAGATTATGCTCACCCTACCATTACCCTTTTCAGTTGAGCCTATTGTTGAGGAGCCTGCAGTTGTAGCAGACGATGATAGGGATGATCACTACATTTGTCTGATGTGAGATCGAGTGTAGTCTAGAGTTGTAACTTTTTGACAGATCTTTTTATATGTATATATGTAGATATCACCCTCGATAACATCTTATATACATATTATCACAATCATGTATTGTATACAGTATGGTTTTCTATAAATATGAAAGTGTGTGTTTTTGCGGATTTGTGATAATTGCTAGTTAGTAAAATGGATGGATTCAACACCAGACTTCCATGGATTTTGTTATGATTAATAGAGTAGAAAAGACAAATTGCAAATGGTGTTGATGTTAATGTCTCGAGATTCAATTCAGGTTTTATTGGGATATGGGTCAGATTTTGGGGTGTTACAGATTGTTATCAGAGCGCCACTAGTAGATCCGTCCGGGATATGTTGGAAGGATGTTTTGGTGTTACTTTATTTGAGACACGACAGGTTTAGGATAAATGATATCTTTTTATTATATAAAGAATGTCACTTTAATAAAAAAGTTAAAAATCTTAATAATAAGGTTAAAGTGTCAAATTATAAATGGGGATGGGTAGAGTTCTTAGTAAACAAATATAGTAATGGGGCTTGTTCTCCAACTGCTTGTAAATATTTTGGGTGACAAGTGGTAAATATAGAAATGGAATAAAATATACTAGTACAAGCAAGACATTCTGTTACCTTAGGAACGCCAACATGCTGTCGAAATGCTGACGAAATTGAAATACACTTACCACTTAAAATATGTGTCCAATTCCTTGTGCGAGATTGATGATTTTTGGATCATGTACCCGTAGGATGTTACTCTGCCAAAGTTTGTGAAATGAGCCAGTTCTCCACTAAATTGTGATATTTGACATAATGCAGAAGGATTACTATGGAATCCACCAGAGATGTTACTAGTTCTTAGACTATAGGTTAGGGTTCTACTGATCCAATGCAGAAAATATTAGATTTGATGATGGATATGAATAAGAAACAAAATGATCTTAGAGATGAAATTTCAGAAATGAGGGCTAGGCAGAATCAAACTCAAGTACTTCAACCTCCGTCGGTTATTCAACCTACTATAGTACCTAGGGGTGGGCACGGTCCGGTCCGGTCCTAAAATGTAATAGGACCGGGACCAAACCGACTTGAAAGTATCGGTTCGGTTTCGATTCCATGGACCAAAATTATTTGAATGTAACCGGACCGAACCGGACCAAATACAATCGGTCCGGTTTCGGTTCGAAACTCGGTCCTGGGCTTTTTTATTGGGCCTTTAGTCCACTACAATATTAATGATTATTCTTAAGTTTTGGGCTTTAAACAAAATAAGACATACACCAAATCAAGTACTAAATAGAAAAAATGTCCAAAACCAATGAACCAACCATGGATCCACCATAAGTCCACAACCAATTACAAAATCAAACAAATCCAAAAACAACCAATCATTTTCCAACACCCATATTACAATAAAACACCCATGGAGGTAAGGGTGGCAAACTACTTGGTACTGTTGTTGGTTCAGGTGTTTGTGGTAGAGAAGGTGCTGGAGAAGGTGATGTTGCACTTGCAGATGAGGTGGTAGAAGCCCATCCACTTGGCATGTTTGGGCAATCCATTTACGGAACAATAAAACATACAATTTAGCAACAGAACAATAAAAACATACAATTTAGCAACAAACAATAACCATAGTAGTTAACTAGAGTAAACAACTCCTAACCATATACATGACCAGATTGTATAAGTCAATGTCCACTCCATGATTCCTTACAATGAATTGAAGCTCTTGTTCTTTATTCACCTTAGCTTTGTTATAAAGAAACAAAGACTAATTGAGGAAGAAGAACTATGTTTAACTTAACTCAAACAGAGTATATAAACATGACACATAATCAATACATGAAGACTCCAAAGACTGGACAAGGTACCAATACATTAACACCCAACTAATTATTAATTACATTGGCCCCCTAACTCTATACTATGGAGTATAATCACCAATAAGGCAGGCATGTCTCTCATCATGAATATGGGCATGAAAGAAATATAGGCATGATGCACTATGTATGGAAGAATCACTATAAATGCAGCCAGACATGAACTGACAAACAACAATCCAATAAAAGCATGCAGCAGAGTCTTAACATAGCTGCTCAACTATAACTCAAATAAGCTTCAACTAACAATACCGCCATTTATTAAAAAAGAAAGAGATAATCAAAAGTGGCGTCTTCTTTGGAAGAAAAAAATGTGGCTGGCATATATCTACACCCTCCCACATTTGTTAATTACAAACATGAATGGGTTGTCAGTGATTAAGAATTGGATTACGTTATATGTGTGTTAATGTTGGTTCAGTCGTTAAAACAACATAGCCCCCGCCTTGGGTTTTAAAACAAAGAAGCTAAATTAGAGAGAACCATAAGAAGTACATTACAGGTGATGAGTGTGATCCAAGGTAAACCCAACTGGTTGCAATCATGGGAAAATCCTAATATTATATAATACAGATCTAGCTAATGTATCGTTGCAAGGCTGTAATGAAAACTAGTTCTGACTAGGTGAAGGGGTAAGAAAGTATATACTGCGTATGTACCAGTTTAAAAATAAAAATAATTTTTCTAACACATCCCAATTATCGCAAAATATAAACAACGTAATTGCTGCGACAGCAAGTTTTGTACTCTATTATCAAGATCATGCATTTCTGCCATAGAAAAAAGAAGATCATCAAGGCAGTGATTAACAGAGAACAGCAAGAGTTCAAGTACAAAAAACCCAGCAGTGATATAAATGTATAGAAAATGACATCTATTCTCAGAACAACATTTATACTTCTTGTATTCCAACTGATTTTAAACATATACGAGTATCAATTTTTGTTTCAATAACAGTATCTCACTAAGAAAATTAAAACAAAACATACCTTGAGATAATGATCTGGAAACAAGAATACAACCCAATTCGAAATCAATTGCAAACAGACCCTTAGTTGAGAAGCTACTAAAAGAAGAACGAGGAAGTGCGTTCAATTATAGTACTGAAGAAGAGAGTGGCGGTGGTGGTGGTGGAAATTGAGATGGAGAAGAGACATTTTAATTGAGATGGAGAAGAGGACTGAAGGAGGCGGATTGAGATGGAAAAAAAAGGAATGAAGTTAGGTTTCTCTACTTTCCTATGTCTAGTTTAGTAATTTCCTAATAAAAAAAATATTGTTTATTTATTTCGGTTCGGTTCGGTTCTCTCAGATCTATAAAAACAAGAACCGAGACCGGACCAATAGCTATATAGTTCGGTTCGGTTTCGGTCCGATCTTGACCGGTTTTGACTCGGTTTTTTCGGTTCGGTTTTCGATTTTTCGGTTTTTTTGCCCACCCCTAATAGTACCTAAGATTGGGCAACATGTTTTGCAGAATGTAGTTTAGCCGCCAGTTGTTGTGCAACCAGTTGTACAGGGTCGATGAGGGTCCATATTGACAGACTTTGCTAGATTGAATCCACCTATATTTGAGGGGCCTTTGAGTTCCTCTACACCTGAGGAATGGTTGTTAGACATTTCTTGCATGCTAGACTCTTTCATGTGTACTGATGTGGAACGTGTAAACCTAGTTGTCTTTATGCTTAGAGGCCAAGCTAATCATTGGTGAATTTGTGTTAAAGATATTGAAGTGCAACCTATAATTTGGGCAAGGTTTGAAGTGGTTTTCCTAGAGAAATATGTCAGTGAAGCTGATCGATAGAGAAAACATCTGGAATTTGTAAAGTTAGAGCAAGGCAACATGACAGTGAGTCAGTATGAAGAGAAGTTTACAGTTCTGTCACGATATGAGCAAGAGATGATTTTAACCGAGAAAGCTAAGGCAACTAAGTTTACAGTTCTGTCGAGGAGGGTCCATATTGACAGACTTTGCTAGATTGAATCCACCTATATTTGAGGGGCCTTTGAGTTCCTCTACACCTGAGGAATGGTTGTTAGACATTTCTTGCATGCTAGACTCTTTCATGTGTACTGATGTGGAACGTGTAAACCTAGTTGTCTTTATGCTTAGAGGCCAAGCTAATCATTGGTGAATTTGTGTTAAAGATATTGAAGTGCAACCTATAATTTGGGCAAGGTTTGAAGTGGTTTTCCTAGAGAAATATGTCAGTGAAGCTGATCGATAGAGAAAACATCTGGAATTTGTAAAGTTAGAGCAAGGCAACATGACAGTGAGTCAGTATGAAGAGAAGTTTACAGTTCTGTCACGATATGAGCAAGAGATGATTTTAACCGAGAAAGCTAAGGCAACTAAGTTTACAGTTCTGTCGAGGAGGGTCCATATTGACAGACTTTGCTAGATTGAATCCACCTATATTTGAGGGGCCTTTGAGTTCCTCTACACCTGAGGAATGGTTGTTAGACATTTCTTGCATGCTAGACTCTTTCATGTGTACTGATGTGGAACGTGTAAACCTAGTTGTCTTTATGCTTAGAGGCCAAGCTAATCATTGGTGAATTTGTGTTAAAGATATTGAAGTGCAACCTATAATTTGGGCAAGGTTTGAAGTGGTTTTCCTAGAGAAATATGTCAGTGAAGCTGATCGATAGAGAAAACATCTGGAATTTGTAAAGTTAGAGCAAGGCAACATGACAGTGAGTCAGTATGAAGAGAAGTTTACAGTTCTGTCACGATATGAGCAAGAGATGATTTTAACCGAGAAAGCTAAGGCAACTAAGTTTATATACGGGTTGAAGCCATTTATGCAAGATAATATGTCCGTTCTAACTATTTATAACTATGCTGAAGTAGTGGAGGGGTCAAGGAATCGAACGGGTTGATGAACAGTTACAAGTGAACCGACATCAATCTGATAAAAGATCACTACCATTTCAGGGTCGAGATGATACAACCAAGAGGCAGTTTTATCAGCCTAACGGTTCAGGAAATCAGAGATTTTATAGGCTGACTAGTCAGCCTGTTCAGTACTTGGGGCCAGCTATCGTGCACGAAAGTATTGTCGCCACTGACGACAGCAACCGAAAATATGAGGAACTCAGTTAGCAGCTCGCCGAGTTCAAAGCTTATCAGGTCGCCATTCAACTTAGCAAAGGGCACACAGCCGAACAGCTCGCTATCCAATCTGTACAGCAATTCCAAGAATCTCCTTTCACCAAAGAAATTCTTGAGCATGAGTTGCCAAACAAACTCAACGCTCCAAAGTTCGATCAGTATGCAGGAATCGGAGACCCAACAGATCACATCAAGGGATTCCGTAAGTCACTTCCTCTCATCAAGGAAGATCACCTTCAATGTTTGCTATTCCAATCCAGCCTCACCGGACCTGCTCTCGACTGGTTTTCACCGTTTGAAGCCTCTCACAAAGATTAGGTCCAACAGGTGACCTACGCGACCAAATTAATAAGCAGGTCGCAAATAAGGTAGACAGTGAAAGTGAATCAGAAGGTCATGTAGTGTACATGATCTATGAGTCCAACTCCACCCCAGTATCCAGAGAAAAGAAGAGGCGAGTAGAGCATCTCCACCACGTCTACTCACTTACATGCCGAGCAGCTCGATTCAATATCCCAGCTCGGCAGGAAACAAATATCACCTTCACTGAAGACGATCTCAACAAGGTCGTAACACCACACAACGACGCTTTGGTCGTTGAGCTAAGAGTAGCAAACTACATCATCAAGAGGGTTCTCATTGACCCAGGTGCATCCTGTAACATTCTGATGTACAGGACCTTCAAGGATATGAGGCTGCCTGATTCAATCCTCATCCCCGATTTCACACCAATCTTGGGTTTCAACAGCTCGAGAGAAGATCCCAAAGGAGAAATGTTGTTGCCCGTTACTGTGGGCAAAAAGGAAGACAAGGTCGTTGTGACCGCAAAGTTCAGCATCCTCAACATCGCAAGTAACTACAACGTGATACTTGGCCGTAAATGGATCCATGCCATGCGAGGTGTCCCATCAACATATCATCAAGTGTTCTGTTATCCTGGACCCAATGGGATAATGGAACTCAGGGGCAATCATAACGCCGCACAAGAATGTCATGGAATTCTTGAAGCTGTGGCACCTGAAAAGCCATCTACCTCTGGAGCCAAGGAAGCTGAACAGAAAGGAAAGAGCCCGCAACCTTCAGAAGTTAAGGAGGGTGACAAACAACCAAAGAGCCAGTCAAAGGGAAAGGCTGAAGCAGCCAAATAGCAATTACAAAAGGAGCAAGCGAGCTCCCCCCAGCTGTCACTCGAAAGCACAGATCCAGGAGTGCGAGTGAATTTAGGGTCAGAGGACGACCCAAGATATGTTTATGTAGGCTCGGAGTTAGAGGGAGATAAGTATAACAACTTTGTAAATTTTCTCTCAATGAATAAAGATGTTTTTGCTTGGTCGTATATCGATATGCCTGGGATAGACCCATCAATTGCATGCCATAAACTACGTGTCAATCCAAATTACCGACCTGTCAAGCAAAAACCAAGACGACTTGCTCCAAAATTCCATCAAGCAGACAATGATGAAATCAACAGACTCAAACAAGTCGGGTTCATCAAGGAAGTTGACACACCAGATTGGTTGGCCAACATAGTTCCAGTCTTGAAGAAGAACGGGAAAACAAGAGTTTGCATCGACTTTACACGCTTGAACAAAGCTTGCCCCAAAGATTCATTCCCACTGCCACGAATCGATAGGTTAGTCGATCAAACCTGTGGTTTTGAGCTACTGTCATTCATGGATGCGTATTCAGGCTACAACCAGATCCCAATGTAAGAACCAGATCAAGAGAAGACTTCATTTACAACAGAGCAAGGCATCTTTTGCTACAAAGTCATGCCTTTTGGTTTACGAAACGCAGGAGCAACATACCAACGACTTGGCACCAAAATGTTCGACGACCTGCTAGGTCGAACAATGGAGGTCTACATCGACAACATGTTGGTAAAAAGCAACCAAGAGCAGGATCACTTGGCCAATCTCGATCAGGCGTTTCAAAGGTTAAGGCAATTCAGAATGCGACTTAACCCAGAAAAATGCCTATTCGAAGTAGCTTCAGGAAAGTTCCTTGGCTACCTCGTTACAAAGAGGGGTATCAAAGCAAACCCCGACCAGATCAGAGCCCTGGTCGATATACCCAGCCCGAAGACAAAAAAACAAATCCAGAAGCTCAACGGCATGGTATCAGCTCTTAATAGATTCATTTCTAGAGCATCCGATAAGTGTCGACCAATGCTTCATATTCTCAGAAAAGGGGTTGCATATCAATGGACAGAGAAATGCGAGAAAGCCTTTGCTGAACTAAAGGCATACTTATCCACTCCACCAGTTCTCACAAAGCCTAATGATGGAGATGTGCTTGGAATCTACCTCACTACTTCAGATTTTGCGGTCAGCGCAGTACTGTTCAAGGAAGAAAATCAGGTCGAGCGACCAATCTACTTCACAAGCAAGGTGTTGCAACAAACAGAAATAAGGTTCACACCTCTAAAAAAGTTAACATTAGCTCTTCTTTACGCTGCATGCAAGTTTAGACTTTATTTCCAAGCACACTCCGTCAAAGTAATCACCGACCAGCCATTACGCCACATACTAGAAAAAAAAAAAAAAACGGGTCGTATGGCTCGATGGGCAGCAGAGCTCGGTGATTACACATTTGAGTTCATACCCCGCCAGGCCGTCAAGGGCCAGGTCGTAGCTGATTTCTTAGCAGATTACCCTGCTGAAGATTTTAGTTGGGAACTAGAACCAGAAACCAGGCAAGTCCAAATCGATCCACCAGACACTTGGCTACTCTACGTTAATGGTTCACACAACTCAAGTGGAAGTGGCATTGGTGCAGTACTCATCTCACCTGAGGGCTCACAACTCAAAAGGTCAACTCGGTTAGAGTTCTCATCCTCCAACAATGAGGCCGAATACGAAACTCTAATCCAGGGTCTACAAATGGCCATCGACCTGCAAGCAGTTCGACTCAAAGCATTCAGCGATTCACAGCTGGTAGTAAATCAGATCACAAACAACTACCAAATACATGGAGTCAATTTGATAAGATATGCTACCAAAGCAAAGGAGTTGATCAGCAAGTTCAGTTTCTTCACCATCGAACACATTCCAAAAGATGATAACCCCCATGCTGACTCACTAGCATTCCTTGCTTCTAAGGTCAAATCAGAGCGACCTAGAGCTTTAACCATCGCAGTCAACACACTACCTGCGTATCTGCAAAAGGAGGAAGTGGTGAACCAAATTAGCGATCTGCTAGCCACGACCTCAAAAGACATCAAGGGGACCTGGATGGAACCTTTCCTCAACTATCTACAGACTGGCGAGCTCCCATCAAACAAAAAGGAGGCCAGCCAGTTATTGCACAAGGTCACAATGTACAGGTTACATGAAGGAAAATTATTCAGAAAATCAGCAACTGGTTTGCTCCTGAGATGCTTAATCCCAAAGCATGGGCAAATCATATTTCAAGAAATCCATGAAGGAGAATGCGAAAATCATTCGGGAGGTCGCACACTTGCTCATAAGGCGATCAATGAAGGAGGATGCTAAAAAGTTTGTGGTGAAATGTAAGGAGTGTCAATGTTTTGCTGATAACACACATCAGCATCCCAACGACCTCATCAACATCACTGCACCCTGGCCATTTCACATGTGGGGGCTTGACATCATGGGCACATTGGTCAAGGAAAAGAAATCTGAGAAAAGATACCCCCTATGCATAAACCATTAAGGAATCGAACGGGTTGATGAGCAGTTACAAGTGAACCGACATCAATCTGATAAAAGATCACTACCATTTCAGGGTCGAGATGATACAACCAAGAGGCAGTTTTATCAGCCTAACGGTTCAGGAAATCAGAGATTTTATAGGCTGACTGGTCAGCCTATTCAGTACTTGGGGCCAGCTATCATGCACGAAAGTATTAATGTTGTTAGGCCAGTACATAGCTCACCAAGTGTTAGACCAGTTAATAAGATGTTCCCTGGGATCTTTGTCCATTAATAAAGGACTTTTGTGTATCCTTTAATCAAAAGATAGATTTGTATGTTTATTTTCCTTCTTGTGCCTGTAAATAATGATTATCAATGTAGAACAAGTAACAAGAAAGGGTTGTACCCACCTCGAATGGGGAATTCTTAACTCAAACACAATAGAAAACAATAACTTAAGAACACTACATGAACCAATTAAGAAGATTGAGATTGATTCTACTTCCTACAAGCAATTGAATAATTAAACTAATACTTAAACTAATAATAAAAAATGGAAAGAGATGGAAAGAAGATCTTATGATGAATAGGGGGGAGAATTAGTATCCACAAACTAAACAATGCAAACATACATGCCATTCATTCATGTTCAATCTATAGCAAGTAATTAGTCACCTCTAGTCACCTCTCAGCTATTCCAATTAATCACTAATGCCATTAATAATCAAGTAGTCACCTCTCAACTATTCCACTTAATTAAAACGGAATTCTTTTATATGTGCTATTGAATATGCCTCATTAATTAAACATATTAATTCATAATCAAACCGTCACCTCTCAGCTATTTCATCACATATATATCTCTAATTAATCTAATACAACCATTATAGCTAGGTCTCCCTATACTCTAATAATAGTATTTAATCATTATGGATAACAATAACACATAAATAATCATGTTACTTCATGTCGCGAAATAGAAATAAACAAGCATTAAGAATTTTGAATCACAATGAACATAAAGAATAAACATGGTGCTTTTGCATTATCTAGAGTGCTTAAACCATTCTCCCTAAAGGGAACTTAGCTACTCATCCTTGATAATGACACCATGGAATAAGTAAATAATGTACACAACATCATAAAGGAAAAAAAGAATGGATTATTATTGAGAATTGAGAATTAGATTATTGAGTTGAGTACAAGAGAATGAACTATGCGTCAAGAATACAAGTTCAAGACTAGTCTAAACCATAGCTACTACTTCTCTTTATATAGATAAAACAAAGCATATTAATTACTTGCTCACAAAGTATACTTGCTTTCCAAGTTAGGTCAAATTCGTGGTAGCTGGTGTAGGCCTTATAGAAGCAGCAAAACCACATAAAAACCTAATTATCATGGTTCTAAGTTGTAGCCTGGTCCAATAACTTCAGATAGACAGCTCATGGGCTCAAATTGGAGTTATGGATCATCGTATAGAGCCTTTTTAAGCTTGGACTTCAAGTAACGGGCTTCAATGGATCTTTTGACTTGTGGGCTTCATTATAACTTGGATTGAGTTGGGATTTGGACCACCCATCTTGGACATAGAGTCAAGTCCATAGGACCAGTCCACAGGGTGGTCTCAGTAATTCTGTGGGTGCAAATAGTAATTCTTCTCTTTTGTGTAAATAACACTCTTTTAATGGCTTTTCTTGGCTAGCTTTTGGCGGGCTTTAACACAATATTCACAGTTTGGCTCATGAAACCTACACAAATGACAAGAAAGCACTAATCAATAGATATGACACAAGAATATAACCTAAGTATTATGCAAACAAGGTGCTATTCGGGGGATAAATATACACTTTTGAGGACTTATCATCCACCAAAGGTAAAACCACCAGAACAGACTTTCAGGCCACAAGGTCATATGGTAACCGTTCTACCCTCACAGAACTGTTATGGATGTGGTGAACCAGGACATATCAAAAGGTTTTGTCCAAATAAGTTTCATCCGATGAATACTAAACAGAAATCTCAGCGGAAAATATATTATATAGTACCAAAAGAAGAAACAATGGAATATTATCCCATTCACGAGGAAGGTGTGCTATATGTTATGTTAGATGGAGATAAAATTGCGTCTGATGAAGTCATGGAAAGTACAATTTCTTATTTTCTGACTCTATACATGTGTTGTTTGACTATGGTGCTGCTCATTCATTAATTGTTGAAAGTGTGGCGTTGCGAAAAAAAAATCTATTTTTGACTCTATACTACCCTAGGCGTTGTTAAAGAAGTTGAATGTGGCTTAGTATAATGTGGATATGTGATAAATACAAAAAAGGGAATATTTAAGCCCCTAAAGCACACATGTTTATCCCAAGTTAATGTATAAAGTTATATGATATGCGTGGTTTAATTTTGTTTAGTTTACATGTTTATAGGATCAATACATGAAGAAAGTGTAAAAAAAAAAAAAAAAAAACGAAAGAAAAAGGTGCAGAAACTGTGATAACGGAGCAACTTTGAGTCTTTGGAAGACCAGGTTATAGAACTCCGATTTACGATCTGAAGACATCGTTGGAAAGCTATCATTGTGTACTTGAAGACTTTTAAGAAATATTAGCAAAATGAGTTGAACAAGTAGCTCAAAAAGAGTCTTGAAAATTTAATAGACTGCAGTTTTGTAGAGGGCAAAATAGACAAGTCAAAATCCAAAGTTGGAATTTCGTCCAAGGCCCACTTGCAGTCCATTCCAACAACGTTGAAAGTCTAAACTGGAAATTTACAAGTTATTTGGTCAACCCTAAGTTAAGGAGACCCTAAAGTCAAGTTGTTTATATAAGCAATGTTCTCCACGAATTTGGAGCATGCTTCACCTTAGAATTGAAGTATCAAACCTTAGATCTAGTTTCATTAAGAAGAAGAAGAACTATCTTCATGTTTATGGTACCTTTAGTAAGTTTTTAATTAATATATGCAATTTATCTTTTCGTATTTATCTTTTCTAGTTTAATCATGTCTTTACTTTTCTCTACCACCATGTTATCATCTTCTATCTCCATGTTGAACTAATCTCCATTATGGGGTGAGCTAGTCTACTAGATTAATTTATGATTTTTTATATGTATTTGATTCTCATGGATGAAAAGATATTATTTTAAGATTGATCACCTTATGATAATTAATTTTACTCATTTTCTTAATCACAATAAAAGAGAGGTATTTTACATATAGAGACTTTTCAATACCTTATGTGCTTAGTTAGTTTATTTTGGCATCGAGAGAGAAAAAATAAGCTAATTCTATATCTTTTGTTGAAATATAAGGCTTTACTTGTTATCGACTATACCGAGGGGTAGGTTGAGGGTCATTGTTTTGTATTTCGAGACCCTAGTTTATACTAGAAGAATTCTCCGCAAAGACTTTAGTGTAGCTCAAGGTGAGTGAGTTTTGGCATCAAGAGAGAGAGAACTCACTACTAACTATGGCATAGAGATAGAGATTATTAGTTGCATGAAATTGGATACATAGAAAAATGCCATGACTTTGTCTAGGATGGTGAAGTGATCCCCATACTCATCTCACATATTCACAAAGCCTAATTTACTTATTTTTAGTTAATTTGGTTTTATTTAATTATTTAGTTATAATCATAATCAAAACCTCAAATCAAATCAACTTTCAAAACATCATTATTCCCTTTTCATCAAAACGACATTATCATTATTATCGTAATCATTATCATCATCATAGGTCTATTATTTACTTTACATCGTTACATTAGAACCCAATCCTTTAAGGAGTGGATTGATACCTGATGCTTATCACTTTGCTAGTTTTAGTTAATTAGTCTAGTTATTTGCATACACAAACGTCAAAAAAATTTGACGTTTAGGATAGATTACAAGTTTATCGTCACGTCAATATGATAAAAAGAAAGAGATGTTATCTCTTGAATATCATCTAATAGTTCAGAACTTCGGGCTGTATTTATAGGTAAATTGTCAGAGTTACCTCCCCAGCGAGAACTAAAGTCCTAATTTGAGGATCAGAAAGAGTTCGATAAGTGAGAGTCACTTACTAAAGAATGAGGCAACATGGTTGAAACCAGATTTTAAATGGATAGAAGTACCTAGAACTTTTCTAGTGAGTAATCTTTCTGATAGTAAAGTGTGGCTCTAATTTCAAGGATGTAAGAACCCGTGCATTCCTTAGGGGCATTCTAGTAATCTTACTTATGAGCCTAGGGTTATGATCGATAGGTTTAGATTAAATAGGAAACGATAGATATAACAACAAATAAACTATGAATCACCTTATTATTATTAAGTTTGCAAACTCGACCTAAGTATAGAAATGTTTTTCGACAATAGTAAGAATCACCTTATTATTATTAACACGTGAACTCATTAAATTTAGGATCGAGCGCGCGTAAAATGGGTTAAAAATGGACCCACATGCAATATAAAGAAAATTTGTTATAATGGGGGGTCATTTAGTTAGGATACTCTCAGTACCATATGATATGGAGTATGACTCATCATTTTGTTTAGCACGAGCTGTAAGATTTAGTGTTTAGTTATCACTATATAACTCAAACCAGATAATAGTGGTGGGTAGAGCTGTCAATGGATCGGATCAGTTTGGTTTTCTCTATGATCCAAACCGATCCAAAGGTATTATGATCCAAACCGATCCGATCCAATTCAGGAATTGGATCATATTGTTTGGATACTAAACTGATCCGTTTCTAATAGCAGATATCCGATCCGATCCGAACCGATCCAATTCTCTTCTTCTTTATTCCATCTGTTTCTTTTTCAAACATTTTATTACCATCCTTCCATCACCAAGAACATCATCATTCTTCTTCATTGATTTCTTGGAAAAATTAGTAAGAGAAACATGTAAATCGACGAACCTCAACATTTGTTTCAAAATCAATAGCAATTTCATTTTGCTTTGTTCGTCAAATACCTTAGGTAACACAGTTTGATTATGGAGATTAGAGAGAGAGAGAGTAACCAATATCAAAATCATGATTATTTCTAGAAAGTAATGGATCATTACTTAAACCCATTTCTTGAAGAAGACGTTTTCTACATGCTTGAATTGATAAAGGACCATTAATCCAAACATCAAAATTAGAAACAGATGAAATTGGGAATTTAGGAGGATTATCTGAATTATAATTTGGGGAATTTATATTATAATTATGGTAATTATTGTTTTCTTCGTAATAATCATCTTCTTCAGAAACATTAATTGAAGAAGAAGAAGTCGATGCCGATGATAGAATTCGATCAAGAGAATCTTCATAAAACTCTTCTTCTTCTTCGAGATTGTTGTTATTCATTGTTGTTATGATAACATAGTAAATAGAGAGATTGAAAAAGGGTAAATTCGGAAAGAAAAATATTTTTTTCACAGTTTTCACACACCATTTGGATCGGATCGGTCTTTTTGTTTGGAATTATCCAAACCAAACCGAAATCAGAATGGATATCCAAAAACCATTTCAAGTGATCCAAAAATCCAAATAGATATCCAAAACTAAAAAATAATGGTTTGGATTGGTTTTGGATCGGTTTGGATCACGGATCGGTTCGGATAGTTGATAGGCCTAGTGGTGGGAAAACAAATTAAGATGAGTATTAGACGTTTTCCAATTCCATCTTTCTCACTTGTTGTTCACTGGTAGTTGATATTATCAAAAGCTTTAATAGTGGTTAAGTATATTAAAACAAAGAAAATCTAAAGGAAAGGAAGGGCATGCACAGACAACTACTAAACTTAAGGTAAGAATTTCATTTCTTGGATTAGTTTAATAACAACCATATGGTAAGTAGTATGCATCGGAGTATTTGACACACTAGATTAGGTAACCATGAAAGGCATATCTTAATTTCTTGGCCACTAATCTATAAGGGCAGGAGTACCACTAGGTTTATGGGAGGGAGCTTCCCAAATTATGTGTAGATACACTTCAGCCAAATGTTCCAGTGAAAAGTTCAGTTGATTATGAACCTTCAACATGGGCTGAAATATATATATATATATATATAGGGAGAAAATGTGAAAAACTCACGCACTCTATACAAATCTATCGCTAATATGGTTTCCTCTTAACGGGTTGATAAATGCCCAATTCGGACCCAGTTTATACTTCTCTCTTTCGACCTCCCATTGCTCTGTTTATCCCACTTCAAAAGCAGTACTCCATAAAAGCTGTTTTATCTGTGCTTTACATAAAGCTCTCTCTATCTTTCATTCTTTCTCAACAATTTTCTTCCCCAATTTAACTTCAAATTTCAAACCCATTATTAATGAACCCAAATGTTTCTCTAAACTTCAAACTTCAAACCCATTATTAATGAACCCCAACTTCAAAACTCTCTCTATCTGTGCTTTACATCTATTTTTTCTCTCTGAATTTCTTGATGATTTTGCACTTTTCAAATAAAAAAGAAGATTAGAGGAACAAAGAAGATTTGAATTGGAACAACCGAACTACATATTCAACATCATCAATTGTCAAATCTGATGTGTTATTTTTATGGGGATGTATTAGTTGATTCTACTGCAACATATCCCCTTCTCTGGATCTGACCTCAATTTCCATTTGGTTTAGTGTTACTCTTAGTTTGGTTATTTGTGATCCTTTTAAGAGCCATACTTAATCAAAATCTCAATTGAATAATTAACGGATCACACCAAGCTATTTTCATTTTTTAGAAGAATATTGATTTTCAATATCAATTCCACTGCAAAACAGGTCGAAGTGAGAACTACATATCTTAACTGGGTTAAACTCGACCCTGTGGAGAATACCACATTAGCGCTGAAAGCCTAAAATCACACTTAAAACTCACGTGACTCTCTCTATTTATGGTAGGTCCGCACAAGTCCGCATGAGAGCCTCCCTGTATATATTATATATGCATGCTGGTCATGTATTTGGTTTGATTAGGGTGATTTTGTTGCTACTAAGAATTAAACATTTAAGTCCAGAATTGAGGTTATATTAAGCCTTTCTACTTGGCCAGACGACAACGGTCGATAATTTTTAAGGTTGGAATGGGATTTCTATTTTTAGATATTAGATTTTAGTGTCAATACAAGTTCATTACTAGAAATTAAACTTACCGAAGCAAGAGATAAACACGACTAGAAAAATATATTATCGTTTCACATTATAATTCATTAATTCACTTGCATTTCTAAGATTTCGACTTAGTGCTTTACTTGGGTTTCTAAGAGCGATTGAGAAACGTGTCGAGGTAGGGACTTACATTTCCTTTATATTATCTTCTTATGGTTCATATTTTAAATTGTTACAGTACAGTTGATATATTAATGAAAAAATACATGCATGATTTTTCTTGGTATATATAGATTACTCGTGGTTTACCGATTATAGTTTCTATCAAAGTGAATAGTTATGGATATCATGTTTTAAACTAGAGTTGATAAAGCAGGATATAAATTGATTAGTTTGTAAACAAAAAAACTATTGAAGTTTTTATTGCATCTTTTTTCCAGGATGGGAAAAGGGAGATGGATTTTGTATGTAGGATGTGCGGTCCCAGTTGTATGTTGGTATGGTGTGAGGTCTTTAGCTTGGGAAAAACTATAATTTGGGTGCTTACATGAACATATTATTACAGATCAGATTATAATCCCTTCGGCTAGTGCCCGTGTCCGGTAGCCATGAATAGGGGATAGTTCATTCGGCTAGAGCCCGTGTCTGGTAGCCGTGAATAGGGAGCTAGTTTGATGGTTGATAAATTCAGGGACTCGTCACACATGCCAGATTAATTAATTATTATTTAAAGACACTCTATATATTATATACATTGTATCACGAGGCGGTTTGGCAAGGGATCTGTGAATTTCTACAAAGAAGGAATTGTTGTCATATTCTAGAGATGACAGTTCTTTCTAGAATTACATATGCAGTGTTCACCTTTAAATGGTGAATGGGCACTTTCTAGAGAAGAACATTGTATGATGTTTCCAGGAATTCCTTTTCTACATTCCTAGATAGCTATGCTTTTAGTGGTATTTGTTGTGGATAGTTAGTGTGTTATGGGGATACATGGTACCTCGAGGAGGTTAGATGCGGGGAGTGAGAAGTAGTCCACTCTTGGACGTTTGTCAGGATCCTGAGCAGTCTGCAGTGGTCAAATGGTTGACCACTGTGATAGGTGATTTCCCCCACAGGGCGTCGTGGTCAGAGGGCCCACCTGAGCCCTGAAATAAGGTTAATGTTCTCGAGACACAAAAAGGTAATTACCCGACCGGATAATCAGGAACTAACGGTGCAGGTTCACACCGGTAAGTACTGAAGTAAGAATTTGCTTGGGATTGGGGCTGAGTGCCAGTCGTACCCTCACCACTCTAATAGGATATATGTACTCGACCTATTGTATGATTGCTTGTATATTATCTATTACTTACAGTAGAAAGTACTTAATTATAGTTATTGTCTTTACCGTTCTTTTATTCAAACTTGCATATTTAACTCTTTGCGTGATTAATCGTCATTATTTGATAATATATTGGGAATTTGGGTTTCTACTGAGCAAGTGGATTATGCTCACCCTACCATTACCCTTTTCAGTTGAGCCTATTGTTGAGGAGCCTGCTACTATAGCAGACGACGACAGGGATGATCACTACATTTGTCTGATATGAGATCGAGTGTAGTCCAGGATAGTAACTTTTTTACAGGTCTTTTTATATGTATATATGTAGATATCACCCTTGATAACATCTTATATACGTATTATCTCAATCATGTATTGTATACAGTATGGTTTTCTATAAATATGAAAGTGTGTGTTTTTGCGGATTTGTGATAATTTCTAGTTAGTAAAATGGATGGATTCAACACCAGACTTCCATGGATGTTATTATGATTAATAGAGTAGAAAAGATAAATTACAAATGGTGTTGATGTTAATGCCTCGAGATTCGATTCACATTTTATTGGGATATGGGTCAGATTTTAAGGTGTAACAATATATTGGCATTGAAACACATGATTCATGGACCATGTGCAAAATATATCAATCCATCCTCCCCATGTATGAAAAATGAATTATGCAAGAAAAATTTTCCCAAGGAATTTACAAACGTAACCTTGCAAGGAAAGAACTCCTTCGCAGTTTATCGCAGACCATGTTCTGGTCCAGCCGTATGGTTAAACAATAAATATCTTATTGACAACCAATGGGTAGTCCCTTATAACCCCCGGCTTCTCATCAAATATGGATGTCCTCTAAATGTTCAAGTATGTTCAAGCCTACAAAGTGTGAAATATCTATACAAGTACGTGTACAAAGGTGTTAACCATGTATCGATGGAAGTGTCAAGTGGATCACTAGCTGATAGAGATGAAATTCGATAATTTGTTGATGCTTGTTGGATTTGCCCCCATGAATCATTTTGGAGAATTTTTGTTTTTCCTTTGAACAGAATGTATCCTACTGTGTACTCATTGAGAAACTACAAATAGTGCTAGTATAACAATTGTAAATTCAAACAAACAATTAAACAATACGCAGAAAGTAAATAACACACAGAGATTTTTAACGTGGTAAAACCCAAACAGGGAAACGTCCACGGTTGTCCTCGTGACAACAAAATAATCCACTAGATGAAAAGAGATGTACAAACCTATCAACTACCTGCACTCACTGCGAGTTGATACTCGTGGTTATCTCTAACACCTTGACTTCACCAGAGCACCTTGATGTACGCACAAGACACTCGACTTCTTGATGAACACACAAGAAGACTCGAAGCCGAATTCACAATAACTCTTAAAGATCACAAAGATATGAATTGAGAAAAGGGGGAAGAAAGGGAATTGAGTTCAATAGCCACAAACACTTTCAATATCAAAAACCTAACCAAAACACATGAACTAGAAGAAGGATGGACGGCCAAAGAACTGACTTGTTCTATGGAAGAGAAACCCTATTTATACTTAGGGTTGGAAACCAAGGAAAATGGGCCGAAATAGGGCAAACCGACTTTGGGCGTTCGTACGTCGATATGACGTTCGAACGTCGCCACACAAAAATAAGCCTGCTGCCTACCATGACGTACGAACGCTCTATCTCGGTACGTACGTCTTCATACGAAACTCGTCTGCTGCCTACTTGGACGTACGAACGTCCTAACTGCGTACGTACGTCCTAACCAAAAGAAGTTTGCTGCTTCAGTGGATGTACGTACGTCCTAACTCGGTACGTACGTCCAGAACCCAATAACTTTTCCTGGACAGAATCTAAGAAACACGAAGGACACGAGACGACCATGCGTACATCTTGATTTTCCTAACAATGAATTCAAGGCGAGATAACCAAGGACACTTTGTCACAAAATTGATGTCAAACCACTTAGTGCCGGTTTCAATCTCCCCCTTTGACATTGATTTTGTGACAAAAACCTATGACTCTAATAGCACTTATAAAACGTGCTTACAAACCCAAACCATGGCATTTATAAAACATGCCTACAAAAAAACTCAAGGTAGAACACATACCAAGTCACCAATTCTTGACATCCAGCTTGAGCAAGAACCTTCCATCATCAGAGACCGAACGGAAGCGACTAAAACTTTAGAACAACTCCCCCATACTTCATGAGCTCCAACTTTAGTTACTTGAGCTCCCCCATAAGTGTACAACCTCTAAACATCAACACGTTCACTCCCCCATACTTGTAGCATACCTGAAACATGACCCAAAAATAACCTAACAACAAGAAGACGATTGTTAGTAATTAGAGTCATAAATCTCCCCCTTTTTGGCACAACAAGTGAACAAAATAACCAACAAAATAACCAACCAACAATAAACAAATAACCAAGAAAAAGAAATCAATACCAAACGAAGAATACAAAACATATAAAAATATAAAACTAATCCAACTGTTAAAAGTTCAGAAAGGCAACTAATAACCAAACAGAGAAATCCATAAACATAAAAGGCAAAACGACAAAAACAGAAGGCTTGAATTAACAAATTCGAAGGCCTAGAGGAAGCTTGGAGAAGCAAGCTTCCGCACGAGCCGAAGGCCTATTTCACCGAGCAATCATATGAACATAAAGCTTAAGATAAGACATAAAGCTTTCGCACGAGCCGAATAGATATTCCACCGAGCCGTCACAGGATGAGCAGCACTCGTACAAAATAACTCCCAAATTCTGCTGTCCAAGCCACAGTCGGTAAGAGGAGCAGCAAGTCCTGTAACCTGCGGGTATCCAGTATCCAGCCAACTCCAGGATGTGATTTTGAAGGTGTCCCGGTAGCCTCTCCCAATGATTGACATGAACCACGCATGAAGTAGATAAAGATCGATGATCATAGTCATACCCATGAGGAACGCGACATAAACGACAAACCTTAGCATTGTTTTTGTACTCCATCACCATGAACGACACATAACCAACATTCGGAACAAAAACTCCATGAAGTTCATATTCTGCCATAGAAAATTCAGAAGAACAAAGAAGGAACTAGCAAGAGGGAAGAAGACACAGTAGGAGTGAAAGAGAAGAAGACTCTCCTATATATAGAAAAATAAAAGTAAACCTAACATGGGCCCAAAAGAGAGGTCCATAACCTAATTAGCAGAACTGTACTGCTAATTAGAAAAGAATTAGTAATCCAATTAAAGACAACTGCCAGAACACACAATCAAATAGACCCAACAAAAGAATAGAAGGTGAAGATTACCAAATGTTCGTGCAAAAGAGAAGCACAACACAATTTGATGTAACAGTAAGCCTTTGGTTCAAAAAATTTGAATTCAAACACAATTGGGCCGGACTGTATGGCAGACGTTCGTACGGTCTGAAGACGTTCGAACGTCGGGACCCAAAAACTAACCATCTGGTGAAGATCACATTCGTACGTCGTAGGAGCGTTCGTATGTGTAAACAAGATCTGCCCACCTAAACGTACGAACGTCTTTAAAGCGTTCGTACGAACCCCTTTTTTTTTTTTTTTTTTTTTTTTTTTGTAGAACTATATATATAAATAAAAAATGAAAAACCACCCAACCAGTCAGATGATAAACCAAAGAACTACCAAGAACAAATATTGAGAGACATCACAAGAAAACACTTCTACTTATCATAAGGATTCCAATCACAGCCGAATACAGCATAAACAACCCTCAACCTTAAGGAAAATGCAAAATCGAAGAGCGACATTATACACCCTGACATGGCACTTACTAAAATGATGCAAGCATGTAGAAGAACCGGATAGACCAATACCAACCTCCTGAGACAAACTAAAAAAAATGATCATTGAATACCTTGAAAGTCTTTAGCAATTAGACCAAGGAGAAGGTGAACCCGAGCACAACAAAACCAAGGAACCACAGAAAAATTGTTAGTTTTCTTGTCTTCCAACTAGACAAGTGTGACATACACTTAACATTTCCCCCTTTGTTTTTTTTTTTTTTTTTTAAAAAAAATGCCATTCCCGTGTGGGAGTATAAAGTATCTCCATCTTTTACCAGAACACAAGGGTAGGGTGTAGCCTACATCTTTTCGGCAAAACACACTCAAGAAGTGCAATACCATGATAACGTGCAACACAAGAACTAACATCTCCTGAGTGCATCCGTCAGAGCATGACCCTCACAGCCCCAACGGGTTCTTAGCCAAATGAGTATGCTCTCAAGACATTCAAATGGCTGGGGATTTTGTGAGTAATTGACCACTTACAAGAGGTGAGAAGATATAAAAGACAAACAACGATCATGAAACGAAACCATAGGTAACAGGAGTTATGCAGGTATTTAAAAAACAAGCCAACCACATGGAAATGCATCATGCAAGAAACTACCAATACGAAGAGAGTATAATGTAACCCAACAACTATGCATGACACAAGGACAGTTGAGGACGCCAAACTAGAACATCGGTAAAATGGAATCCACACAATAGAGAATGTAGTATGTCCTCAATGCCAACAACAATAATAAATGACCAAACCTAAACATCCTAAACACAGACAAGAACAGAGAGAAAAAGAAAGGAACAGAACAATTAGGGAAGAGTTACAACCCCAATAGACTTACGCAAGGAATGGAATCGGCCTGCATCAAGAGGTTTTGTAAGAATATCTGCCAGCTGATGTTCAGTAGGAATGAACTCCATTACAATATCACCCTTTTCGACCGCCTCACGAAGGAAATGGTGACGAATGTCAATATGCTTTGTGCGTGAGTGTTGAACAGGATTCTTAGAAATGCTAATGGTACTTGTGTTATCACAGAACAGGTCCATCGCCTGCTGTTGAATACCATAATCTCGAAGCATTTGACGCATCCACAGAAGCTGCGTACATGCACTAGCTGCAGCTATATACTCGGCCTCACATGAAGAGATGGATACAGATGATTGTTCCTTGCTATGCCAGGAGACAAGATTATTCCCAACATAGAAACAGCCACCACTGGTACTATGACGATCATCAAGATTACCACCCCAATCAGCATCACAATAACCTGCCACAACACTATTTGTATCTCTGGTGAACCATAAGCCATAGTCAAGAGTGCTAGCAACATACCTAATAATACGCTTAACAGCAGTGAGATGAGATTCTTTAGGGTTAGCCTGAAATCTTGCACATACCCCAACACTATAAGAAATATCTGGACGACTAGCAGTGAGATACAAAAGACTACCAATCATACTCCGATATTCACGAATATCAACAGACTTACCCATAATATCCTTACCAAGACGTACCCTCTCACCCATGGGAGTATCTTGACCACTGGAAGTGCTGAGACCGAATTTTTTAACCAGTTCTTTAGCATACTTTGTTTGAGAGATGAAAGCTCCATGATCAAACTGTTTGACCTGCAAGCCAAGAAAGAAATTCAGTTCTCCCATTAAACTCATTTCAAATTCAGAGCTCATTAACTGGGAGAAAGATTCAGAGAGACTTGGGCACGTCGAGCCAAACACTATATCATCCACATAGACCTGGGCGAGAAGAACATCATTATTCTTTCTTAGTATAAACAGAGTCCGATCAACACTGCCACGAACAAATCCTTTTCCTAGTAAGAAGGAAGTCAGACGTTCATACCAAGCTCGAGGAGCCTGCTTTAACCCATACAGTGTTTTTTGCAATTTGAAGACATGATTCGGAAAAGTGTGATCCACAAACCCTTTAGGTTGTTCAACATAGACCTCCTCATTAAGAATACCGTTGAGAAATGCACTTTTGACATCCATTTGATACAACTTGAAATTCAAGTGGCATGCCATAGCAAGAAGAAGTCTGACAGATTCCAACCTAGCCACAGGAGCAAATGTCTCTCCATAGTCAATGCCTTCAATCTGACTATAGCCCTGAGCTACGAGCCTTGCCTTGTTGCGCACAATCTGCCCGAACTCATCCAATTTGTTTTTAAAGATCCACTTGGTGCCAACCACATTAGTGTGAGTAGGTCTAGGAACCAACGTCCAGACATCACTACGCTTAAACTGACCGAGTTCTTCATGCATAGCAACTAGCCAATCATCATCAGTAAGAATCAGTAACATTTTTAGGTTCAAGAGAAGAGAGATAACAAACATAATGAACGCAATTTGTCTCCTTGGCCCTCCGACGAGTCAGACGCTGATCATTAATGTCCCCAATGATATCTCCTAAGAAGTGATGTTGTTTGACACGAGGTGAAGCTTGATTTAACACCCTTTCAGGTTCAGTAGAGGCAATGGAGAGATCTGGAGACTCATCAATCACATCTGGTGATTGAACTACATCATCCGGTGTGAGCACAGCATCGGTCCTACTAGGCACGTCCTCTGCAGCACTAGAAGGTTTAGGACCATCATTGCCATTATCAGGTGATGATAACGATATGGAAGACATGTCAGCCGGGTTTCACACGGGTGATAGAGCTGTGACATCCTGTGTACCAGTGGAAACAGAAGAGTCAGATGTAATAGTGTCATCAACAACAACATTAAAGGATTCCATGACCTTGCGAGTGGTGTAGTTAAACACTCGAAAGGCCCTACTGTTAGAAGAATAACCAAGTAAAAGAGCTACTTCACCTCGACTATCAAACTTGGACAGACTTTGTCTGTCCTTGCACACATAGCAAACACTACCAAAAACTCGCATATATTTGAGATTTGGCTTCTTACCATACCATAGCTCATAAGCAGTTTGTGTGGTACCAGATCTTAGATATACACGGTTCATTATGTAACAAGCAGTATGGACCGCTTCCGCCCAAAACTTGGTCGGAACATCCTTTGCATGCAACATAGCACGAGCCATCTCCTGAATAACACGATTTTTCCTTTCAGCGACTCCGTTTTGTTGCGGAGTGTATGGAGCTGAAAATTCTTGCCACGTACCGTTTGCAATGCAATACTCAATCACGCCTGTGGCTGTGAACTCACCGCCTCTATCGCTTCTGATATGTTTAATTTGAGTATCTTTCTCGTTCTGAATACGAAGACATATCCCCTGAAACTCAAGAAACGTATCAGATTTTTCACGCAAGAATGATACCCAGGTAAAACGAGTGTAATCATCAACCATAACCAGGATGTATCGTTTGCCTCCTAAGCTAGGAGTACGAGTAGGACCCATCAGATCCATGTGTATGAGTTCTAAAGGAGAAGATGTGGTTATGGACTTTTTCTTAGAATGTGGACTGCGTATCTGTTTACCTAGTTGACACCCACCACATACAGTGTCCCGATTTCTTCCAAGTCTAGGAACTCCCCTGACATATTCATTTCGAGTTAGATTGTCCAGGTGTTCAAAATTGACTTGACCTAGTCGTTGATGCCACAATAGACCCTCATTTAGTTTGCTAGGTAAGCAGTTTATGCCAAACGCAGCAGGCTGAATGGCATAGCAATTATCCAGTGTTCGTTTACCTGTCATGATACACTTACCCGAACTATCAAGCACAGTACATATATTTTTGGAAAAATTAACAGTATGGTCAGTATCACACAGTTGGCTAATACTGATCAAATTAACACGCAAACCATCAACTAACAGACAAACATCATTCGAAGATAAACCAATACCAGCGACAAATCCCTTACCAATCACAGGAGAGCTCTTACCATTCCCAAACGTAACACTTCCACCATCTATAGCAGTAACAGAGGAGAAAAGTTTGGCATTACCTGACATATGTTTTGAAGCACCACTATCAAGTAACCACTCACTATCCGAACTTGAGACATGAAGAGCAGTGATCGCCACATTCGAAACATTTCCTGCAAAATTACAACGAAAAGAGTAAGAGGCATATGGATAAGATGAATAATCATACGACGGCTGTGAAAACGGCTTCCATGATTGTGGAACATGAGCAACCACACCACACTGCGAGGCCCAATGTCCAAACTGTCCGCATAGTGAGCAAGGCATTTGACGTTTTCTTCCCTGAGGCGGAGCACGCCTAAACGGTTTCCACTTACGCCGGATGCCAACCATGTCCACAGAGTGATGAATGTCGGACTTTTTGGTAGGAGGATGGGGCAACAGTGGAGGTAGTTCAGAAGATGACAACCCATTGCACTTTTTGAACGACTGAAAACGAATCAGTTCCTTTTTGACCTTGTCTAGTTCTGTGGACACAATATTACACCGAGCTTCCCATTCGACCTTGTCATGCTCAAGAGCAGCAAGGTTACCCAATAAGGCCACCTTATCAATCTGCCATGACTCAGGTTCCCTATCCAGGATTGACATAGATGAGGAACTAGAGGATAGTAAGTCAAGTCTATCTTGAAGAATACAATTTTGTGCCTCCAACCTTAGGCATTCCTTTCTGGATAACCGGTATAGGGTAGCCCAATCATTATTGTCCACCAGAATCAAATCCCTGTCATAATTACTAGAGCATTCTTTACTAGCATTTGATTGCTCATCAGACAGGCGAGCAACAACCGAGACATGTGTCTTACCAGAGTAATCCATAGCACTATTGATTGTTAGCGTGAGCCTTTACGCTCCTTAACCAGCCCCCAGCGACTGATACCAATTGAGAAACTACAAATAGTGCTAGTATAACAATTGTAAATTCAAACAAACAATTAAACAATACGCAGAAAGTAAATAACACACAGAGATTTTTAACGTGGTAAAACCCAAACAGGGAAACATCCACGGTTGTCCTCGTGACAACAAAATAATCCACTAGATGAAAAGAGATGTACAAACCTATCAACTACCTGCACTCACTGCGAGTTGATACTCCTGGTTATCTCTAACACCTTGACTTCACCAGAGCACCTTGATGTACGCACAAGACACTCGACTTCTTGATGAACACACAAGAAGACTCGAAGCCGAATTCACAATAACTCTTAAAGATCACAAAGATATGAATTGAGAAAAGGGGGAAGAAAGGGAATTGAGTTCAATAGCCACAAACATTTTCAATATCAAAAACCTAACCAAAACACATGAACTAGAAGAAGGATGGACGGCCAAAGAACTGACTTGTTCTATGGAAGAGAAACCCTATTTATACTTAGGGTTGGAAACCAAGGAAAATGGGCCGAAATAGGGCAAACCGACTTTGGACGTTCGTACGTCGATATGACGTTCGAACGTCGCCACACAAAAATAAGCCTACTGCCTACCATGACGTACGAACGCTCTATCTCGGTACGTACGTCTTCATACGAAACTCGTCTGCTGCCTACTTGGACGTACGAACGTCCTAACTGCGTACGTACGTCCTGACCAAAAGAAGTTTGCTGCTTCAGTGGACGTACGTACGTCCTAACTCGGTACGTACGTCCAGAACCCAATAACTTTTCCTGGACAGAATCTAAGAAACACGAAGGACACGAGACGACCATGCGTACATCTTGATTTTCCTAACAATGAATTCAAGGCGAGATAACCAAGGACACTTTGTCACAAAATTGATGTCAAACCACTTAGTGCCGGTTTCACTCATTACCGGTACATATACAATCTATACCTTTAATTGGACAGTTTTTTTGCATTTGAATACCATATATCTAGTTAACTTTTCACATGTAGGTACACCTCCAACATATGCATCAGATTACCTTTAATAAACAACAATCTATTCCGGATCTGCTAAACGATGATGCAAACTCCCAAACAATGCTGACAAAAATTTTTGAAGTCAATAAGACTGATCCACAGGCAAGCCAATATCTATATCAAAATTTTCCAGAATATTTTACATGGGATGATTAAGCCAAAAAATGGAATCGAAGAAGAGGAAACTACACAGTTATTGGAAGAATTAATAGTGTTATGTCGAATGAAGGAGAAAGATACTACCTGAGAGTACTACTATTGACGCGAAAAGGAGTGAAGTCTTATGATGATATAAAAACTATTCGATCAATCAGGTGCGCATCAAATATTATCAATAATTTCTTCCCTTTATTGTCTTTTACCCTTTTTGCTCTTTCTTTTTTCGTTCCATTTTTTTGTTTCTCGATTTTTTACTTATATATACGTGTTTTTTTTTGTGTCGGGTTGTAGGTATGATACGTTCAAAGAAGTTGCTCAACAGATGGGATTACTTGAAAAGGACAATCTTACCTGGGAAACCATACGAGAAGCTTCTTTGACCCGAATGCCTGCAACAATTAGGAAATTGTTTATTGCTATTTTAATCTATTGCAACCCTTTTGAAGTTTGAAAGTTGTGGAATGAATTTCATACCCATATGTTAGAAGATTATCCATCTTCAAGTTCATCTGCTCCTCCAATAAGGCTTTTACTCACTCAACTGGAATTATCATTGAATGACTTTGGGAAATGCTTACAAAATTATGATTTGCCGTCCATTTTTGTATTCTCTGCTGACAGCCCAGCTATTGTCCACACAATCCTTGATGAGCGATCTATTCAAATTCCGCAGGAAGATAACCTATTAAAAAACAAAATGATGATCAGAGGCATGCTTCATCATGTATATAGTTGAAAATCAAAGAAGCTCAATCTTCTTTGTAGATGGCCCAGCTGGAACCGGTAAAACATTTCTATATCGCGCATTGTTAGCTGTTGTTAGAGGAAATAGCCATATTGCCCTAACGACTGCTTCATCAGGAATAGCTTAATATATGATGCCTGAAGGACGTACTGCTCATTCGCGCTTTAAAATTCCTATCCCAATTTTGTTTACATCAACCTGCAAAATTTCTAAACAATGTGATGTTGGAGCACTTTTACGTGAAACAATAATAATAATCTGGGATGAAACGTCCATGAATGGGTTATTTTTCTTATTTTCTTGTTAAATTTTGATTTACAATCAAATCTAAATTTTTTTCTTCATTTTTTCTTATTTTTATGTGTTTTTGTCATTACCATTTTTTTTACTTTTTTACTTTTGTTAGGATGTGTTGCCAAACTAACGTTTTGAACTTTTTAGTCAGTGCATTACCAAACCAACTTTTTACTTTTTTATTTCTACTATAATTAAAAGTAAATTTACTTTTTGTTGCCAAACACCCCCTAATTAGACTGGCAGAAAAATTACTTTTGATCATTCTAAAACATCATTTTTTTTTATTTACGAGATTTTTTTTTTTTTTTTTTTTGCTCTTCTACTTCAACCAATTCAGTTCTTTATTTTCATATCTTCTCCATGTTCTTTTTTTTTTTAGTAAGTTTAATACGAAATGCAAAGTAATCTTCTTTCTCTAATTTTTGAACAGTTATGGCGTCATCATCTGGACCTTCAATTACCCAAATAAATTTAATCCGGATAAATGAAGGAAACATTGGAAAATATGTTGTTGAGATCAGTCTTCTTCGAGCAGAAAATAGAATTTTACTTAACACATATACTATTTTATCTGAAAAGTTGTCAAATGTATTTGTTAGAATTATTTTTTAATTAGATTTTTTATCTTAAATTTGTTTTATAACTTATACAATGGTTCTTTTTGTTTTGTTTTTTTTTTTTTTTGCAAGTGATTAAAGGGGACAGAGGAGTCGTGCAGACAATTTATCAAAGGGAAATGTCTAAGAAAACACTGTCATAATTATGCTTATTCCATAAGTGAGCTTAAGAATGTTATCCGCCGAAGAATAGATATTGATGTTCTGCTTCGTCCCCTCTATCAGAATCCTGATGAACATCTCAAGCATCAACGTCAACAATCGGAGAAGCTTAATATAGAGCAAAGTTGGCTCCGTGATGAAAACAAATTGATCTTGAGTGAAATCTATGATTTGGAAGCAAAACTTCCTTCTGCTGTGGTAAGTTGATATTTGGGCTTGTTGGGCCTTAATCCCCGTATTAATGTTTTTAAGGTTTTTATGTTAATACTTGTTAATTTTTCTTTCGTAGGTTGCTGAAGTCAACCGAAGTGCTCAATGCCGCTTCCACCATACCGGAAGACCATGTACAAAGGGGTGGAACTACAAATATATGCACTGAGCAAAATATTGATGTTTACTATTTGCATCTCTGATATGCATTAAGATGTATTTCCATTCGGAATCTGTATTTCTTTCTATTCAGAATCTGTCTTTAATGTTTTAGCCTTGCTACTTGCATTTTTGATATGTTTACTACTGATGATGTTGATCATTTATGTTACTAAAGTCTATAGGGACGATTGGAGTTGTTAACATGTGGCTTTCATGCCTATTTGATGAAAGAAATTATACTTGTTTTCTGTCCATATTGATTCTGGTGGAGTTTTGTCATTGTTAATTTTTTTATTTTTATTTTTTTTGAAGTAAAACTAAATCAATAATCAACTGATGTTAAAAACTTCATTGAATGTTCATGGGAAAGCATAACAAAAGCATTTGAGACTATGGTCTACGTTAAAATCACTTTATCAAGGAGTGAAGTTTTTTTGTAATTTTTTTTTTTTTTTTTAATTACACTAAAAAAAAAATTTATTGATAAGCTCAAAGAATTACACAAAAGTAGAGGACAAACTGCGCGACAAGTTCTTTCTGGATAGCAAACCCAATTCTCCTAAATACATATTCGGCAAGTCCAATTTTTTGTTTTTTGTTATTGTCATTGTTACATACTAAACTCAACTCCTTTGTTATTGTTTACATGTTTCTTTTTCTTCTTCCCAAGCTCATCATATGCTTACTTTAATGTTTCATCTCCAACAAAGATCTTTTAGAATTCCCACAAACTTTAGGGTCTGTTTGGAAACCTGGAATTGAGCCTGGAATTGAAAATCATTTTTCAAAACATGCAACTTTGTGCATTTGAAAGGACTTCAGCCCAAGAATTGAAAATAGAAATTCCCAAATATTAATGAATCACAAGTTTCTTATGGAAGGTAAAACTCTTGATTATAGGCTTGACAGGAAATTTATTTTGTATGTAAGGAAACTTTAATACGGTCATGTATATTATTTTCCTATTATATCAAATCTTTAATTTGTTTTCTAATCTCAATCTATTTATCCAAACATATTAAAAAATTTATTTCTTTAAAACTCCTAAGTTTTAGAATTATAAATTCAATTCCAATTTCCAAGAAAGTTTCCAAACAAACCCCTGAAGCTGAATTTTTTTTTTTATTGAATTGCTCCTTACTTAACCAATGGATGACCACCCCCTATTGGGTTCAACTAAGGCCAATTTGGACCCTTGTGTCCAGTTTGCTTTCTAAGAAGTTGGACGTCTAAGGTACATAGTACATTAACTATATATATATATATTGTATATCTCTACCAACCAACACAAAATTGGTATTATGTTGTATGACTGATAATGATTTGTGGTATTGCAGGGCAATTAAAGAGCGGAAAATTACTTATCAGTGTTGTCTAAGTTTTTAAAAGACTTAACAACTCAGCAGACAAGCTTGTGGACCAACCAGTACATTGTTAGCAAAATATTCACTAATCAGTACATGACCCACTTGTCCCCTCTTTTTTCGGACTTCCATGCCCCTGTTTTAATTTTATATTTTCTACTATACCCCTGTACTAAATGACAAACCATGTTGACTCTTGGACAACCCCATTCCCATGGAATCAGAGTGGCAAATACTCATTCCAATATATCTATTCCAAGTTCCAACATTTTCAAACATCTGGTACCCATTTTACAAAATCCATGGCAAATCCATGGTACACACTTTTAGAAGAAAAAAAAACTTTTAATAAATTGGCAAATTTGCTAAGGAGTTAAAAGAGTTTTAGAGGTGCCACATAAATGATTGTCACATTTGTGTTATTTTTATCTTTCATCTAAAAACAACCATTTACAAGTTTAAAAGTAAAAAACACTTTTGGCATAGTTTAATCCTAAAATCTTTACCCTCTTTCCTACGTGGCACCTCTAAAACCATTTTACCATTGAGAATGCTCTTTTATGATGGTTGTCATTCCGATGACATAATTTCTTAAGATAAGAAAGTTGAACCGAATGAAAGTCGAGATTTTGTTTTAATTGCACCCATGATTCTTATGATCTATTCTTATTAGGCCTACAAATTGGATCGAGCTAGGGTCGGGTTAGCAGTGCTAACACAAAGAATCATATGACCCTCACCCATCCTTGATCCCTATCTTAAAAGTGTTGAGGGTTGGGCCTATAGGGTCGGGTCATAGTTTCGTGTTTTTTTTTAACATATGTATTTAAAAAGTATATATATTCACCATATTTATTACCACAATTTTCAATAAAATCTATACTACTATTATAAACCTGAATAAAATTCAGGGGTAAGTCCCGGTTAATCAGAATTGAGTTTTAGAATTGTCACCTAATTCTGACCAAAATACCTTTTTAGTCATAGTTTTTTGGTAAATTTACATAATACCCTTTAAATAATGGTTTTATTGTAATTTAACATATTATTATTTATGGGCTGAATTTTTATTTATAAGCAAATGGTCCAATAATTAAAAAATAATTAAATTAACAAAATACAATGAGAATAATGAATTTACTTAAGAAATCATTATTTCATGAGATTTAATAAATTAATATAATTAGTAATATTTAATAAAATTAATAACTTAAACCCGCATGCTAATCTGACATGGATAAATTAAAATTAATCGGTGGGTGGCACCGGCTAAGGCACTAGTATTAGTATAAGGTTGATAACATATACATAATAGAAAAATGATATGTATTTCTAATATATAAAACCTTTTATTACTATAACTCATATAAAAAATTATATAAATTATAAATATAAAAAAAACATGAAATATACCTTATTATTAATGAGGGTCATAAGAGGGCTTTAGGAGAGCTTAATTAGGGTCGGGTTAGGGTCGGGTTTATGTTTTTAGAGATAGACCCTGACCCTACCCTCAAATGTTTGTTTGAGGGTCGGGCTAACCCGACCCTAAAATCTGTAAGGGCCAACTTTTGAAGGCTTTCGTCACAAATGGGTCGGGCAGGTAGGGGCAGGTTTAGGGTTGAAGGGCCATTTTTGTAGCCTATCTCTTATTACACCTTTTTATTTACTAACGTTGTTGTTTCAGGAGTTTTTTGGAATTTCATTTTTGTGGGATTATATTGAAGAGTTGCAGAGAATCAGAGATTATGGCATTACGTTTCTTTGTTGCAATAAGAAGAGCCAAGTCTCATAGAAACATAGTACAGTAGAACTGTAGAAGGAAGAAGAAGGGAGGGCTTGGGTGAGTCAGGGAGAGATGGGGATGTCGGGTTATTGCATTTAATGTATGCACACAGCATGTGTAGCAACTAGCAACACATTTTGCTCGCTCTTGTTTTTGAGTTATTGCATTTAATGTACGTACACAGCGTGGGTAGCAACTAGCAACACATTCTGCTCGCTCTTGTTTTTGGAAGGGTTATAGACTAATAATGACTGTAAGCACAATTTCCTAGATGAGCTCAGCTGGGTCCTTCAAATGCTTCAATGGTAGTACCTGCAATGACCACCGGACAATGACCGGTGGATAAAGCTCCAACGATCAAGGCAGTAAGCGGCTAGGTTTAGAGAATAGGTTTTAGCAAAGAATGAACAGTTACCTTTAGTGAACCCTACCATGATCCTTTTATAGTAATATCCACCGCCTTCCTTTAACCGTACGATCCCCTTTGTATCTGATGGTTCTCCCTTCTCCTACGTGTTTCATTCTTCACCACATACTATAGGGTGAATGCTTGACAGCCAGGCATCACGTGCTTTTCGCGTGATGCCCTAGAATGTTCTATACTTTGATTGGGTACTTCCCGGTTTGCTTTCCCTACCTAACTCCTATGCTTCAAGTGCTACACCTGGCCCGGCTTGGTACTTACATCGCCCCTCCTTTGACCGTCACCTAGATACCTTAGATGACGGCTCAAAGGCTTTCTTTTCTGTCCTAGATATATTTACCTTATGATGGCGGAAAGTTCCTTTCATCACCTGTTTCTCACGTGTTTTCCTTTCTGTCTTACCCTTATCTTTCCAACTGTTCCTTTACTGCGCACGCCCTCGAGTCCCGAACCTCCAACGCATGCCTCTTCGATCTTACCTAGGTGCAATCATGATTTTTGCAGATGGTTTTTCGCTTCCCAACGCCGTTGTCTTGTCATCATTTTATTTCTTCCTGAAATACCCCTGAAATTATCCTCATATAAATTTACAACCTTTAACCTAATTTTTCCATTTGCCTTTCATCTTCTTCATTCTCCTCCTCTGTTCGTCTTTTTCTTCTGTCTTCATCTTCTCTACGGAATCACGCACCGTCCGGTCCCCTGAAATTTCGATTCTCGTCTCTATTTCTTCCTCCGTCGACTAACTCAGGTTATTCTCTTTTCCTTATTCTTGATTTTAATTTTAGCCATTATTAGATCTAGGTTTTCATTTTTCTTCTTCTCGCTATATACTCTGTACTTCGATTGCTGTAAACTTCCAAATTATTTTTCTTCTCTCCTTTCCTCCTCTAGGAGCCACCCTGTATACGTCCCTAATCTTTCTTTCTCTACGATTTTGGTGAGCCTTTCTCTATACATAAATGGCTTCTTATCAAAATCAGAAAAAGAAAGATTCTTCGAGGAAGACAGTTGAAGGAGGTCAAGGTGATGGCGGTGTTCACCCTTCCCCTTCCAGTTACTACCTTGATTCGTATGTGCCCAGCGCCTACCCTTATAGACCTGATTTAGATCTACTCTGTGAGTTATACGACATTCCTGAAGACGTAAAAATTTTCAACTACAAACATGCCCTACGCTTTGCACATCACGAATTTAGCCGCCAAGATGCTATTATGGTGACAGCCCACCAAATAGCTTTTGGTTGCCGGTTTCCTTTTTCTGATCTAGTTCGTGATGTACTTAATTTTTACCAAGTCGCCCCTGGACAATGTATTGGTAACTTTTGGCGTATCTTGCGGGCCTTAGACCAACTTAATAATGAAGGAACCACCGTTTCCCTTGCTGATATACGTCAATGTTATTATCTTCGGGTTTGCGAAGAAAAATGTGGTCAACCTTATTACTATTTCGTCAAACGCCCCGGCAGGCGGTCTATTATTGAAAAATTGCCGGAAAGTGACAAGGAATGGCCTGACTTTCCTATGATTGTCTATGGCAACTTTGGTGGAAAAGGCCCTGGGATTTCCAACCCTCTAAAATACTGGCGGTTTAACCTAGGAGGTCCTTTCTTTCCTTTTCCTTTCTTATTTATATACTTGTATCTCTGGAATGAAAATTCTTTCTATTGCATGTCTTCTAACTCTTTTCATCTATTTTTTGTTTTCTCAGAAGTTCGCGGAGACGGCAAGGCCATAAGACCCCGCAAAGACGCCCCTTGGGAGCCCTTGTTAGGATCTGGAGCTGACAGCTACTCCGCCATCCGTGAACTTACTTCATCAAGGAAAGACGGTACCCCTATAATTAAGGATATTGATCTTGGGGAATACGTCTTACCCGTCTGCTGCCACCGAGATTATCTCAAGGATAAGAAAGGCAGGTCCTCTTCTATCCCCCCTACTCTCCGACCAACAAAAGGGAAGGGTAAGGCTTCTGTTGCTGCCCCTACTGATGATGACGGGGACAACGTCCCACTTCAGCAGGTCTTAACCAAAAAGAGAGCTCGCGAACCTCCTTCCACCGCTGCGGCACCATCCGAGAAGAAGAAGCAAAAAAGAGTAACAGCCCAATTTCCTCCTTTCTTATCTGCTCTTCGAGTTCAGAAGATTGTCAAGCATTGTAGTCGTGATCTATCTTCTTCTTCAACTGAAAGTTCTGATTTTCAGGCAGTCCAAGGTGAACCAGAGACATTGCCGGAATCTCCTGAACTTCACCTGGCGCGTTCAAAGCAACCCTGTCGTACTACTCCTAGAGTGAAAAGGGCCAGAATGGCTGAAGCTCCTTCTCCTCTACCGGGATCCCCTTCTGCTTCCTCCAGCGACTCTCCGGAAGAACCCAGACAACCAGACTTTAGTGGAATCAAGGTTTCCTTTAATCTTGATGAACTTGGGTTTGATGGTGGTCTCCTATTTGAAGATACCGGCGTGGACAACCTCGCCCAACCAGGTTCAACTTCTCATCCTTCATCTTCTCCCCTTAGGGAATTTTCCATGGCTCTCCTTGATCCAAATGAGCCCCCTATTATTGGTGCAATGCCTCCACCACTTCCTGTTGATCACGAAATTTTTGATGTTGCTACACTTGTTGCACCTATTCGTGAAGCACCTAAGTATACCCGCCATCGTACTCTTAATTACTCTTCATCTGGATCAGGTGACCAAGCCGCAGATGGCCAGCAACTCTCTCCCACCCTTGATGCTGAGATTAATCCGGCACCAACTGCTGACAAGACTTCTACACCTCCTGCCGGTGTTACTTCCCAAGGTCCTTTTTCATTTTCAGAGTCTATACCAGCCTTTGACCCTAACAAGGTTGGCTCCTCTTCTCGCGGTAAAGTACTTGCTGACTCTCCCTCCCCCCAGTCTCCAAGCCAGACTCCAGCCGTTCCCCTTCCTCGTGATCCCTCAGCTTCGGCTTTTGACAATGGGGCAACTGCTTTCGCCGCTATCTACAATTCTATTCTTCCTTCTGATCAAGCTAAAATTGATCAGATGAACTTTGGTGAGGACCGAGATACAGTTTTCCGTGGTCTAGCTCTCGTAAGTCTCCCCTCTTCTCTTTTTTTTTTTTTTTTTTTTTTTTTGCACTATAACTTTTCTATTAAATTGTAGGTTAACGGTCTCGTCGTCAAGTCTTTTTCAAATGCTTCTAGGCTGGAAAAAGAAAAAGAAAGTATTGTAAAAGAGAAGCACGACCTTACAGTGGATAAGAATCGACTAGTTCGCGAGAAATGGGCTCTTCAAGCCGAGATCGAGCGACTTAAGATTCAACTGAAAGAAACAACCGCGTCTCGTGATGCTGAAATCGAGAAGAACCGGAAAAGGCTTGAGGGTGAGCACCGTGAGCGCATTGCTGCACTTGAGGCTGCTCATGCCACTGAGGTAGCAAAGTTGGAGGGGAAATGGGCTGACAGCTTAGTGAAAATAAATGAACTCGAAGCCGAACATGACGTTGACTATCAGCAGTACCTGGCCGACCTACGGGAGCAAAGGGAAACTCTCCTGCCTGATTACAAGTCAAAATACGAGGAGATGGAGGCGAAATTCAAAGAGCAGCTTGCCATGCAAGTGAAGGCTCAAGTGAAGGAAAACTTGACCGCCATTCTTGCTGCCAAGAAAATGCGGACGACGCCTTTATCTCCCAGTGCTTCCACCCATAATCCCCTTCCATAAGATGTTATTTGATTAATGCTCTTTCGCAATTGCAAACTTTTACTTCGATTTGAAACTTTTATAATTGCTTTCAATTAATGGTATCTTATTTTACTGGTTTCTCATGTGTTAACATTAGGATATACTTCTACTGATACCGTCGTCACGGTTCAGCAAGTGTATCCCCGCTAACCCATTAGCACTATTGCTCTTCTCTCTTAGAGGCACCCCATTGTATTGTCTAAATCAAACTCAATGAGGAAGAAAATAATCATATAGAGACTTTAACATTTAGTTAACGGCTTGCCCTGCCAAGTCTACACTTATGTTATTTCTCACCAATCTTAATTGGATTTCTACCCTGCCTGACCTTTGGCCTGGTCTCAGACAAGCTTGATATATATATAACTGGATGAATAAAAAACAAACTCTTATATTTTCATTGAAATTTAAACACCGCTACATACTTTTAACTTTTTCAGCGAACAACGCCTACTGTCTTGTTGCCCAGATACATCTCTGCCTTCTAGGCATAGTATTTCTTCAAATTGCTGATGCTCCACGGCTTGTCGAGAGGGGTACCACTTTGATAGGTCAAGTAATATGCTCCATTTGCTCCCGCCTTGTCTACTACAAAAGGCCCTTCCCAGTTTGGTTCTAGTTTGGCTGGAGGCGGATTCTGTTTTCTTAACACGAGATCCCCTGGAACAAGGCTTCTTGGCTTGACTCTTTTGTTGTATGTCCTCTCTAGTTGGCGGTGATAGTCCTCCAATCTGAGCTTGGCGCGCTCCCGTACTTCCTCTGCGAAGACCAGCTCCCTTTCGATTATCTCATTATTCTTCCCCAGATCGACTATCATTCTTCTAGTCGTATTCACCAACATTTCTTGAGGGATGACAGCTTCCATACCGTAGGTGAGAGAAAATGGAGTCGCCCCTGTAGATCTTCTCGGTGTCGTCCGGTAGGCCCACAGCACTTCCCAAAGATTCTCATACCATTTTTCCTTCTTATCCTCGAGTTTCTTTTTCAATACCTCCAGTATGGCTTTGTTTGATGCTTCCGCCTGCCCATTTCCTTGCGGATGAAATGGTGTTGCAAAGAGTTGCTTTATGTTATAACTTGCCAGAAACTGTTTCAACTCCTCTCCACGGAATTGAGCACCGTTATCTGCTACTATAGCCCTTGGTAAGCCAAACCTGCAGATGATGTTGGTCCAGATAAAATCTTTGACATCTACCTCCCTGATCCTTCGTAAGGGTTCTGCCTCTGGTGAAGTCATCTTTTTGCTGAGAAAATAAACTGGACTCTCCTTCGAGGCCTCTCTTCGAGTTAAGACTGCACTCACTGCAATGTCTGATACTGCCAGATAAACATAGAGTGTCTCCCCTGGTGACGGCTTTGATAGAACTGGTGGTTTACTAAGGTATTCTTTCAACTTCTGGAAAGCTTCTTCGCATTCATCATTCCAGGTAAAGGATAAATTCTTTCTCAAGAGCTTCAGAATTGGCTTGCATTTATCTGTAGATCTTGATATGAACCTTCCCAATGCCGTAATCCGACCAGCAAGCACCTGTACTTCTTTCTGTGTCCTTGGTGACGCCATATCTGTGAGTGCCCTGATCTGCTCCTGACTAACCTCTATCCCCCTCTTTGTCACAAGCCAAGGAATTTTCCCGACTGTACCCCAAACGTGCACTTTTCTGGATTGAGCTTCATGTTGAATTGCCGCAATATTTGAAAGGTTTTTTCCAGGTCTTTTAGATGATCCTCCGGCTCCTTGGACTTGACCAACATATCATCAATGTATATCTCTACCGTCTTCCTCAGCTGATCTTCGAACATCATCTCTACCATCCTCTGATAAGTAGCTCCTGCATTCTTCAAACCAAATGGCATTTTGGTATAACATAACGTTTTCTTACCAGCATAGAAGGCCGTTTTCTCCTGATCTGGACCATATAGAGGAATCTGGTTGTAGCCGGAATAGCCATCCATGAATGATAGTAACCCAAAGCCTGTTGTTCTGTCCACCAGCTCATCCACCCTTGGCATGACGTATCTATCTTTTGGACATGCTTTGTTTAAGTTTGTGAAGTCTATACAGATCCGAACCTTTCTGTTTTTCTTTGGAACCGCCACTATGTTAGATACCCACTCTGGATACTGAACTTCTCTTGTTGTTCCAGCTAACTCCATCTTCTCGATCTCTTGTTTTATTGCCTCCACCAATGTAGGTTTTATTGTTCTTACTTTCTGCGCAACTGGTTTGAAACTTGGATTGACATTCAACCTGTGACATGCTACGTCTGGATCGATCCCTGTCATATCATTCATAGACCAAGCAAATACATCCATATTATCTTTTAAGAATTGTAAAAGATCAAACCTCACCTTCTCATCCAAGTTGGTTCCCATGTAGGTGATCTGCTGATCCCCTACCTCATTGAGGTTGACGGGTTCCGTTTGTTCCTCTGTCTTTAGCTCTTCACGCGGGAACCCGTCACCCTCCTTCTGTCGTTGCTATGCAGGGACAGATGACGGCCCAGCACCTGCTGTGCCATGCCTCATACTTTTTACTGTTGCTATCTTCAAATTCTTGGCCATAGCTTGATTGTTCCTTATCTCATATTGTCCATCTTCAGTCGGAAAACGGATCTTCTGATAGTAACTTGACGGAACTGCCTTCATAAGATGAATCCACTCTCTTCCCAAGATTGCATTGTACTCTGTTGGAGCATCTATGACCACAAATCTCGACATGACGGTTCTAGTGTGTGCTGTAACCGGTAAGACTATCTCTCCAACTGGCCGCACTGCTCCCCCATTGAATCCGTAAATGTCTCCAGGCGAATTTGTCAAGCTACCTCTCTCCAGTTTCATTTGATCCAAGCCCCTGGTGAACAGAACATCTACCTCACTTCCACAATCTACTAACACTTTCGTGACATTCCAATTTCCAATGAGTATGGAAATGACCAATGGGTCATTGTGTGGTGTGACTACTCGTTTGAGGTCTTCCTCTGAAAACCCAATCGGCTCACTCTGATGCACTGGTCTGCCATTTCGTATGACTGGAACGGCTCCGACTGTTTGTAACTCTTCTCTTATTTGCATCACTCTTCTTATCTTCCTCCTGACCTCGTTCATGGATTCTCTCGCTCCTTCTAAGATCATGTTAACGGTCCCTCTGACTTGAATTTCTGTTTTGTCTTCCTCCTTGTTCTTTTCCACTATAAACTCTCTTAAATGGCCCTCCTCCATCCATTTCCAGATCAAGGATTTGAACTCATAACAATCTCCAGTAGGGTGGTTGTAAGTCTGATGATATTCACAGAATGGCTTTCCCCTGACTGTTCTACATCTTACCGACGGCTCCTGGAAGTACTTTCTTCCTCTTATTCTCTTCAAAATTTGATCCAGTGACATTGTGAGTTGCGGTAGCGGTTTCGGTGGTGTCAACTTTCTTGGTGAAGTATCTCTATCCTCCCTCCTTTCTCTTTTGTCGTGACCTCTCGATCCATCTTTGCTGGAATCTCTTGGTGGCGAATCACTTCGTGAGCTAGCTTCTCCTTTTTTTCTTTTTTCCGCCACCGAGTTAACGGATGCCGATAACACTTTAGGAGCTCTCCGTGATGCTATGTCTTCTAATCTGATGTATTTCTCTGTCTTCTGAAAAAGTTCATCAAGAGTTGCCATCCGTGACGACACAATTGAATCATATGCCGGAGATTTCTTATTTATACCCTTCTGAAATGCTACCACAGCTGTTCTTTCATCTACCCCGCCATCTGTTCTCAAAATCTCATTTTTAAAGTTAGTAACAAACTTTCTGAGAGACTCACCTGGAGCTTGTTCCAAATCAAACAATGATGCTATATCTGCAGCCTGCCTCTTCTGATGAATATAGTGCTTCACAAACATCTCACTTAGCTGAGCGAAGCTTGACACACTCCCTGGTGACAAACTAAGATACCAGTCTGTAGCGTTGTCCTTCAAACTGCTAGGGAATAATCGACACCACATCCCATCATACTGACTTCCTTCCCAAGCCGCCATCTTTTGCTTGAAATTGTTTAAATGCTGCACAGGGTCAGTTGTTCCATCGTACTCATTAAACTTAGGAGGTTGAAACTTACTTGGGAACCCATGACGGTAGCACACTTCAGCTAATGGCCTCTTGCTCAGCCTCTCCAGGTCTTGAGTCACTTCTACGTTCTTTCCCTTAGTCTGCGCCCTCATGTCCTCTTGGACCTTGCATATCATATCGAAAAGTCTGGTGTACGGATCAGCCGCCGGAATCTCTTCATCGTTCGCTTCTTCCCTTCGATTTTCTTCACGAGCTCTTACCCTTGATTCATCTGACCCTTCTTCTAGCGCCAAATGTAAGCCCAATTTCCTTGATGAGCTCAGCTGGGTCCTTCAACTGCTTCAATGGTAGTACCTGCAATGACCACCGGACAATGACCGGTGGATAAAGCTCCAACGATCAAGTCAGTAAGCGGCTAGGTTTAGAGAATAGGTTTTAGCAAAGAATGAACAGTTACCTTTAGTGAACCCTACCATGATCCTTTTATAGTAATATCCACCGCCTTCCTTTAACCGTAGGATCCCCTTTGTATCTGATGATTCTCCCTTCTCCTACGTGTTTCATTCTTCACCACATACTATAGAGTGAATGCTTGACAGCCAGGCATCACGTGCTTTTCGCGTGATGCCCTAGAATGTTCTATACTTTGATTGAGTACTTCCCGGTTTGCTTTCCCTACCTAACTCCTATGCTTCAAGTGCTACACCTGGCCCGGCTTGGTACTTACAATGACTATAGAGAGCATACCATCTACGTGATATGGGGGAGGAAAGAACTTCAGATAGCAGAATGAAGCCACTGTTGTTCCTGTAAAGAAAAAAGGGTAAAATCATTCATCAGCAGTCAGAGAAATTTATTATTAATAACAAAAAATTGCAGACTACAAATTATATGATTAACCCAATATGGCAATATCTACGAACCTAAAAGAGCACCAGCAAACACATCTTGCCAATGATGCCAGTAGTCATCAACTCGAGAAACTCCTACAAGAGCTGCAACAAGCAAGGGAAGGAAAACCAGACAAAGCTTTGCAACATGCCCTCTGCGATCAAATACTCTAACTTTTCCCGATAAATACCATGCAAGGAAACTGAGACCAGCAAAGGACCCTGCCAAAAGATATGTCGAATTTGTTGATACTAGCTGCTACCTAACGTGATCTAGCCATGACGTCCTCCTCCTCTTCCTGGCCGTCCTCCTCCTCCACCTCGTCCTCTATGTGGAGGTTCTAAGCCTCCGGGCTTTTCTGCTTTAGGCGCACCCCATTTAGGTAGAAACTCGTAGGGAATCTTATTCTTGGGATTGTACTTTTTCAACTCTTGAGGTTGTTGTCCACCCCAAGGGACTTCCATCTCTGGCTGAACAAATTCACCTGTTTTCAAAAACAGCCCGTATTTTGTGGCAATCCAATAGCAATTGTTGTGATCACATAGTTGGGAATGTAGCTTGAAATTGTACAAGAAGATATCAGTTAACATCTTGTTGTTCGTCTACATACCACAAATCGCATATGAAATATGTTGAGGCAAATATATTGACTTTGAAATGGATGAAATCATGGCGTAAGAAAGGGATTTGTATGGCCGGCAAATCATCTTTAATTGATCTACAATGGATAGTAAGATTTGGGTGAAACGTGCTGTCAAAATAATTTATCATGTTGAACACGTAAACACGTACTTTCTGGAGCTGAAATGTATTGCCTCCTGAGACCGATGGTGATCTTAACAAAAAAACCAATAACACAAGAGGAAACAAAAGTTTAAACGAACCATGTCGTTGTAGCTGCATGCATATATTGTTTCTGAAGGTTTATATACATAGTTAATGGTTCAAGATCTCAACTTAGTAATAACTATTTTTGGTTAGAGGTGATCAGGATAATAAAAGAAGAATAGAGAGATATACTATATGCCATCCATATATGAGTAAAAGAGTAAAAGGAGGGTCTGTTATTCCTTTTTGGTTCTTAAAATTCATGGTTATTTCATGGTATTAGTACCTCTTCATTCTGTTGTCTCAATCAAATACAACAAGAACAAGTCCACAACACAGTCCTTCCTTCCAACATGGCAGCATTCCTCTGCCTCATGATCACATTGAGTTTGCGTGCAACTAAATTTGTTTCGTCTAATTAATTATGAAATGTATTAACTATCTTTTAGTTTGTGGTATTGATACCACATAGATACTAGTCTTACACATTAGACATACTTAAGTTGGAGTGTTCATCACCATGAAGGTAGTTACCTATAAGCCAGTTTGTTGCGTAAACATCTGGATCATTAAATAAAAAACAGGTTTAGGCGCACTTTCTTGTTGTCTTGTTGTGAAGTTAGTGATACAAATAAAACTTCAAAACGCAGCTCCGCACTCTGAAGCTTTAGATAAAACACTTCAAGATTTGTTTGATTCTGATTTACCCTTTGGAGGCAAAATAGTTATATTGGAGATGATTTCAGGCAAGTCATTCCAGTTGTTCCCCGAGGAACTAGAAGGCAAGCCGTTGATGCATGCATCACTTCCTCACCACTATGGATGGATATTCAAGTGCTCCACCTTACAATAAACATGTGCGCGGAAGTTAATCTAGATTATTCTGATATGTATGCTAAAGATTAAAATGGAACCCTTTGTTATGTAGAAAAAGATATGATTAAAATCCCAGATGATATGGTCATTGCATGGAAAGATGAGGAATCATTTAATGAATTTATAAATGTCATTTTCCGAAGTCTGTCTTAGAATGGTTTTGACAGAAATTACATTATGAAAAGAGCCCTAATTACTCCAAAAAATAGCGATGTTAATCACCTCAATGAAGAAGTGCTCAAACTCTTTCCAGGTAATAAAATTACTTTTTTTTCATTCAATAGTGCTGAAAATGATAAACATCAATTGAATCAACTTGAGTTGTTGAATTCTATATCGACTGCTTAGCTTCCTTCCCACAAGCTAACCCTCAAAATTGGTTGTCCTACGATAATTCTTCGTAATCTATATCCTAAATATGGTGTTTGTAATGGTACACGGGTATTGCTTCGAGGTATAGATAACGTTATGCATGCGAAATAATAAGTGGAAGTTTTTGTGATCACGCAGTGCTGATTCCACGGATTCCACTGAAATCTTCTCAGCAAGATACCAAAATGCCTTTTGTCTTGATTAGAAATCAGTTCCCTGTGCGTCTAAGCTTTGCCCTAACTATGAACAAATCGCAAGGACAAACAATTTTAAATGTAGGCATTTATTTGCCAAATCATATATGTATTCAGTCATGGTCAGCTCTACGTTGCTTTATCAAGGAGCACGTGCCAACAAAACACAAAAATCCTCATAAAAAATGCATCTGTGCAGGTTCTTTCTAAAAATGTTGTCTACCATGAGGTTCTTTCTCCCCAAGGTCAATCTGAATTTATTTTACATTTTTTATGTTTTTCTCTTTATTTCCTGCTTCTATATTTTTATTTTATTTTTAAATTTTTTTTTTTTTGCACTTTAACAAACTACTTATACATAAAAAGAATTATTTCTTAATCATTTCTTTACATATTGATTCTTTTGTTTTTTTACAGGCTCAATGCATTTTATTTTTTGTTATTCTTCTACAATATGTCTACAAACTTCATTTTGGATTTTCCAACTTTTTTTCAAACAAGTGAGTTTCTTCTTTTCAAATATAAATAACAAGTCTTCTTATTATGTACAATTTCTAATGCTCTGCACTGACTGTATGATCTAAATGTAAGATGTTTTGGTACTAATCCTTTTTCTACTTTTGAGTGTTACATAATGTAATTTTAATAAATTTGGTTAATTGTTTGTTTATTTGCTACCGTATAAGATGATAGTATTCAAAATAATGATTTTTCCCCTTTTTAGCATAAGAATAAACAATTGCATTCGATCGAATTTCTTATATGAAAATAATATCATTTGAAAATGTAGTATTCTATTATACAGATACAGACCTTCCCTTCAATCTATCTTCCATTCTTTTTTACAACAAGGTTAGTTTTTGTTTACTCTTGAGTAAGAAACATTGAAATCTAAGTAATTCAGGGTGGGTTGGAAATAACAAGTTTAGTTTATATGACATGTTGATCTTTAAACATTTATGTATATATTTCTTTCTTTACTTTTATCTCATGCTTTCCATTCTTGATTCTGCTTTCCACAGAAGAACTTAAACAAGCATGCATTCGTTTTTTTGTTTTTTTTTTGTTTTTTGTTTTTTTTGCCAAGAAGATGCACCCATTCTTTCCAATATTCATTGATTGAAGTGCTAATGGAAGCAACCATGACTTCAAAAACGACCTTTATCTAACAACTCAGACCTTACAGGGAACATAATTGGAAGATGACAGTTTGAATTGAAAGGCTCTGAGAGATCTATCACCTTCAGAAAAACGACAAACCAAGTCTTGGAATGATCCTCACAGATGAAAAGTTAAGACCAACTTTTATGATCTAATATGAATAACTGATTCTTCCTATAAGTATTGATAAAAAAAAATGATTGTGTTATATTATAAAGAAGGGGTATTTAGGTTTTAGTCACTTTATGTATATACTATTTAGGGAATAGTCACTTAAGTTAGATTAATTAGGTTTTGGTCACGAACTGGTAGTTGAACCACACAACATTTGAAAATGGCAGAAATACCCTTACTGAAAAAACACTTGTATCACAAGACTTTAGCAGTAACATAGATTTGTCTTTGATTAATAAACTCTACCATTATCTTATTTCACCACCATTCTCTCAAAGCAACACTCAATATCCTCATAATACTCTCCTAAATTACTCTATTATCATTCCTTTCAAACCCAAATTAAAAAAAAAAACATCAAAGCAATCATTAATTGAAGCTCTATTCATTTATTCACTCAACTAAATATGTGAAATAAAAAATTGAAAAGAAAATGGTTGCCAAAATAAAACTAATTGATGTTGAACAAAACCCATATGGAGATTGGGTATATTTCTGTTGTGTAATTTCAATTTCAGAGAGATTAGTGGTGGTTGATGGTGGTATTAGATAGAAAAGTGGTGGTGAACGATGGTGTTTGAGAAAGCGGAAGTTGGTTGTCGACGATGGTGCAAAAGAGGGAGGTGGTGGTGGTGATACGGTGGATTGGTTTGAGAGAGAGAGAGAGTTGGTGGTAGTGGATGGTGGTGGTGGCTGAAAAAGAAGATGTTCTTATGTTTTCTTTTAATTTTAAGTAATCATGTGCAATGCACATGACTTTTAGGGGTAATTTAGCCATTTAAGAGAATATTTCGGTTAAACCCGGTTTTTTTTTAACTCAAGTTGAACCAAGTGATTAAAACCTAATTAATCGAACTTAAGTGACTATTCCCTAAATAGTATATACATAAAGTGACTAAAACCTAAATACCCCATAAAGAATGCATTTCATATACACGCAGGGTGATCAAGTTCATGCAATGATACCTTCAGACTGCTTCGTCAAATTCAAAGCAATCCTTGATGAGCAACAAATTATATCTCTGTCACAATTTTTGGTCGAGACAAAAGACTTTTATTATCCTTTAAACATGCCCTTCAAGATCAAATTCAAATTAGAAACGAAAGTAGAAGAAGGAGACAAGAAAACCACCTTTCCTAATCAGAAGTTTACATTCACACCTCTCAGTTGCCTGTAACACAAAATCGAAAAAACAAATCAATTGCTAGGTAATTCTGTGTTGTCTCCTGCCTATATATATACACACACAGATGTTTATGGATTCTTTGTGGATGTTGAAAAAAACAGCAAAACTATCAAAACTCAAACATGAGATAGTTCAAAACAAGATTTAACTATATCAGATCCAAGATAACAAATACATTCATGTTCTAGATAGTAGTTTTGTAAATATTTTATTTTTCTTCATTCACTAATATACATTTTACACAGTGGAGAGGAAACAAGAATACCTTTTTGGGGAAAAGCATTCCACTACTCGACCCACTCTTTACATGTGTCAGGAATCAGACACCTATAGTTGTCACTTCTCTGATCATTAAAAAGTTCAAACGTAAGAATTGTAAAACCAGCCATATAAAAAGAATAAATTTGATTTTTATTGCTTATATCACATATTGATAACAATGTTTATTCAGAAGAAGCTTACCTGCAAGCAACTTATGCAACAAAGATTTACATAAATTTGAATTTATCAAAATTTTCTGAATTTCAGATCAGGTATATAGTACAATATAATACATTTATCAACATTAATTTGTATTTGTCCATTGTTTTCTTTTCTTACATTTCGTTTATTTTTGCTATATTACTTTATGTTTTTCAGCACAATTAAAACTCCGAAGAAAATAACTCCAAAAAAAACGACTTGCTCAGCTACTGAAACGGATCAATGAGATTATCTCGCTGGCAAAAGAAATAACAGAGGTATCCAATTATAATTACTACCTACCATATGATTACCATATAATAACTACATGTTCATTTGTACAGCCATTTAGAGTATTCTGTATAACAACAATCACCAAGGTATACCGTGAAAATGACTTCAGGTCTATATATATATAGGGGTCGTTCCATCCACTCCTCGCTTTAGTCACTCCCATCTCACTCCTATATAGACCATTCAAGTCCGCAGATCTAATGGTTGAGATTAAGAACAAACATACTTAGTTCTAGCTTAAGGTATAATGATATCTTACTTCGAAATTAAAAGAAAGAGGTGTTCTTGTCTCTCTCATGTCTCTTCTCTCCCAGCTTTTACAACTGAAAATGCTCTCAATTGATATCAACGCGATTATAAGTTGATCAGAAATTATATTTTGATAACATTCCACTAACTTATTATTAGTCATCTTCATTTCTTTATCATTTCTTCGTATAACATCTAAGAAATTTTTTATAACATCTCAGAGAAACCCCAAATCAATCGATCAATCAACCAAAATTGAAGACCAATCACAAGATTTCTTTGTATTCCACTTCTTCTTCTTGTTTGTTGGTCATCTTTTTTAGTAGAACTCAAACAACCCTTGTCGAATTTCGATTTGGTCAGCAACATGAAAATGAGTTCTTATCGATTCCAATTTTTAGTATTTCATGAAATATTCAACCCAAAACATACTATCACTTGAGACGGGCAGTTTATTGAGACATCCAAGCTTATAAAAAAGTGCAGTCAATCTTATATTTAACCAAATAATAGAAGTTCTCTAGCAAATAACCCTAAACAAACAATTGAAACTCATGAATATCAATCAAATTAAAAAAAATCATTTCTTTTCTTTAGAAAAAAAAAAAAAAGATTACTTGCTTGTAAGATTAGTTAAATATGGTTGCACGTCTTGGATTCTTGGTTGAGGAAGAAGAGTTGAGAGAGAAGTCAAAGAACTACACAGTCGTAAAGCTTGAGATTGATAAGAACAAAACATCTTCCTTTTAATTTATACGGAATATACAATTATACCCTTCTTTGTTTTAGTTGTTTTTAAAATATATTGGTTTAAATCAAAGTTTAATCACAATCATTGGATTCATCCCTTTGATTGGTCTGGATAGGGAGTGGGATGGGAGTGACTCAAGCGAGGAGTGGATGGAACGGTCACCATATATCTAAGTTATAAGACACAAAGGGTATATAAGTTGGGAAGACAGTTTCGAGTTTTAACAAAAAGATAATTTTGAGAGATATTTTGGACCGTCTGATTTTAAATTTGATTTAGATGGACGGCAGAGATTAGATTTCTAACTTAAGTGATGATCCAAGGAGTTTTGATGGGCTTGGACTCAATTCAGATTGCAAATGGGCCAGTTTTAATGTTGCAGGCCAAAATCAAATTTCACGGCCCTTATATTCCCTTTATAACACAAAAACTCCATTAAAGCCCTAATCAAAAATTGTTTCTCTGTTTTTGCAATTCTTCTCTCACCAAACCTTAATCTCTCTTCCACCATCTCTCTGTTTTTCTTTTTTCTCGGTGAATACTACTCTGGTAAGTATATCTACACTATGTTATATGTTCAATCAATGTAATGGTTTCAAAAATTTCAATATTGTGTTAATATTTAGTCACTACTAAGTTCAATCAATCTCCTATCTACTTTATCATGGTGTTAAGCCTTAATCTAATCTCAACTTTCAATCAACCTATGTCAGAGTATTAGAGGTGACGAAAATATTTGAGTTTGTATGATAAAGAAGGATTGAATTACTCATAAACTTATCATAACATGACTGACGTTCATTAAAACTGTTAGAAATAATCCGAGGTTACTTATTTAGTTATTTTAGTTAATGTTGAATTGTATGGTCTTGAAATAGTCCTTGAACACATTCATTTTCACTTTACTGTATTATCAGCAGGGATAATGATGATAGATGTTCTTATCAAAACTTCTTCCGAGAATGGAAGAATGAATAACATGGCTGCTGTATTGGTTCCACTGAAGCCAATAATTTTTTTATTTTATTTTTTTTGCAGAAGAGTCAAACTGTTGATTCTCATCTTCTAGGTTGCAGGAATTCATCTATACTAAGTCGGGTACGTTTAATTTGTTTTATCACAATGAGTTGAATGGGATTGCCAGCCTTCCTTTGGTTCTGCTTTGTTTAATTTGTTTTATCACAATAAGTACATAGGAATGGCACCCTATCATTGTGTGAGAGGTATGCACACAAATCGGAACAAATAAAACTATATGATCAATTATGAATTCTGTCATCCATAATTCATTTACACCTAACAGTACAATACATAGAGGGAGGATACACATTTTTTAGTTATAAATTGTAAATTAATATAAAGTTAATATAATTTTCCTGCATAGGTGATCTGTGGTCTTATTTTAATTTAAAATAATTATAAAATAACCAGGAGGTGTTGTATATTGTCATTGATTTTGAATATCTCTAACAAAATTCCCAATTTATTTTCTTGTTTAACATTAGTTTTTGTGATTGGGATTGTACTATATCTAGCAATATAATCTGAGAATTTTTATTCACTAATTATATCTAGCATACAAATGAGATTATTTTTCATATATCTGTACATGGGTTACACTTTATATGGTCATAATAGATTCATTGGAATCATGTTGTCTTAGTTAACCTTCATTAAGATTCAAAATCAGCGTACTTTGTTGGTTATTTTACATGTCCTATTACACGCATAAATACACACAATCCATTGAGTTTTACACAGACAAACAACCTCGCAATTTGGGAAAGCGATACCACTTTGGTAAAAGATTTTGACCTCTGAATGTCATTTTACTGACACTGCAAAAGCAAACAGATAATGATCCCCCTTCCAGCCTTACGACTGGCTGAATTAGAAATTATGCACGTATAAACTGGATCTATCAATAGCTTGAATAATAAATTTAACACAATGTATAACCACATCAATACCTATATCTACAACGAGATGAATAGAATATTAAACACTGGGGAGTCTAGACCATTATATAACAAGTTCAATGAGATACTTAGGTGGTAATACAACCTTTCGTATCTTTTGCATTTTTCCAGTCAAAATAAACATAATCACCAAACTAAACTTTATTTATATAAGAGAGTCTAAGTTCACATTTGAAATGTTCAACCAGAACCCTTAGCACGTACGGTGTTCTTAAGTTGACATACAGGTATTATGATCAGGTGATTTTGTGTCAGAAATAGAAAAAGAAGCTTTATGTTAAAGATCTCCTGAATTTTTTTTTATCATGAATTTTCTGTTATCAGTTTTATTCTCTATGTCTGGTGTTATATTAGCCAGTTATAAGCCACAACCATTAGACAGTTTTATATTTTTCTGGATATTTTAAATCGTAGGATACTCTTCGAGATGGATCTGACTGAGATAAACAGCACAGATAGATTCCAACTTAAGTGGATGGACCAGGGAGTTTTAATGGGCTTGGACTCGATTCAGAGTGAAAATGGGCCAAACTTTATGTTACAGGCCGAAACAAGTTAAGGTGGCAGAAACAAGTTAAGGTTTCTCTGTATTTTCCACACCACCAATCTTTCATCTTTTTTCTGATCGACACCATCAATCTCTTTTCTCCTTTTCCAATTTTCAGAATCAGGTAATCTTCTTCCTTCTTATTCAATTTACCAAATTTGATAAATATTTTAAATTTTTGACGTGATAATTTCGATAAATATGGTTGCGGTAGCTACTTTATTTGTTTGTTAATGCTTAGGATATTGATGTGATAATTGCGATAAATTTTAGATTTTCTTGTGGCTAGCTTGATTCATTTAATCACTATCGTCATCCTATTCAATGATATTCTAACCTAAAAGACATGATAGTGTGTATGCATAATTGGCAGCTCTCACATGCGTTCTCTGTATCATTATGATTCTTATGTTGATATTCGTATCTTACTTTGAAAGATAAATTAGATTCATACCTTACTTTGAACGATTAATTAGATTAATTTATCATAAATTACATGGTGTGGAATCGTTGATCAGACCTATCAACCATGCTTCTTCTAATATATTGTTGAGGTTGGATTCAGTAGTCCATGATAGTGCATGTTATATTTTATTGCATTCAGTAGTGTTATACTGGTATTGCATTTATATTGCACGAAGACAGGGATTTCTCTTACACTATCGAATCTATTAACAAATCAATGGTAAAAAATTAAAGTGACTTACGTAAACATACTTGGAGACTGAAAGTGGAGAGTGTAGAGTATAAAGCAAATCTTGTCTTCCATATAAATTTAGTCCATATAAACATTAAAGTGAACCAAAAAACAAAAAAAAATTCAATTACCAGCCTGGGAAAGAATCAAGTATTAGTATTGGTCTTTCATTATTAACAAATCAATGGTAAAAAAATTCTCATACATCAATCATTTGTAGTAATTGCATTATGGTTCTCTAATATGAAGAAAGCATTACTAACCCTTTTTTTTCCCCAAACCTTGGTCAGACTGATACATACTGGACTAAAACTCTATGAGTTACGTCAAATTTATCACAAAAGTTCACACTCAACTAAATAACTTCTTTGTAAATGGTTCTATCCCCGATACCAAACCATTAATTTTTCCTCTGGAATAAACTTCTCAGTATCTGTTTTTTTGCAGGTTTATGACAGGTGAAAAAAGGAAAACAATATCTGCACTCTTCACTTTCAATCTCCGACTCTGTTGTTGTTATCGTCACTGTTGATAAGGTAATGCTCATTAATTACTCATTTATGAGATTCAAATAGATGATTCCTTTAGGTTGTAGCAATTATTTCATAGTGAAGAATGACATCATATAGTAAGACCAGTGATCCAAGTCATTTGTATAGCTACTCACATAGTAGCTAATGTCAAATATGTTTAACACTTTACAAATATTGGCTTCTCCAGTTTGTATATCCATTATCTCCTAAATAATAGTAAAATTGTTTAACACTAATGTCAGTTTAAGACTTGATAATAATCAGTAAATATTCTTCTTTTGTTCCTGTGTATGTATAATGATTGGCTAATTACACCCTTTCCTTGAGAATTTGAACAAATATCAAATAACCAAAAAGAAAATACTAAATTCTGGTCGACAGTCATAATCTTGACCTCATATCCCTCCGTGGCCCTGATTACATCAGGATTATCCTCAAAAGCTATAAACTGCATGTTCTCTGTCTTGAAATCAAAATGTGACATTCCGCCTCATAGCTTGTTATAACACCTAATCCTTTAGCTAGAAAACCAAGGATTATCATGTCAGAGGTCTACAAACCTGTCCTATTCTGCCTTGTCCAGGATTACCCAATGCACAATCTTCAATGTTAATTCTTGAGTGTTTCTACTCTGATATGCTGACAGTTGAATGGAAGCCCTTCAAAGTGCACTTTGTTTTTAGCATTCCAAATTTGCACCATGAGAAAAATCACTGCTGCATTTCACAGTTGCTTCTCTGTTTTGCTGCCTTAATGCAGGTAAGCAACCAAAGTTTCGTGAGATACCCTATATACAAGCAAGGTATGATCATCTTCGTCTATGTTCTTATACTTCTTACATATTTTTCCTACATGTGGTTTGGCTGCGCAAAAAATATATTCAATAACAACAAATAATTACATACGATATTACATGAGGGAGAAACCTCTACATGATTCAGATAAATCTAAAGTGTGATTTCAATGTCCGCAGGTTACCAGTTTGAAGAGTATTTTTCCTTGATTTGAAAGCGACGTACCACAACTACGAGGTAATATTTCTTATCGCTTCCTTGAACATTTTTATCTATGTATTCAGTTATAGAAGTGTTTTTCTTTTGGTTGTATGTATTTTGTTCCCACTGTTTAGGAGGTAGAAACATCATACCAGAGGTGAAATTTCATCAAAATTGTTGAAAGTTTTGTTTGTACATTGAATCAGTCCATCTATGTAATTCTTAGCCAATTTTTATTTAAAAAATGGGTAATTTAAATCCCGTACGAAAAACCTACCAATTGAAGAGTTCATGTTCACACTGGTAGGCCTAGATCAATACATACAATTTTGTCTAAGTTTAATTTCACATTGTCCAACCTTTAGATTAAAAGAACCGATAATAATCAGTAAACGTCAACCAGTTCCTTGAGAATTATAAAATCCTTGAGAATTTAAAAATCATACTAATTATAATGATATAGAAGGGTGCACTGTCTAGCGCTCTACTTGACCGAGGTAAGCATAGTTGTAGGGCAACTGTGCAGTACCACCATTCAACTAACCCAATATTGCATCTAAATTCTTCCATGAACCACCTCCTAATCATCTTAACAATAGTATGATCTAAGTAGTGGTGCTGAGCTGTTTCACTATTCTGAAAACATAGAGTACACCATCAACATGGTCATGCGTCTGTCCTGCGAATTGACGATTGTAAGTGTACTGCCAACTATACTTTTCTTACTAATAAAAAACACTTTTTACTAAACGGTAAATCTGGGTTAGCTAATTACAAATTAGTTTATGTTGTTTATCATAACTCAAGCACACCAACAAAACTTGAGTGGAATGGCTTCCAATTAATATAATTTTCAGTTGTGCTGGGATTTTCTCATTGTATTTATTTAAGTTTTTTTTTCTGAGCTTTATTAGCTAGACAATAGATAAGAGATGGGATGCCTACATTATTGGTAATACAATGGTAGAGGGAATTGAGGAAACATGAATTGTGTCCTCCATATGTTTATAAATAGGTGATGAATAGTAACAATGCAAATGAGAACATACCACTTTAATTATATTATTACCATATTCATTTTATCAAAATAACTATAGGAAAAAAAACCATTATTATTGGCACTAAATTGTAGTCATTAATGAAAATGTGGTTTACCTATTTCATTCAGGGTATAAAGAGGTTGCGAGACGAAATTGCTTCTGAAATTGCAGCACGTAAACCCCAATGGTTTTTCTTATCATCCAAATTACATTATAGGTAATAACCGGTTTGATTCTATCATGTAAAGAAGAAATGACCAGTTTTCATCCAAACCATGTACAGGTAAACCCCATTGCAAGTCATGTGATTTGTATTTTCAGTCGTGTAGTTCTTTGATTTTTTTTTATTCTCAAAAATATTAGACAATTGATACATGTCTCAATTTGAACCTATTTAATCTAACATATCAGTGATAGAATAAAATAATCATCCTTAGAATATTATGCAGGAAACCAATTGGTGGGCTAAGTCTATCATGTAAAGAAGAAACATACATTGAACTGCTAGCTCAAGATGAGGCAAGAAATCTTAGGGCAACAGTATAAGGTAATGTGGTGGATAGACCACATTGCGTTATGGTACAGAGGACGATGCACCATGAAAAAATGTGGTGGATGCAAAATATGGAAAAGGTGAAGATAGTTGGTGGGGCCCTATGGGTGCTCTTTGTGGCGTGGCATTGTAAATTCATTTTTGCTTTCAAAGAAGGAATAAAGTACATACTGAGTGATGGACACCATATTAAATTTTGGAAAGACAAATGGGTTGGTGATGTCGCTTTGGCTGAGCAATATCCCTTGATTTTTAGATTGGCATTGAACAAGGAATCAAAAGTTTGTGATCTGAGGAACATGGATGGAAATGTGTCTACCTAGAACCTGTAACGAAGAAGAAACAGGTATGAATGGGAGGAACAACAGATGACACCTTTAAATGGTGTGTTTCACCAGATAGAATTTGAGGAATGTAAAGACATATGGACTTGGAGATGGACTAGAACAGGTCAGTTCTCAGTTAAAACCATGTATAGCAAATTGTGGGTCACAGAGAGAAGTTCAGCCAATCAAGTACAACAAATTTCCCATCGATTGGTATGGAAGCGTCCAATTAACAAATATAAAGTTGTTCGTTTGGACTTTGATGCTTGCGGCAAAACCTTAATGTTCGATAATCTTAATAGAATGGGGAAAGATCTACAACCTATTGTTATTCGTGCAGGATGACCAATGAATCGATCACTAATCTGTTTCTACACTGCACAAAAGCATTACAATTGTGGGAAAGTTTAATTCCATCAGAATTGTGAAATCTTTGGAATGGAGACAGTAGAGGAATGGCTGCTTGCTTGACCAGAGAAAGGTGGAACATAATTTACATCTATGATATGGAAACTGCTCCCAATAGCTGTAATATGGAGAAATTACTTTTGGGAAAACTGGAATGAAGCCCGAGATTCCCTTCACCATATATATCTTCCTTTCACGTTATATCAAGGTTGTTGTATCTGATCGGAAGGTATAAGACTCCTACATATTTACGAATGTATTTATATTAGGGTTTATTAGGATTTTGCATACATGTTTTTCTAACTTTGATGTTTTTCTATGAATTTAGATGGAAAATATGCTATTCTTTCTAGCAAAGCTATGTTTGAGGCACTATGGATGTTTACATGTTTTTCACCATCATGCTACAGTCGGTCAATGATGGTTGTGTTGGCAATCTATGATGCACATTGTATCTTGAACTGAAAACCCTCTTTGGGATGAAACTTTGAAGTGTTATACAGGTTTATTGAAATAACAGCTTCATATATTCTTTATTTCCTTTACTACTGGTCGACTTCCACTCAATGGCTAACAAAAACAAACACTCGGACAGTTTATATGAAGTGTTTGGATCACGTTCGTGGTATGGTTTCTCTAACTTTACTAACCAAAATCGTTTTAGCTTGTTCAACTCTTTGCAGAATGATGTTCTAACTGTTCATGATATTATATCACTGTGTAATCATTTTGATGTGGTGGCTATTATATTTCTTACCACAGAAGTGTTTTTTATTGTGATTGAGAATAGATTATTGATATGGTATTATAACGAGTCAATGACATTAAGTATTGTCAATAATATTGTCTTGTGCAAGCACTTTTTGGTGCCTAATGCATTATCTTAGTAACAAGTACTGTGGTAATTATTATTATTTGTATGTGGGTTTATATCTACAAAATGCTAAGACTTAATGTGGTATTACTGCCTTTGTGGAAATAATGGATTGGCCTTCACATACTTACTCGATGTGAATATGTGACATAATAAAGAGAATGCTTTGTTCTTTATTCACTTAAACAAAATATGTGTCGACAGAAAGCATTTTTTTGTGTATTATAACTTTACGCCAATTACTGTTTATATTTACTTGCCCCACATGTTGGGGGATATATAGTAACTCAAAGTCTCATCTTCTTTAATGTGGAGTTTAGTGTAGAATCAGTATTATACTTTTTATTATTTTTTTGATAAAATGTTGTAGTATATTAATCAAATAACGCAAAATAATACACCAATTAATCAGCTGCAGGCCTGCAGCAACCACTGCATCATCAGTTTAAATTAGTGGGTCAGTCACTTTTTACGATAAAACCCTCCCTCCTATCAGCAGAAAGGTAAAAATGCAAAAAAATTACAAAAACACATCAATAAAGAACCAATTCAGCAGCAACTGATCATGGGTCCTCTTGATATTTAGTTTACTGCATTACTAAAATTTAGTTTGTGTGACAATATCCCAAGTGTGCGGGAGTAGCAACTCAAATTCTCCTCTTCATATTTACGATTAATATAATAAATCTAGGATAAGTGAAATGATACCAAAGATTATTCAAGCTTAATTGTCTAAGGATGAAGAGGTAAAACTATATGAACTATTTGCATTTGAATAATTACGTTTCAAGCCTAATTGTATTATCATAATTTGTTAGCCATATTTACAATTCTAAATTTGGTAATAGGATAGACTTTAGTAATAGACTAAGTGACATTTTATTGTAATAGATTTTTCATTCAATTTTAAGGTTGTATATATATTTTATTGTTATTTATAATTAATTTTTATTTTGTATTGTAATTATTCTTTTTATAGGCACAATTGAGTGAAAAGGTTACAAAATTGTTGACACTAGCGTGGCGAAGCCACGGGTACAACTAGTATATATATATATATATATATATATATATATATATATATATATATATATATATATATATATATATATATATATATATATATATATGCGTGATGATGATATTTGTTGTTTCAGATTCAAGATTCGCTTTCGAATCCAAGACGAAACTGGATTGAAAGACGTAACTGCCTTTGAAGATACAGTGATTAGTGTTATTTGATAATCCCTGGGAATTATTATGCCTATAATTATTATCACCATAATTTAATAATCCCTGGGAATTATTTATTCCATCCAATAATACAACCAAATTTCCCACCACTACTATTTCAATCATCTTCCCAGAATTGGAATTTAGCAATTATATCCCTTATTACGACTTCTTTATCAGATCCCGCAAATCATATGGGACCACAAAACAGTATCCACAAGACAATATGTCTGCTCATTTATCAGACTCCAATTCAAATTATGGGGTCCAAAAAACCCACAACATAACAAGTTACTCTAGGGCCCACTATTCATCCAATGGGGTCCACAGCTCACATGGTGTTCACTGGGGTCCACAATTCACATGATGCTCAATGGGGACCACCCACTCACAAGATGCTCAATGGGGCCCACACATCACAAGGTGCTCAATGGGGCCCACCCACTTACAAGATGCTCAATGGATCCCACCTCTCACTTTACCTATATAAAAGGCCCTTTGTAAATGAAAGAGAACAAGCTTCGACACTTGCTTAGCTTTCTCTCTTCTTCTCCCTTTTGCTCTTCTTTTGTAATCTTTTCTTTTCTTCTTGTAAATCTTTTGGTTTTTCAATCTTTCGGTCTTTAGTTTTTACCTGAAGCTTTCTTAATGGGGTGTATATCTACTATTTAGTTGTACTAATTGTACAATTAGTACAACTTATATGTGAATAAAGCTTCTTTTCTGTAAGTTTTCTCTTCTTTTTACTCTGTACTTTTTCTGTTTTAATTTTATGTGAATAGTACATGTTCTTCTTCTATTTTCTTGTTCTGCTCTTTATTTACTTTATTATTTATAATCCTGGTTTAATTTTGGTATCAGAGCCATGTCAGCGTAAATTACTGTTGGGGAACATGTAGTTGCTTAATTAGGATAATTGTTCAAGATGTGAACAATAGTATGGTAGTAGTTCTTTGTTGATCTTTATGATTAATCATTTGACTTTGTCGCGTCGGACTACTTGTAGTCTCCGGCTGTTAATAGTTCTGTGTTCTGATTTATGATGAATGAAGGCATAGTCATGTGGTGACTACCCGTTTAGCCGCAGGCAGATGGCCGTTAGGCGTTTAGGGACATTTGTCCGTAATTCGTGATGGTTGGAGTTCATCATAAACTTGATATGAAACTGTTATTGGCTGTGACGTAAATCGTTGACTGTTGGAATTAATCATGTATTGAGATATGAAATGGTTGTTAGCTGTGACGTAAATCGTTGACTATCAGTATTAATCATGAATATTGATATAGAACTGTTATTTACTGTTCTTCTCTTTTCTGAATAATTATCTCTGTTTTAAGAACTGCATGATCCCTAACATCTTATTGACATCTTCTCTTACGTTTTATCCGGTTTTACTATAGTTTTCCATAATTAAATTATTTCAAAATGTTTAATATGTTTAAGAATAAAAAGAAATTTCTGAAAAAATGAAGAATGTATCGAAATCTCTAATATAGAGAAAATGGAAAATGAATTATTAAATTGGGATATGCCCAAGATCAAACCAAAAAGAATTTATAACATTGGTTCTTTTGATTATAAGGCCACTATGTCTATTAAGACAGTAGAACATACCATGCCAATTAATGGTAATAAAAGATCTATTCCTTTAATAACCGAACAAGATATTATCAGATATCGACAAAATTATCATTACATCCATATAGGATTAATCCAAATTGCAGTAAAACCTTTACACTTGAAAGGTATTGATTGTTGTTTTCTTCTAGCCCTTAGGGATGCTAGGTGTACCAACTATCAAAAATCCTTGATGGGTATTATGGAGTCCACTACTAGTAATGGACCAGTTTAGTGTAACATATATCCTAATCTGGAATTATCTTTATCTGATGATAATATTATGCAAAGCGTTATGATGGACCTTGACACTAAAGGATATGAATTTCTTTCTGGGTCAAAGGTTCTTAATGTCGCTTATAGAATTCAATTTAAAGTTATGAACACTTTAAGTCCTAATGTTAAATTAATCAGCAATAAAGGAAATACTACTATTATTGAAACAAATTTGGGAAGGTCTAATATGGCCTGTAACAAGGTTATCCCTTGGGATCAAATTAGTTATCCTGAAAACTGGGATCATCAGGGAATTATCCCTTCCCAACCTATTAATAGAAACCTGGATCAAATCACCCAAACTCCTGAAAAAGATATTGAAATCCGATTTTCTTCCAACAGAATATCTCGTCTCAAATCTGTTAAAAACTTCTATTTCTCCGGAACCTTCTAGAGCCTCCACTTCTAGTATTTCTGATAAGATAGAAAATGATTTTGAGATTAGAGGAGTAAAAGAATCAGATAATGCTATTCCTCATGGTCTTTATACTAGGCCTTCTGCTCCTAATCCTACCCCTTCAAAGATGGATCTCTCTATTAATGTGATAGAATTAACCAATGAATTTAAAGTTGATCGTATAGCCATTAATAATGACTTTAAAAGTTCTAAATATGATGCCTTTCGAAAATGGTATTTTGATTATTATAATAAAGGCCAACATGAATTTCTTAAAGAAAAATATTATAGATATTTGGATGAGACTAAAAGTATTATTCCTTTCGCACACTATGTGCTAAGATGGGATAAAACTTTGGAATCATGCGTAATTAAAGACTTTTATAAGAGTTGGACTACTATTGATGGTAGAAGCATCAAGGCTATTCATCCCCCTACCCAGCTTTTGAAATTAATTAATGAGTCGACTACTTTGGAAACTGTTGCTTATGTTCAACCTTCCACTGAAGAATCAGAATTAAATAGGGTTTTTATACAATCCAATTATACCAATTTATGTTTACAAACTATCGGAAAACAGCTTCTCCGTATTGAAACCGCGGTTAGTAAACCTGAACCTAATGAAGAAATCTTCCCTGTTAATATTAAACCTCCTCCTGATATGAAGTTTAATTTGGGAAGTAATAAATTAAGTCAAAATAATTTTATCGAAGAACTTACTAAAAAATTAAAAGGAATAAAATTAACCGATAATCATATTGCTGTTTTATCACAAAATGATAATTTTATTAACAAAAATTTATCAGATGAAAATATTGAAGAATTTCAAAATATTCTGCACAATATGGAACAAGAAGTTAATGAACTTGATTTTAGTAAATCTAATAAAGCTAAGATACCGCCTACTCAGACATATTATCCTAGGCCCACTCCTACAGATAATATGTAGGATTGTTGTTTTGTTAATAAAATTATCATTTTGTGATAAAACAACAATATGATTATCGGTTAATTTTATTCCTTTTAATTTTTTAGTAAGTTCTTCGATAAAATCATTTTGACTTAATTTATTACTTCCCAAATTAAACTTCATATCAGGAGGAGGTTTAATATTAACAGGGAAGATTTCTTCATTAGGTTCAGGTTTACTAACCGCGGTTTCAATACGGAGAAGCTGTTTTCCGATAGTTTGTAAACATAAATTGGTATAATTGGATTGTTTAAAAACCCTATTTAATTCTGATTCTTCAGTGGAAGGTTGAACATAAGCAACAGTTTCCAAAGTAGTAGACTCATTAATTAATTTCAGAGGCTGGGTAGGGGGATGAATAGTCTTAATGCTTCTACCATCAATAGTAGTCCAACTCTTATAAAAGTCTTTAATTACGCATGATTCCAAAGTTTTATCCCATCTTAGCACATAGTGTGCGAAAGGAATAATACTTTTAGTCTCATCCAAATATCTATAATATTTTTCTTTAAGAAATTCATGTTGGCCTTTATTATAATAATCAAAATACCATTTTCGAAAGGCATCATATTTAGAAATTTTAAAGTCATTATTAATGGCTATACGATCAACTTTAAATTCATTGGTTAATTCTATCACATTAATAGAGAAATCCATCTCTGAAAGGGTAGGATTAAGAGCAGAAGGCCTAGTATAAAGACCATGAGGAATAGCATTATCTGATTCTTTTACTCCTCTAATCTCAAAATCATTTTCTATCTTATCAGAAATACTAGAAGTTGAGGCTCTAGAAGGTTCCGGAGAATAGAAGTTTTTAACAGATTTGAGACGAGATATTCTGTTGGAAGAAAATCGGATTTCAATATCTCCTTCAGGAGTTTGGGTGATTTGATCCAGGTTTCTATTAATAGGTTGGGAAGGGATAATTCCCTGATGATCCCAGTTTTCAGGATAACTAATTTGATCCCAAGGGATAACCTTGTTACAGGCCATATTAGACCTTCCAAAATTTGTTTCAATAATAGTAGTATTTCCTTTATTGCTAATTAATTTAATATTAGGACTTAAAGTGTTCATAACTTTAAATTGAATTCTATAAGCGACATTAAGAACCTCTGACCCAGAAAGAAATTCATATCCTTTAGTGTCAAGGTCCATCATAACGCTTTGCATAATATTATCATCAGATAAAGATAATTCCAGATTAGGATATATGTTATAGTAAACTGGTCCATTACTAGTAGTGGACTCCATAATACCCATGAAGGATTTTTGATAGTTGGTACACCTAGCATCCCTAAGGGCTAGAAGAAAACAACAATCAATACCTTTCAAGTGTAAAGGTTTTACTGCAATTTGGATTAATCCTATATGGATGTAATGATAATTTTGTCGATATCTGATAATATCTTGTTCGGTTATTAAAGGAATAGATCTTTTATTACCATTAATTGGCATGGTATGTTCTACTGTCTTAATAGACATAGTGGCCTTATAATCAAAATAACCAATGTTATAAATTCTGTTTGGTTCGATCTTGGGCATATCCCAATTTAATAATTCATTTTCCATTTTCTCTATATTAGAGATTTCGATACATTCTTCATTTTTTCATAAATTTCTTTTTATTCTTAAACATATTAAACATTTTGAAATAATTTAATTATGCATGATGATGATATTTGTTGTTTGAGATTCAAGATTTGCTTTCGAATCCAAGACGAAACTGGATTGAAAGACGTAACTGCCTTTGAAGATATAGTGGCAGATCTGTATGGAAAATCATTTGAGGATATAACCATAAGTCTTGGGGTAAGTCACTACTACAAACAAATAATTCCGCCTTCTAATATCTATTATATCTAAACATGTCTTCTTCTTTTTTTCTTTCAAAATTACGCTTTCAGATTGATGGACTTCGGAGGATTTAGCGGACAAAAACTACAGTTTAAAATTAAAGTTGGAGATTTCAATCTACAACATCTAGACTCTCCATTTATTACAAGCAAATTTATAGAGATCGGATAAGACAGCAAGAAGAAATCTAAACTAACATAGGTTGATGCAAACTTCTGTTTTTGGGTCACACATCGACGTTTAATCTTGAAGTTTTTCTTCTTTTTGCTATATGTCAATATTATTAGTCACAAATCGAAGACATATGCACTTCGATTTGATTGTTACGCTACCAAAGGTGACTTTTTTTGGATTCTACATGAATTTATTTAATTACCCTATGTACAGATCAAATCTGCACTTTGACTTTATTATAATCATTTTGGTTGTATATAAAATATCATCTTCAGTCTTTCCAACTTTCAAAATGTTGTCTTCTACAAAATGAATTAAATTTCCATTCCTCTGTTTATTTTATTTTTTTGGGGCAACAGAAAAATTAATCTTCAACTTTGAGATAATCAAGAACAAAGCATACCTATCTAACTGAAGGCCTTTTTGTCCATACAAATGCTGCAAAATAATCTGAATCATCAAGTACCACTTGAAAAATATTCTCTTTCATTAATTCATCAATTCACACTCTTACAAACCTAATAACCTATATCTTTGATATATAAAATGTGAATTATATCAACACATTTATCAATATCAATATTTGTAGTATTTTTCTCATACATATAAAAACCTAAAAATCCGCACATTTAAAACAACTTTGCTTTATACATATTTTGCAAAGATTTTAAAGCAGATTCCCATTTAGCATCAATAGGTTCCACTTTGAAATGATTAGTTGGCAGCTGTATAGGTTGTCCTTAACATGCAACCGCAAAACAACCCTGCGAAATATATCAAACATATAAAAGTTAATAAGTAGACCTCTATATCATTTGAAAATAAAATAAAGAAGTTGTAGAAATCATTTGCTATTTTGGCTAATGCTCCTCAGGGATTAAAAGATATTTTGTGTAATGATATGCGAGGAGTGTGTAAAACGCGATCTGCGAATGTAAATAATTTGTACAGCTATTTCCATTTCAATTAATAAAGTTGTGTTTCCTTTCCAAAAAAAAAAAAAAAAAAAACCCAAATCAAATCAAATCGTTATATTCTAAGACTACTTACATATATACATACAAAGCACAAACAAATTAAATCATCATATGCTAGAACTACTTACATATATCCATACAAAGAAAACACAGTGATGTAAAAAAAAAAAAAATAAACACTACATATTCAAACATCTCCATCTCTATAGTAACCTGTTAAAAAAAATAAAAAAATAAATCAAACAATTAGTACAAAAATTCTACTGGAATAACATAATCTTAAATCAAGCTTACTAAAAAATCAAATAAAATATTTAATTCCAAAAAATTTATACTAACACCGAGTAAACTTCCACAGTCATATTCCATTTCAAACAAATAACGTGTTATAATCACACAAAAAAATAAAAATAAGAAACAAGGCTAAACATAAAGAATGTCTAAAATCCTACTAAGATATGTGTCCATATCTCCTTTATCAACAACTGTTGTCTATCTATATTTGGTAACCTTACTGCTACAAACTTATATATATATATATATATATCCAATGTGCAGAATAAAGGTAAACCACATATCTATCCAACTAAAAAAGCCTTATCCATACAAATCAGCTTTGTACACCCACTGCAAATATACATATCCCCACTATCCATAGTCAAGACATTACCTATTCTTACAAAGACCAAAGAAAGATCTTAAAAGAAGCCCAAACAAAGCCCACCACAATAAAGCCCAATAGACCAAACAAAGCCCAAAACAACATTTATGTAATTTGGTCTCCGCACAGTAGCCCAAACAAAGTTTCTCTCATACAAATAAAAACTCGGATCTCATAGGTGTTGGCATTTTAATATGGGAGGGGTTCCAGGGACTCAGGAAATGTTTGACTCAATTTTGACTCAATCCTATTTAAGGTACTTGTACATGTTGAATTGACATGATTTTTTGTAGGATGAATGTTCTCATTATGTACGACATCTTCACCAAAATTTATCATAATTTGAATTTTCTAACCCTAGAAAAATTATATTACAAGTTAATGTATTGTGGAACGTTCATTTTTACCGTTGAATTTAATATCACATTTGATAGTTCTAAATATATTCAAATGAGCTGATTTTTTATGTAGTAGATCTTTATAGTAAGAAGATCATATCTATAAAACATCATTGCAATCCAACGTGTACAAGTACCCTAAATAGGATTGAGTCAAAATTGAGTCAAACATTTACATTAGGTTTCGAATGTTCTCAAATGTGTGCAAATTATAATGAAATTTGCCTACAACATAATGTCCCTCAATTGGTGAAATTTACAATTTCAGACTTCAAGAACGATTCCAATTCGTTCGTAGCATACATTCAGGTAATTAGACTTCTACAAAGATTCAGAACTTCGACAATCAAAATACCTGAAACAATCCAACACATTATATGAACAAAACTTACAATAAAATTAAACTTTTTTAAACATTAAATTTAATCCTATAAACTAGAGAAAAGTAGACCATACTTCATCAATAACTAAAAACTAAGACTAATAAACCAAATTCAACAACATCGATTACAGAAATAAGAAAATAAAATTCATCGTCGTCCATTACACAACAACCCTACATGAAGGGTAGACCCTCTTTTCTTTCATCCACTCAATAAAACATGCAACATGAAAAACATGCATGCAAGAGTCTGAATATCGTCACCTTCGTTAATATCATCATAACAAATGACACAACATCCAATTTTGTTTAATTGTGATTTACTGTTTTGCGGTTCCTCCTTGCCATCACTGACCACATCTTCCATCTTCTCAACAGCTTTCTTACACTCTTTGCGATCGTTCAATCTTGCCAATGGAAAATCACCCCAAACGTTGCACTTTGCAATCTCCCTACCATGTTTTTCTTCAAAGTCCATCCATCTATAAAACTTATTCCACTCTTCTGTCTTCATGGTATCAGGGAATGCAGGAACGCATTCATTGACCTGGGTCTTCTGATATTCATCTCCCTTAACAATACACTTTGAAAATCTAAGCAAAGTTTTCGACAATACCGTTCTGTCAAAAAATGTAGAATGTTCTGGACAAAGAGATTGATCGATTGTTGTATCAATACGATAATATAGTTTTTCAAGCTCTTCCTCATATTCATCATCAAACGTATAATCATTTGTTCCTACTATGTTTCGTACATCAAACCCTGGCCACATTTTCATTCTACTCAAATATTCGTCAACTATTCGATATATCAAAATAAATAAATAAATAAATAAATAAAACAAATAAAACACAAACCAAAAATATATAAGTTATAATACTCGATTGAATACAATTTCATTATAAATAGTATACGCAAAGATTTCCTATACATGGGAAAAAGAATTATGTGCATTAATACAGTTATAAATTGCAAATAAAAACAATATATCTGCAACAATATCAAAATAGCATCAATCTATATATTTTTTTTTATCTTCAAAATTAGAATTAAACAAAATATCAAAATACTTCCAAAATCACTATAATTGTTTTTTTGCTTGTAAACCTTACAAGATCCATTACATTTCGAATTCTGAATTCATGTTCCAGTAAATAATACATGAAACAGAATTCTATCTGTTTCTCTTTCCCTCTCTTCCAAATACACACTCAATGTTATATTGGATTGTGTGTGGATGAATTTAACACCATAACTACATTGAAGATTTATCCAACAAAAAAAAAAAACAACTTCGAATGAACAAGAAAGTCGTTTTAACGATTTTTTCAACATATATATCAGAATAGATTGCATAACTTCTAACAACCAATTAACGAAAAAAATTAAGCAAAAACCAAATTTTTTTTTACTATTCTCAACATCCAAACCTATATAAAACTTCTTGGCTACTCCCAAAGCTCTTACTTGTTGCTCTTATCTTCACAAACTGCCATCTTTGCCTAAGTCAAATCACCAACCTTAAGAATTCAACCCTAGGAAAACACAAACCTACTTGTAATGATCAACACTTGGCAGTTCACCTTCTTTCCCAAAAACAAAATTATAGACTCTTTTGACCACTTTCTCTATTTGGGCCTTATTAAGCATCTCCCTTTTTTATGTCCAACCCCAAAATGCATCAAACAAAACTCTGTAAAAACAAATTTCTCCATATTAAAGTTGATCATATTGTTGTCACAAGTTCCTATCTAATGCATGTCATGTCATTTGTTTAATGCACCAATGTCAATTTCCGGTAACTTATCATTCAGGTCCCGTTTAAGCCACTCACCATTCATATTCATGCGTATCACACCTACCGCCAACTAACAGAGGTGATGCCACTCCCCATTCATATTCGTATAGCTTTTTTCATAATATTCCATTTACAGACAAATCATTCCTCCAGTCGTACTACTTTGTCCAACTGATTCAAAGTTCAAATCCATGCAAGTTCGTACATAACAAATGAAGATCATTCGTATTCGTACATAGCACAAATGTTGCAATCTAATAAAGGTCATACCACAAATGGAAACGGTTACTCATACGTTTCAGATAACTCACCAATCGCGTCCATGTGTAGCACGGATGCTCCTGCTAGTTATGGTATTTTGTTAGGGTTTCTTTTCTCTCCCTAAAGCAGTGCAACAGACAAGTTTGCCTGATTTCTAAGATCCAATCTATAATTCCACCACTATCTATAATATTAGGGTTTATAGCTAGCTGTCTAGGCTAGCAGCAGTGAAGATTTTCGAAGGATCTATAACAATCTAACGCACCGAAACATAATAATTCGGGTCATTTAGGTTTTACTCCAACTATTTACAAGGTATTTAGGTTTTGGTCCATTCTACATTTCAACAGTACAATATAACCCTACAAATTGTTTTTTTTTTTTTTTTAGAACGTGATGGGGTCTCCTAACTAGGCCGGGTAGGGCTAGCCCGGCCCTTGAACCCTCGAGCCCTCACACTTTAAGGGTCGGCCCAACCCTACCGTAAAAGATGATGAGGGTCGGGTTAGGGCGAGCCAACACAAAAATTGTGAAAACCTCACCCGAACCTTAGCCCTTTATTTTAAAGGGTTGAGGGTCGAGCTAATGGGCCCGGTTGATAGGGTCGATACATAGAATTATGTTTTACTTGAAAAAAAAATATGCGATCATGTTTTTATTAATATCATTTTAATATTTGTGAAAATACGTATAATAAGTTTCAATTCTTAAATGTACAAATATATTTTTTTCACTATAAAATTTGTAGTATATGATTTTATTTTATCCAAGAGTATTACAATTAATAAATACAAAGAACTCGTAGTTAGATGTTATCTTATTACTAAAATTTTAAACTTTAGAAATTTAATCCTAAATTTATAAAATTCTAGCATGATAAATATAAAATACACATTTAAAATAATAATCTAATTATCGTTTATTGCATGCTCAATAATGAAATAGATGGTTAATAAAAAAATATTCTATTGAGAATCAATTTCTTTTAGTTATATAATAGTTTTTTAACAACTAGTTCGGGAAATATTCGATAAACATTTGATAAATATCATATAACTTAAACAAAAGTGACATCTATGTCTAATTGGAAAAATCTTTACGGTTAAAACTCTAAAAAAATGTTCAAATTTTGATATATAGAGAAATATATTAAAAATTATACATATATTTATGAGGGCCGTAAGAGGGCTTCTTTGAGAGGGTTAATTAGGGTCGGGCTAAGGGTAGGGTCTAAGATTTCCAAAGCTAAACCCTAACCCGACCCTTAAAAGGAGAGGGTCGGGCCGGCCCTACCCTAAAAATCATAAGGGTCAAGCTTTAAGGGCTTTTTTTGTTGAATGGGTCGGGCCGGGTTTACAGGCCTACTCCTAACCCCGCCTGTATTAGAATTAATCTCAAGTGTTAATTTTATTTATTTTTATTTTTTTTAAGAATTAAGATCTCGAGTACACCACATAGTTCATGTCCTCCTCTATTACATTATGTAGCTTTCACGTAAAAGGAGGAGTTAAAATTTTCTACATTGTCCTTAGTTACATAACTTAGAAAGTAAATCAGCAGCACGGTTTTTTTCTCTATACGTATATATGTTGTATAACCACTTTGTCATAACACACCATTAGATACCTGATAGATGCTACCAGTTCCAGCTATACCAAAGAGACTTCTCTCTCTTATTTAGGATGTTCACTACTCGGTTAGAGTTCGAACCCACCTGCAAAGATGAAGTAATGTTGCTACTGCCTCTTAATCTTGCTTCTATGGCGGCCGTTAATTCCTGGATGAGGATAAAACTAGATGTACTGCTACCACAATGTGCTAATTTTACTGCTCTTTCATGGTCCCTCAATATCCCTCCATACCCATTACCCAACTCAGCTACTAAGCCATCAGTGTTAAGCATTAGTTCGTCTTGGGTAGGTATTCTCCACTAGCATAGGGTAGGCAACTTGGTATTAGCTCTGATTTGAATGCTAAAACTTTGTGTTAAGGTTCCCATACCAGATGTTTCTAGGGGATCTTTTAGTGTACTCTGTAAGTAGATGTTCATGGGGCTTATGATCTTTGAAGTAACTACTTGATAGGAGCCCAAATGTTTTATTCCTTAATACCTTCGGAATAACATTTTGCTTACTCTTATGTGAATTAGGGCTCGTTCGGCAATGGTCCGGGAATGTATTTCTCTACTTCTTAAAAGGAAATAAGTCAGAAGTCTGTTCGGTAAACAATAAAACTGAATTAGAAAGTAACCATTGATAAGTCGAAAAAGGAATTATCACGTAAGTTTCAATTCTTAGCTTTCTCCTTTCTCCTGTCTCGTAGCCACTTTTAAGAAAATTCCTTCCGAACTTCGTTTTAGTTGCTGAACGGGCCCTAATGCCTCTTTTAGTCTTGTTTTCAGGTTTATTATATTTCATGGGCCTTAACTCTCACGAACTTGAAATAAGGCCTAAAGTACCAAGTATTGGGCTTAAGTTGAACGATTATGAATCGAAGTGAATAAAAGCTCCAAGTCCACCTCCTCAAAGACTCCTACAACAAAATGAAGCCCAAGTCCAAGAGAAGGAAGACTTTGAAGCCAAAAGGAAGCCACAACTGTACCAAGCTCAGAGGAGTATTTTCACCGAACCAAAGTCCCATAAGACAGAAGTACCATGATCCATGGAGGATGCGAAGCAGATGATTGGAGACGGGTGCTAAAAAGTCAATAGTCAACTTGCCACATCGTGAGTTGACCAGTCACTAGACAGTTTAACCCTGTGTCCAGTTGAAGATAATGGCCCCCACACCGACCTACTTCTATCCTATGACCGACTTGACGTATTTAGACGTGCTTGCATGCCCGAACAGTATATATACTCTAGAAAACTAGGGTTTTGTAATCTTTTGATCAACCTTTTATTGAAGCTTGACAAGAGAAAAAGACCTATATTCTTAGGCAAGTTGTATTAGGTTTTTTAAGGTTTAATAGCAATAAAAGTATGTTCATCTTATTGATGATGACTTGTTCTTCATCAATGGAAGGCTACCCTTAGAGGTTAAGTAGCCTCATTTGATGAAACCGTGATTTGTAGTTTAGTTTTTATACTTGTTCTTCATTGAATCGTTTTCATATTGTCGTATCGAGAGAGAAGTAATATGATTAGTTTACTCTTTTTATTTTTTTTTATCTCTACAATACCCGAGAGGTGAGTACATAATAGGGTTTCAATATAAACTTGGATTGCTTAGAAGATGACATATATACGCTTGTGTGGGTGGAACCATATGATTCATTACTTAGTAGAATGTTACTTTGGGCTTCATCCACTCCATTCATGCATCTCAAGTAAAATAGTTAAACGCAATAGTTGAGAGGTGAGTGTTTATTTATCCTAACAATAGCTGAGAGGTGAGCTAGGAAGCTACAATATCTGAGAGGTGAGTAGCTAAGAACATGCATATTAACTAGGTTATTATTGTGGTGGATTCATGAGGTGAACAAGTTGACAATTAGTGCCCCCTATTAAGAGGGTTTTTTTTTTAAAAAAAAAAAAAAACAAACAAACAAACAAAACGAAAAACAACCCAAACTAGGGGGTGGGGTTTGGCAGACCCCTACCTGTAATTAAAAAATAAAAATATATAATTGGAGGGGGACATTGGGCCTTACCTCTTACAAGTATGGAAAAAAGACCAAGGCTTTCCAAGCTTGAAACCACAAACAACCCCTCCAAGAGGCTTCATAACACGAATAAAAACACAAAGAAACATAAAGCAAAAACAGTTAAGATTAGAGTTCCCATATGCTTTAAAGAAGCAAAGTCAACTCCTAGAAAGAAACGCGCCAAAAACCCTACTGCTTTGAATAAGGTGGTTGAAGAGATGAACACCAGCATAAGAACTCCACCAGAAACCAGGTTTTTCACCTCCTTTCCCTTCTCTGCTCTTTCCTCTCTAATATAGCCATGTCGATTTCTTCTTCTTCCTCTTCTTCCTCCATCACCAGTGAGATTGCAATTCTTGATGATCGAATGTATGAAGCTGTAAGGAGATCCTTGTTTCCCTTCCATTTTGAAGGATTTGAAGATTTCAACAATGAAGTGACTGAATTGGCTGAAGATGTTGCAGGGGCTGCTGATGAGATCAAAAACCTGATATTTTCTGTCTTCCCTCATCCACCTGCTAAAGTTGGAGTTACAGAATGGAATCGATTGGAGGATTGGCTTTGGACAGAGATAGGTGAAAGCGTAAGGGACCTTTGTCGACCTTGGTGTTACTATGCTAAATATGGAATTGAAAATTGTGCTTCTTGTCATGAGGCCTCTACTGTACCTGTGTTTGGTTATGAGGAGAATAATGTGGTTCAAAATGATGAAGATGGGGACCAACCTGATGATGACCCTGCTGCTGTTGAAGACAATCCAGGAGGAGGAGATGGAAATGGAGGGGAAGATGGGAATGGAAGTAATGATCAAGTAATTCTTCCTGATGTTTATGATGACAATGGGCCCTCCGACTCTAATGAAGAAGAAAGAAGCTCCAAGAGACCCAGGAATTGAACCTTTTTTTTCTATCTTTTTAAAAACCAGTGCAGATGTTTTGAATTGTTATCATGTCTGGTTTTGTAAAAGCTTTTTTTTCCTTGTTGTTGTGCTCCTCCAGCAATATCTGATGTCTGCAAAGGCCTTTGACTTGTAATCCTCTTTTTGTTTATCAAGCAATCCATCTTTATCACTTAGCATATCTAATTTGTGGGATGTTGAATTTATCACCATGTAGAATCTGTTTAAATTCTCTATCTTGGAACCTGTTGACTGCACCATCCCCTCTTACTGCTGTTCCCCTCTTGGATAAATAATCTGCTGCAGTATTACCTTCTCTAAAAACATGATTGCATCTGATATCCATACCTGCTGCAATGTTATAAATTTGCTTCCACCAACTGTTAAGACTCCATGGCTTTGCTGCTTGCTTATTTAACCACATGACTGCTAGATTTGAATCCACCTGAAGATGTACTTTGGAGAAGCCTAACCACAAACATAACCTTAGTCCATCCAAAATTGCTCTAGTTTCTGCCAAATTGTTTGTTCCATGTCCATAAAAAGAGAAAAAATTTGCCACCTGATCACCATCTTGATTCCTGATGATACCTCCACCTGCAGCAACCCCATTCTGACTAGCCCCATCAGTGTTTAAACCAATATATCCAGGATTAAGTCTACTCCAATACACCAATATAGGAAAGACATATGGAGGATTCTTGCTCTCTATTCTTAGAACCCCTGCAGCAGTCTCAAAACTAGGACTTGACCTTTTAGAGGGGATATAGTGTTCACACAATCTGGCAATCCAAAATTTAACTCTCAATATTATCTGCCTGCTAGCCTGATTCATAGCATTATATCCTTCCTCATATCTTCTAGAGCATCTATCTTTCCATACTTCCCAAATAATGAATAAAGGAACTAAAAGTGCAGCAAAGAAACTCCATGGAACCAGCTTTACCTCTTCTGAACCATTGTGATAACAGAAGTCCAATGTTGTAGAACCTAGGGAGTCTAACATCAAATAAATCCTGGAAATACTTCCAAATAGGAATAGCAAGCTCACTTTCAAGAAACAGATGGGCAGAGTTCTCTGTAGAAGGGGATGTACAGCAGCTGCATCTTGAAACCAATGGAATATGACATTTTATAACAGCAGCATCTGTGGGGATGGCAGCTTTCAGCAATTTCCAAACAAAAATGGAAATTTTGGTTGGGACAAAATGGTGCCAAATCCTCTTGAGTACAGTGAAAATAAGTCTATCCTTTTGGCAATATTGGATATAGGACTTGATGGTGAAATCTCCAGAGCTTGAGAAAGGCCATTTTCTTGTATCTTCTAGAATATCTTGATGTAGCATTTCATAGGCATCTCTTAGCATTCTTTTATGTTCCTCAGTAAAAATGGGAATGTTAAAATCTGCCTCCCTTGCTTCCTGTACAGTGTAGTCCAAGTATGGGCCTGGCTCATCCACCAATTATATTCTGCCAGTTCCCAGCCAATTTTCCCCAAGGATCCTGAACTTGCCTGGCCCAAAATCCCAGGTTGACAATTCAACCAGTTCTTCCAAACATCTCCAGCAATCCTTCCAAATCTTTGTAGCATTAGTGATAATTCTGATGCTCCTTAAAGATCTGTTCCTGATATACTTATCTCTCATGAAATTTGCCCATAATGTAATTGAGTTTATCAAATTCCACGTCGATTTCATCCTAAAAGCCTTTAGAACATGTTTCAAAGGTCTGATTCCAAGCCCACCCTCCTGAATAGGGCATGTAATTTTATCCCATGAGATCCATTTCCTTCTTTTTTTGAATTCTGAGTTTCCCCAAAAGAAGTTCGAGAAAATCGATTCAAGTATATTGATCACCTTCTTAGGCACAGAGAAGGTAGAGAAAAGATAAATGGGCATGCTTTGAAGTACATGCTTAAGGAGAATGAGTCTTCCTCCTTGCGTGAGCATTTTCTTTTTCCATCCTTCTATTTTTCTCCTGACTTTGTTGATTAGACCTTCAAAGTATTCTGACTTTGCTCTTCCCTGGAAAATTGGTACACCTAAGTACATCATAGGAGATTCCTTGTACTGAAAACCTATGGCATGTTGTATTCCAAGAATTCTGTTAACAGGAGCTTTCTTATCCAACATAAAAGTACTTTTAGCAGCATTCACCTTTTGACCTGAACATTTGCAATACCTCTCCAAAAATTTCATACAACCTTCTATGGAGCTTTTCCTACCATTAAAGAAAACGAGAGTATCATCTGCATACAGTATATGGGTGATAGGATTGCAGGCTCTAGGAGTGGTAAAAGTGCAAATCCTTTCTTCCTGAAATTCCTTTGTTATTCCCAAACTCAGCACTTCGGAAGCCAGTATGAAAAGGAAGGGAGAAAGAGGGTCCCCCTGTCTGATTCCTCTTGATGATTTAAAATTCCCCTTATAGCAGCTTGAAATAGTACCGAGAAGGTGCAAGATTCTATACATGAAAAAACCAGGTTAGTCCAGAGGTCTGAAAATCCAAACCTGGAGAGTACCTTCTTGAGATAATCCCACTCAATTCTATCGAAAGCTTTTTCCATGTCTAACTTCATGACCATATTGCCTCCTTGAACCGTACTTCCTATGGTTTGCATCATCTCTTGGGCATGACCCACATTCTCCGTAATCAGTCTACCTTTAACATAAGCCCCTTGCTGAGGAGAGATTAACTTGGGTAGAATACAAGTAAGCCTCGACGTCAGAATTTAGGAAATAATCTTGTAACTTACATTACAAAGACTGATTGGTCTGAAATCAGACAAGGTTGCAGGACTATCTTTCTTGGGAATCATGCAAATGAAATTAGCTAGAAAAGAAAAGGGCAACCTATCACCATGAAAGAAAGATTGAGTGGCTGCCAAGACGTCTTCTTTCACTATATCCCAGCAAGACTAAAAAAAGAAAGATGTCAACCCATCCGAACCTGGTGCACTGTCAGGTGATAATCCGAACACCACTTGATGAACGTCTTCAAGAGAAGGTATAGCAGCTAGCATGGTATTATCCTCCTCTGAGACTAAAGGTTGGATAACATTGAGAAGTTCCTCATCTAGCTGCCATCCTTGAGTGGATAACTGTGAGTGGAAAAAACCTGTTGCTTTAGAATGAATCATTTCTAAATCATTACACCAATCCTCAGGATCGTCTGTGAGTAACAATTTATCCACTTGAGCCTTTCTTCTTGATACTACTGATGTGTGAAAATTTTTTGTATTTTTCTCCCCTTCTAGTAACCATTTGTCCCCAGATTTCTCTCTCCAGAATTGTTCCTCTTGTACCTTATAATGTTGTTAATGAATTTGCCAAATTACTTGGTGAATGTTAACTTATGCAAAGAATCTACACTTGAATAGGTAGATATAGAAAACAAAAGATCAAGCGCACACACACACGACAAGATATGATCACGGAGAACAATAGATCTAACTACCCCAGCTAAAACTCCGGTACGTCTTTTAGTCCATACACGAACCAACAATCCACTATGAATAAAGTAAAGTACAAGTTCCAACTGAAAAATATCAAACTGGAAAACTCGATCTCTGTCACATGCAGGAAGGCTGGAATTAATCAATTCTGTTCTAATTGCTTTTCATGTCTACTGGTCTAGGACATTTGTGCTATGTTTCTTTGGTGTAGCCCAACTCTGAATAAGAAGATGCATCAAGTTAAGTTGTCCACTTTGTGCTTACACCAAAAGGAAGGAGGCTTAGGCATCACTGATGTCAAGGCATGGAATGCAGCAGCTTACTTGGGTCTGGAATACAAAATTACTTCCAAAGAAGATAATGTATGGGTTCAATGGTGTTGGCAACAAATTATTAAACAGAAACATTTTTGGAGTATCTATACCAAGGGACTGCTCATGGGTCTGGCGACACATCATGAAAGCTAGGGATGAGGCCATCAAACATATCAGATGTAGCATTGCTAATGGGCAAAATACCTCCTTGTGGCATGATCCTTGGTGTGGTGATACCATCCTTTTTATGGACCAAGATGCTAGGGAGGCATGGAGTCATCTGGAACAACAATGCAATGGTTAGTGAGCTGATCAGTAATGGAAGGTGGAACCATAATGTACACAATCTGACAAGTCAGCAGCTTAGAGATAAGATCATGGCTACAAAAATTAATTCTTTCATCGAGAAGGACAGGGTGATCTGGTTACGTAGTCAAGATGGCAAGTTTAGCACAAAAACTGCCTATAAAGTTCTGGCAAGGAAAAGCAACAAGGTCTATTGGCACATTTTGGTTTGGGGTAAATGGGTCATCTCTACGTACTCGTTCATCTTATGGCAATTGTTCTCTGGAAGTCTACAAACACAAGACAAGTTGGTCAATAAAAAGAATCATTAAAGAATCAAGATGTTGCCTATGCTCTGGCCAGTTTAGAGAAAATTCCAAGCATTTATTTTTGAATGTCAATATTCGAAGATAGTTTGGGGAGGAGTTAAACAACTATTGGGTATGCGAACAGATGACATCAATCAAATCGAGAATGGAGTAGTATCATAAGGAAATGTAGAGGCAAGAAAGGAGAGGCAGAAATTTACAAGATCTTTGTAGGAGCAACAGTAGCAAGTCTTTGGGACGAAAGGAATGCGAGGAGATTTAGGAATTTGAAACTTTCAGCTGAGCAGAGAAGAAATAAAACCATTCAAGAGATGAAGGCATTTGTGCAGGTTCAGACTGAAGGAAAAGCAGACTCAATCTACATGCAAGTTCTACTCAACAAGCTTAATATAGTGGCTGAGTTGAAGAATAGCCCAGTCAAGCTGGTCATTTGGAACCCTCCTGAAGCTGGTGAGGTTTTATTAAACACTGATGGGGCAGTTAGTGCCGAAGTGGATTTGGGGGTGTTTTAGGAACCAGCATGGTGATGTTTTGGGGGCTTATTCTGGATCTAGTCCTATTAATTCAGTTATGTGGCAGGAGCTTAATGAAGTGTATGAAGGGTAACTTATGACCAAACAGCTAAGGCACAGAAAAATTCAAGTTGCAACAGACTCATTGAGAGTAGCAAGATGTTTGTTGAGGAAGGATGAGCCTCCATGGTATTGCTTGAACTTGCTCAGAGCTACTCTAGTTTTGTGCAACTGGTTTGATAGTGTTTTTATTACCCATACGGCCATACCTACAGAGTAGCAGATTATATTGCTGCCATAGGTATAGGTAGAGTTTACAATGTCATGTATTTCCAACCTCCTCCACTCGTTTATAATAATACAGGTCAGGGTCTGCCCAACCCTTAATTTTTTCAAAAGAAAAAAAAAACAAAACTTGTTGATACACACCTTGTATATACTTTGCAAGGGCAACACTTAGCTCTTAGTTTAAGTTTGTGGTTGTAAACTTCGGACTAAAAGCTCTAACACTATTCATTTCATTTGTTGCGGGTTAAAGATGTTATCTGAAATTCTGAACAAGTTTGCATTCTAGGGGGATTTCAACATCAAACCAAGTTCCTATACTTCACCCTCACATATAGGCACTTTAAGAACCCCCACACATGCACATTTCAAGGATGTGATTTGAATTATGAAAATTTTAATTTACCAAAAATTTTATGAATTAAATATAAAGACATGCACAAACAAAGTGCATATTTTATAGTCCGTTCATTATAAAAAAAAAAAAAAAAAAAACAGGAACTTAGATAAATGATTATAGCCTGCCTCACTATTTTTTCCCCATGTTAAATATTATGTTACTAAGATCTACGCTTTTGACATTGACACCCCAAACATGCCAATATTCCAAATTACAACTATTTATACATAATAAGATCAGGTACAACTTTGTTACACCACAAAATCAATATTGGTACTTCACCTCTCACATCACTACATGTATATAGGCAACTTCCTTAATAGTTATTGTCCATGTCAGGTTCCTCCTATGTACTTGCTAGACCTACAAATGAGATGTGCAACTCATAAATACTCCTTGAAATAGGAACAGACAGTTGGAACATTAAAATTATGAGAAGCCTTCAAAAAGCAGTAAATCAGTTTCATGTGGATATAATATCATAATTTGTATAGAGGAGGCCATACCTTTATCACAGCAGTATATCTCACCAGTTTAAGAGGGGATAAGAACAGCACCATCCACTGCTCCAGCACTGAAACATAAGTATTAGTCAACCGATTTATATACTTCCAGTGATCTTTTGCCCATGTACACATACATCTATATGACTATATGTTACATATATATGTATCAAAACACAACTAAGTAAAAACCCCTTTTAGTTATGAGAAAAACAGAAGCATCTACATATTTCCTGCCTGGCATATGGTCTTTACCTAGATGCTATCACAATAGTAGATGCTATCCCATGCTCTAGGTCTTTACCTAGAGTATGGATAGCAATGAACCCCTTTTATATTGTCGCAAAACGTGATATTTTTTATGTTTTTATGTGTTTTAGGATTTATTTTTTTCGCGCAATTTTAATTTCAAATTGTGGTTTCAATTTTCAATAGAATTGTTCTAGGTTTAGGTTTCCTTGCTTTCCAAGGATTGTTTTTACTATTTGAGGATTTGTAGGCCTTTGGCCAGAAGGAGAGTTGATTGGTCAATAGAATTGTGTTTGTTTGAGAAGAGTCTTCTCTTCGTGTGAGTTCTTGGTGAAGAAGATTGGTTGTCGAATCCCGAAAATCGTCGTAGTTCTTTGATATCGTTTCAAAGTTCATATCTTTGTTGCACACGAGTGCATCATAAATGCAAAAGAGGACCTAACTACGGCAGGTTTGACTATTTCCCCTGATAATATGCTTGTAAATGTATATTAAATGGTTCAAACTTCGAAGTTTCAGCAGGCAACAGCAAGTTTTAGACATAAGTAACCACTTCAGTGGAAGTGAGATAATACTACAACATGAACATAAACGAGAGGATCAGATCTTACCACAGAGAGCAAAGGCCCTTGTTTAAACTTGCTCTGAAAGGAGAATGCTAGCGGCTTTGAGCTCTCTCCAGGCCCTCTAATGAACCCACTGAAGTTGTTTACAAGAATTACATATATTAGAGAATGTTTCAAGATGCCCATCAGCTACTTAATTAACAGATAGGGATAGTAAAGAATCTTATTCTAGTAAACAGTAATAATAGTTAAATTCATGAAGGGAGTAGAGAAGAATATAGAAACTAACATTAAAGATTTAGAAATGAGAGGAGTCCTTCGAACATCATATACAGCAATAAGACCACTGTACATCTCATTGCCTCCTTTACATGACAAAGCCAAACACTCCCCTGAAGCATCCCAGGCAATCTTATCTATGCCCTGACTGCATATTAGAAGAATAACAAGTCAAGTCAAGAACATGTGTGAATACAAGACATGAAGCCAACAAAAAAAAAAAAGCTTTAGCTATATACAAAATGGGAAAGCACAATGCATAAAGCTTTAGCTTCGAGACGCTGTGTTATATACAACAAAGTGGTGAAGGATCGCAACATCTCTTCCTTTGTGACCAGCATTCTAGAAAGGTTTGGAGTTCCATTCTTGAATGCCTTCGGTTTCAATTTGGCTTTTCCAAGATACCAATGACCTAAGTATTCACAGTGGGTTTGGTAGTAGCAGTAGCAGCACCATTTCAATTACTAAGGTATCTGAGTTCCTCGCATGGCTTGTTAGAAAAATTTTGTTTAGCAGCGAAGCTATTATGTATGATTCTCACAGAAGTATTTCACAAGACAAGTGCTGAATATATGTGAATAATTTGCTCATATGATTCATTAGTTGGCATAACGCAGGATGTTCTAAAGCCTGAGTCCCTAGATTTTAGTTTTTTTGGCACATGAAAAGATATTTTATTATGGGAAGGTTTGTTACAGGTTTTGTGACTTTCGACTGCTAATGTGATTCGGGGAAGGCATCGTCACAATACTTTGCATAAAAAGTTCTTTATCATTTTTCTTTTTTGGTCGATAAAATAGTTAATATTTTCATAGAAAAAAGGAGTGATCACCAAGATACACCAAATTTCATAGAAAAAAGGAGTGATCACCAAGATACACCAAAGACCCACTTACAAAAAACATCAGGGGAAACAAAAATCTCTCCTAATAGCATAAAAAAGACCCAATTTCACATATAGGACTTGTTTCAGAGTTCTTCATCTGCAATAGAGTCAGTGTTTTTTCTCAAGTAATGATCTTCTTAGGGACCCATGGATTCATGTTTCCAGATTAAATTCGACTTGAAACCTTGTGTTGTCCATATTCGATCCATGTTGATGATTTATTTACCTAAGAGTCAAAGTTTATAAATGATCTAAGGATTACTTCATTTAGCACCAAGGAGGCTAGAACTTTGCTTTCTATTTAATTATTTTTAATCGCTTAGCCTCATGATGTCCCTTTACCTCCTGACCAGTGACCTTTATCTTTTAAGGAACAATGGTAAAGATCTTGCACACCGCCTCCAACCCCATTGAACAATGACATGTACACCTTCAGCATATAAGATAAAGAGATTTTGGCATTTACCCCGCCCCCCTGGACGGAAAAAAGCAACGACGTTATCAAAATTAATTTTCTGTTTTGGTTTAAGTTAAAACATTTCATAATACCAAAGTTGCCCTTCTCAGATCTGTTAATAAGGACATGTGTTGACATCTTATCCATCTATGTTATAATCAATCCAACTGTTTTGAATTAGAAGAAGAACCTTCATAATACCCTTCATAATTGTTTCAAGAGATCTCTTGTTTCAAAATATAGCCGTTAGAGCTCTTGTTATCTTCCCCAAAAGTTTATAAATAAACCTAAACCTAACTTTCTATTCAGCTGAGATTTTTTTACAATTGAAGCTAACAAGTACAAGAAAGATTATGGGTGACCGAGGGAAACAGGTATCTAGTATTTCTTTCTCAAATTTCTACCTCAAATTTCATCTTCCTTCATCAAAGTTCATTTTCACTATCTTTTTTTTTTTTCTGTAAATCGATTTGGGGGATATTGTTAATTATGTATGTTTCAGTGGGGGGGGTATTGCTAATTATCATTAGATTCAAGAAGGGTAGTTTTGGTATTATGAAATATTTTATTTAATTAAAAAAAACAACTAATTCTTATAACGCCGTCTCTGTTTTCCGTCTAGTTGGGGGGGGGGGGGGGGGGTTGGAGATAAATGCCAAAATCTCATAAATAAAACATATTATGTAATTTGGCCTTAAACAAAACTGGTAAGCGTCTTGCAAACGCCAAAAAGTATGGGAGCCTTTCAGCTTGTACTGCACACAGTTCAACGGAAATACTCGGTCACGGCATAGGAAATCGGTGAATTTAACATAATATTCTAACAAAAAGCGTAACCAATTCCATTCAGTCTGCCTTTCGTCTATTAAAAGATGTCACAGCATAATGCGAATCACAACACATCTACTATACCAATAGATAATTCATCACACCATTCAGAATTTTTAATATATATATTTGAATGAATATACAGAGAAGACAAAGAATCAAAAATGAAAAGGCAATAGTACAGGAGAAAGAACAGCAAAGAAAGGTATTATCCTTACCTGCCAGTTAAGGATACTAATTCTGGGAAGTCAACTGGTAATAGGTGTGCATCTGCAGAAAATTACAAAAAGTTGAGGCATAAAGAAGAATTCTGTACAGATCCTGACAAGTTATATCAATATAATTCATCTTCACCGATACAAACATGCACACATACACATACAGATAGACTGTAGCAATGCAAAGATAGATGAACAAATTTAAAGCATAACTAAAAGCACTGGATTACAGAGACATTGGGTTTACTCAATAAACTGACAATCATTTCCATCCAAAAGAAAACAAATATGCTGAAGTGGCAATAGTGGATCTCATTAATTGTTGTGAAACGTGTACAGAATTATCTTCCTCTATTTTATATATTCACATGTTTTCTCCACTTGTGATCTTTCTCTCGCTTTTGTTTCTCAACATCAAATACAAATTTAGCCATTGGTCTCTCTTCCCTCTGCAGATCTTTTCCTCCTCGATTGACAGCAATGGAACAACTTTGCATACAAGTATGGTTTCTGAGTTCTAGTTTCAAATAAAATCAAATACTTAAAGATATCTTAAATGATTTAAAGATGACCACTTCTATGACAGGTGATGAGTACAATTTAACTAAAAGATTAACTCATCTATGTATTAAAACAACCAAACTCTAGCAAATTTAATTTCTGACTGTTGCATCGTACTGTACTATAGAAAATTTTAAAGGGTTTTTATTAATATAGAGTTATACATTTGATCAGATTAATGAAGATTCTCATAACCCCATTTTGAACCCATAGAAATCGATTATTTACATGTAAGTATTTAGGATAGAAAGTTTTTTCCACATTCTAGCTTCTTACAAAATTTGTTTACCACTAGCACTCATAAAAAACTCGAGGTTGACGTAAGCGCTAAAAGAAAATGAGATCCACAAGTTCGGTCTTCCGATCAAGTTCAGCATTTTAAAACTGCAGAGGTCATTGCTCTTGCGTGTGTTTCTTTGTTAAACTACAGTTCCTATGGCATCGTTGCCTCTCCATCAGCTTAGGTTTTGGGGGTTAGGTGGTTCTCAACAAGGAACATATAATCAAAGTAGACGAGCCAAGAGGTTGTGTGTTCAAGTGTCTAGTCTGCATTACGGCTGAGGGATAATATGTGTTTTTACCCCTGTTTAACAGTGTGGTCCAGTTCATAAACCTTGTTGTGCCTCTCTCCATCACTTCGCGATTAGAAGTGAAGTGGTTCCTTACAGAAGCCAATAAAAAACACAACATTTCTGCCACATTATAATAACCAAATGTATACCCAAGGCTAACACAATAAACCCCAATGAAAAAATCTCCAGTAATCTAACCATCATTATCTACCACCAGAAGTTAATAATCTTATACAAGAAGTTCCAAATGCAGACACAACTCGATACAAGAATCTCACTTAGGTTACACCTGCCTTTATCATGAGCTCGTCTTATAGATAAAAATTATCAGACTATCAGTCATAAAACTACATGAAATAACATCTAGCTAAGCCTAGAATACATATTACTTTTTCTACCACGATCAATTTAATATTTAATTGGTAGCTTCTTGTGTATACTATTGTGCAGGCCTATCCGAGTGGCATGGCCACAAATGACAATGTCTTACACAACACAAAGATAACAACTTCCATCTACCCAACTAAATACCCCACCAAGGAACCACTTCCATCGTTATACATAAAAGTTAGAATGAACGTCAAAACACGCAAAACTGCTTGTTATATACTGGGACCTCCAAAATGAAAAAGTCAGAATGCAAAATTATCTCCAAAGTACACTAATAATCAGATTGGTTTACTTGATGCAGAGCCACTCAGCCACAAGAATGCAAGAACTAAAAATTATCTCCAAAGTCCGAAAGAAAAAGTGGCATTATTCTGCCTAAGGGCATGACATGATTATTGCAAAATGCAAAATGAATACAAAGAAAATTTCAGTTAATAACTTGAAACATTTCTAGCCGATTTGTGCATACCCAGTGATGGAGGCCTAGATGCAAAGTGAATGGAACCCAGTGTTAAGGATTCTGAGAAAGCAATCAATATCATAGACCCATCAATATCCCACGTTGCTCCCTGACAATAATTGCCAATTAACAAATAGAGTGAGTTAACTAGCATGAGTAGCATAGAGAGTACAGTTTTGAAGTAGTAAATTATACAACAGCTCACAACGAAAGTGCTGTCCATAGCATAATTTTAAAAGGCTAGCTTTAAAGTGAACGCCTTTGTACAATAAAATAAAAATATGCAAGCAATACAAAGTAACAAAACCAATAATCTTGACATGTATTGCTAAGCACTCGATTCTTCCAAAACATGAAATAAAACAGTTGATACGTAAAACAGATCAAGTTTTTCTTGATCCAACTTCACCTGGCAATAAACTATACAAGGTCGAAACCAAAACAGATGTACAGTTTAAGTGTTATTGATATAAATGTTCAAGTCCCAGAGGGAATATTAGAATTTCATTAGGAATAAACACTCCTACGCAATTACTGGCACTAGCCAGCGCCGAACTAGGTTCAAGCCAGGGTATTCTTTAGGCATGAGGCACATGGGCAAGCCTAGGTGCAGTTTGGACTGCATAGCCGCACTGTGCATCAAATTTGACATATAATTTTGAGTGCCCCATTTTTAGAAAAGAACAAAGCAAGAGAAGAACAATATTGTGTGTTGCGGAAAACCTTCACAGTGTTGCCAAAAGCTTCTTAAATCATGCACTGTAATAAAAAAAACATATATAACTATTTCTAGTACCGTGATAAATCCACCAGAGGAAGACCACAACTCTGAGGTCCATGTGTTTGTCTCCCACAGATAAAATGTTCCATCCCTGAAAAGTACATTAATAATATTTGAATAAGGCAAGCATCAACAAATGTAAATGAAACTTTAAAGCAATCATAACAGTTGGAGATGGGCCTACAATTTTGCATTGAAAAAATAATCTCCCTGTGGTGACCATCTTAGCATTGATATCCCCCCAAATCCTCGTCGAATGGGTGTTCCCATTCCTGATAAATAATTAAAATGGTTAAAAGTGGTTCATCAGAAGGACTACTATTATGTAAAAAATAACAGTGTCATGTCAGTTCGAATAATAAAATAATGAAATTAACAATAGGGGATTCATATATCTAAATAAAAAGACATCGTTTCCATAAAAGTTGTAGCACTTTTTATTAATAGGGCTTTCATCATTTGACAGAAACATCAACAGAATTTAAACCAGAAAGCAAATAGGTCAGACTGATGAGTCTGACCAGTAAATTAAAAACATAGAAAGAAAGAACAATAATATACATGATTGTTCTGATTCGCAAAAACTCCAGTACAACGAAGATGGGAATACTAGGATAGTCCATTACCACAAAGCTGAATTTTGTTTTGTATGTCATTGAATTTTAGCTAGTACTTATCGTATTTATATAAACAAATATAATATTTGGATTTTTTTCCTAGATGCCTAGATCCAAATTTGACCCAATTAATTGGATGCACTTAGGTTTCAAGTTTAGAATCAGAGTAAGAGGATCAACGTACAGATCTAGCACAAACCAACCAGATCAGACCATTTATGCCACACCTGGGCATTTTCAAATTGTTTTTAGTTTTTACCAAAAGGGAAATAAAAAGCAGATAACATGAGTACCTTTTCATCATAAAAATAAGTACTTCCATAAAGCAAATAAAAAATCATTTGAAGATAAGTACCCCTCCTCTTAGTTAAAGCATCTACAGATTACAACTCAGAGATAGTTTAATTGAGGTCAATATGTGGAAATGATATGTAGGAGCTTGCATCAGCAAGTATGTGCTTCCTTCAGTGATTGAGACCTAATGTCGTCCAGGATTGCAAATTAGAACTTATTAGGAGGGAAGTTCTTAAATAGTTACATGTTCTAAGCTTTATCATAATGACTCATATGTGAAGTTAAATTTTGCTACTAATGTTATTTAAGCCTAATAAAGTACAAAGTGAACTTCCAGATATATAAGTATATAACAAAACATAAAAAACAATGCTACCGTACCTTGAGCAACATCCCATATGGTGAATGATGAGCTCTCATGTGAAGCAGATGCCAAGTATGTGAGCAAATGTCAAGGAGTTTCAGCATAATTTAATCCATGTTGAAATAGTATCAGAATGGTTTATGTGCTCCAAGCCTCCAACATAAATTAGTAAAGAAACTACAACATTGTCATAGGTGTTCTAGTGCAATCCTTAAAGCTTATCTCACATAATTAATCAGTAGTATGAAAAGAAATTTATTAGGTCATATTTACATGTATACAAAAAGAGTGTATACTAGGTTCATCTCAGATAATGCAGTCAGCACAATAATTTAAATAAAGTTACTACTTACTAGGTATCAACTTAATTGTATACAATTATAGAACGACTTTAGGAGGCCTTTTATGAATTAGGTGATAACAAAAACGTCTCACCTTATGCTTTGCTGAGGTCTCAACCTAAAGTCTGTCTTCACCTTGAGCAATATCTATATTACATACATAAATTGACACACACAAGGAGACACGCATTTTTTACCATGTTCACTCAATGCTTAAAAAACATACAATGAGGATTCAATCTAAACTGTGAAACGTGTAAGAGTTATCCACTCTTTCGTTTAATGACTTCATGGTGAACTTGGAAGGCATCGTAATAACCTGTTTACGACTCTTTTAGTGGGATTCTCTCTTTCACACAACATTTCGTTATTAGTTCAACACTATGTCTAGTCAGCAGGAAATACTTCCACTCCTATCGCGAGAAATCCAACATTGAACAAGGAAAGCTATGTAACATGGGTATCCAAATTCTAAAAAAACATCTGTGTCGTACCCGTATCGGATACACGGACACAAAGACGCATGGATACATAATTTTAGCTTAGGAACCTTTTACTTTTTTATATCTCGCCGTGTCGGATACTCTGTACCCGTGTCAGACACGACACACGCACCAGTATTACTGTTACTTAGAAGGAAAGGCATATATAAAAGTAGGAACTTGACAATGGTTGAACTACAATTACTTTGTGGTTCATATGTCGCAGTGTTCCTATACTATAATAGTATAATTAATGTACACACTCAGATACACATTGGAAGTATAAAAACGGACGTCCAAAACGAAACCAATAAATATCACCAGGGAAACCTTATTTGGATTCTAATATTATGTTACATGGTATAAGTCATCAGATCGGGTTGATCGTGTGACAGATCTGAATGTGTCTATTCAGGCCAAGGTCAGTTACGAGTGAGCTTTTAAATCCAAGTTTGACTCAGGTCAGGCACCAACCTGCCTGAGTAGCCGCTCTTATAATACTTCAAATACAAAGATATCATTTCATGTCAAATGAGCTAACAAATAAACGTCCAAGAAAATTAAGCATATATATCAAAGTTAAACAGGATATCTTCCATCAGGACTCCAAGAGATTGAACTGATTTGTTCATCGTTGGGGCTTTGAAGAAAGTCAGCCAGAGTCCACCGAACCCCTGAACCTTTAGAGAATGTTCCTACAAAAGAAGCAACACCTGATCTCACGGATGCTGCATTACCAGGGTATGAAGCAGACCATATGCAGATTCCACCCCTAGAAAATTTTGAAATTGGTTACGGAGAATTCTGGAAGAATTTAAGAGTAGTTGCATCAAGATTTAACCAATGTAGTTAAGAGTATAAAGTTTAAAATAAATCTAAGCCTTCGTCATGTTTGACCTCAGGATGAAGCATCCGCATGAGAAAACTTAGTTGTGTCCTTGCAAGTTCCCAGTCCCAAGATCAAAAGGACAAAAACAAAGAGCCAGGCATACAACAAAATTACATGTAACAAAAAAAAAAAACCTTGAATATTAACACGGATGTGACAACATGAAGATACTTACTTGCATGCTACAGAGAGTGTCTTCCCACCATTTGGCCTCCACTCAAGAGCTTTTATGCATCTTTGGGAATCACTAATTATAATGCAGGGATCTTTTCCATCTGTTCAGAAAACCATATTAAAGTTTGCATATAGACTTACAGGGTATAATAACTATATATAATGGCAGTGACTTGTTGATGAATTTACATATATAAAAGTAAAAATGAACTAGTCCTTGATTAAAAATGACGAACCTGAATCTTCAAAATCGAGCACAGTAACTTGATGGGGTCCTGAGATAAATGCTAGAATATGCTTATGTTGATGCAAGCTGACTTGTTGAATATCAACTTCTGGGAGGGAATTTACCTAGAAACAAACAAACAAACAAACAAACAAGCAATTAGTAAGAACCCAACATAATAGTTTCAATAGAGAAGAAAAACAATAAAACTTAACCACAGTTGGTCCTAAAGGATTGACATAAACAAGAACCATACTTAACATTCTCCTCAGCTAACTTTAAAGGGAGTTACGAGTTTATACCAATTATTAGCCTATTTTGACAAATATACATCAAAATAGACCTCCAATTGGGAATTGAGAAAAATCAGATTTGAAATTTCAAAGTTCAAATTAGACGGATAAAGTTTGAAAGAAGGTTTTAGGTTTTAATCAAATGAAGTCAAAATTGAAGAAAAATCATTGAGAATTAAACAAAGATCCAATAGCAGAAGAAGAAATCTTATTGAAATTGAATAAAATAAATACTACAGAACCTCTTGCTCGTACAAAGGTTTGCATTGCAGTAGATGTGGAATCCTTTGCTGCTGCTGGTGGTGGTCATCGAATTGGGATTTGGAGGGTGAAGAGGAGATCATCGCATCAACACTCATCTTCTTCTTTCTTTTGTTTTCTCTTCAGTCTTCACTCTAAATAACAAATTATCACCTAAACTAAACCCTAGAGAGAAAGAGTGAGGAAATCTTTTCCCGACTCTTTGAATTTCACCAAAGCCCGCGAACGATGTTTTTGCCTCACGACAACACGAAATCAAATAACTATCAACTCTGGTCTGGCCTGTAGGTTGTAGGCTGTAGCTCATATATTTGGGTCTTGATGGACATTGATGAGCAAAGTCCAAGCCCAATAAACAACATTTTGGGTGCTGGACTCTGCCACAGTGCAGCTTGCCTAGTCACTGGCTCGTTTATTTTATAACACAAAATTACCAATAATCACCTGATGGCTAAAATATTGGGTCCCGTCTGTACTATATTCTGGTCATTTCGAAAGCTAAACCGTGCTTTAGCGGAAAAAAAAAAGTTAAGCCGTGGTGATTGGTAATTTTCCGATTTTAGATTAGAATGTGTGCCGCAAGAGCTGAGCTTGGATGAAGCTCAATTAGGAATTAGGATAGGGAACTGAATTACTGGTGCTTGTTTTGGGCTGGTGAGATTAGTTTTGTATTTTGAGCCAAAATTAAAAACAAATTTTTAAACCTGGATTGTTAAATTGACCCCAGACTACACTACCAACGGCTTAGGCTTACTTATAGTTGTTATATTTAATTTACATTGCTATGAATTCAAGTGTTTAGTCATAATTCCCTTCGTTAGGTTCATCATTTTTATTGAAGTACCATCCACAATTTAGAAGATCCCAAATCCCAGCTACAGAGCTACTTCAAATTTTTATCTTTCTAATGCATGAAATTCTCCAACTACATGCACTTTATTTGTTGAGATTTTTGGACATACCCCATTTGAAAGTCGAAATTTGAGATACCCCATTTGAAAAAAAATTTAAGATACCCCTAATTCAAGATGTGGTGTTATCTTAGCCGTCCATCATAAAACTCACCTACGGATGTAAAGCTCTTTTGTCTTGAATTGGGGTATCCCAAATTTATTTTCAAACGGGGTATCTCAAATTTTGACTTTCAAATAGGGGTATGTCCAAAAATCTCTTATTTGTTTTGTGAACAATAGAATTTTGACCACATGGGTCATCAGGTCATGTAAATTATACCACGGCCAAATACAGTAATACTTTTGGTTCAGCTGGGTTGTGAACTTTTGGCTAAAACTGCACTGACATCCCATGAAAAATGAACCAACAAAAAAATTTGACACAGAGAATGGAATCATGTGTCAAGTTGGCATAAGGTCATGACTCTATTACCACATGATCTCATCTCATATATTATATAGCTGACAACATTTGAATTTTGTGGCAATATGTAATTGCAAAGTGCTATATTTTTGCATGGATAGGGGAGATAGAAAAGACCTGCACCAAGAACCTAGGATTACTATTGTAGGCAAAAAAAAAAGAAAGAAAAGAAAGAGATGATAAAAAGAAATGACAATATAATGGAGTGGTACTGTAGTACTGTACTACTGTAAATTAAAGAACATTGATTAAAGTATTAAACCTTTAGATTCAATATACTCTACCTAGAGATATGTGAAAACTAGGTACGTACTAGAACTATAGTATCAACTAAGCTTGATTGCAGGTAGAGAGAGAGAGAGAGACTTAAAAGAGCGAGAGTGGTGTAGTTATGTAGTAGTAATGGGGTTTCCTTTTGAGTGATAAATAATGGGAAAAGAAGTGGATAATTGGAAAGAGAGAATAAGTTTCTGTTATAGGGAAGTGGTCTTCCAACCAATAAGGAGAGTTATACGTGTTGGTTGAGAGAGAGAGAGGATCAAAATCAAATCAATTTAAATTGAAGCAAGAGTCTTTCTCTTTCTATCTCTCTTTTCTGTTTCACTCCTTTTCTCTCTCTTCTCAGCTGTCAAGGATGTGCAAAATTGCCCATTTCAGAGTGTTGGACACAACACCTCCTGCAGTCCAGAAAGTTACACTGTTTCACCACTCCGTTGTCCTTTCTCCTACCAGTACCACTCTCTAGCTCCTTTATATATTCTCTTTTCTTTTCTCTATTCTACCCTTCATTCTATTCCTTTTTCTTCCATTCTTTCTACTTCTAACTTCTTGTGTTGCTATTATATATGTGCTATATATGTTCACTTCATCAATGGGACTCGGTAAAGAGGTTTTTTTGTCCTACACAATCTTATAGTTCAATAATTAACCACCAATTAATGTAACTCTAAACACCAAATATAGCTGACAATTAATGTTAATTTAAAATACCATGAGTCCATGACTATATACTATGCTTTACACTGGATGGAGTTCAAACCTGGGATCTTGGTCACCCATTATTGTATATAAATGGACAAAAAGTAAGACTAGCTAGGTTTTAGCTTAAACTTCAACTATTTTTTATTTGTCCAAACCAAGTACATCTATCAGTGGTGCATGAAAAAAAAAAACCTCACAAGTGATACATACATAGGATCCCAAGAGCTAGCTGTAGCTATTGTCATTTTGTTACTTATGCATTTTTCTTTTGGTGAGGTGATTTGTTATGAACATAACTTTCTTGCAGGTAAGCTGGTTTAATTTGTATTAGGATACATAATTCCAAATATTCAGGATTTAATCATAATGTCCAAGAAGAATATTTGAGCCATATATGACAAAACAAGATAATTAACACAAAGAAAAACACTAATAAAAAACACATCAACATTATATATTTTTGAATTTTGACACACTTAAGTATAATTAACACAAAGAAAAACAACTAAAAACACACTTGCGCCTAATCTCAACCTGACCATTAATTAATAATTACAAGCTAGAGAGTGATGACGTAAAGATAATCTTTAAGACTTGAGTTGCATTTTGTAAACAAATCTGTGTAAGAGGAGAATTCATCACCATATTTGCAAAGCTAAAGGGTATAGGGATATTAAAGTCATTTCAATAGAAGCCAATCATATTGGTGCAAGTTCATTCTTTGTTTGTGCACAAAAAGCAACAAATTAAAACACTCTTTATAAAAAACCCCTCTTATCTTTCTCTCAGAGTCAGTCACCATCTTCATACACCCTCTTTCTTTCTTTTTCTGTTTGTAGAGCAGAGAAGAAAAAGAGAGAGAGAGTTCTGAAATTAATAATGGCTGATTCAACATACGGTTTCTATGATTTTCTGAACAACAGTTACAGTACTACTACTACTGATCCTCAAATTACTACTACTACCCCTCATCATCATCATCATCATCATCATCCAATATCAGCAACTACTGGTGGTTTTGAAACCGTCGCCGGAAAACCACCAATGATGGTATCTTCCTCTGCTTCTACTACTCGAATGTTTTCATGCTTGTATTGTTCTAGGAAGTTTTATACTTCACAAGCTCTTGGTGGTCATCAGAATGCTCATAAGAGAGAAAGAGCTGCTGCTCGTCGAACCTATGCTACTGAAAGATTTGGTGTTAGTGGTGCTGGTGCTGGTGGTGGTCGACTTCAACAACAACAACAACCACCACAACCCATGCCAATCTTATCTTCGTCTTTACCTGCTGATCATAATAATAACCATTTATCATCATCATCTTCAACTCCATTTCTTAATAATAACCATTGGATGCAAGTCGAGGAAAACAACAACTTTACTCATCATCAACAACAACAACCAGCAGCAGCTCATCATCATGTTCATCAACCTTATGGAGGATACCAGCTGCAGCAGCAACATTACAACAACTATGATAACTTGGATTTGATGATGCCACCACCTAGTAACCTATTAGCTCAATCTGATGAGAAGATGATGATGATGATGGTATCACCCTCTACTACTACAACTACTACTTCTACTTCTGAAGATGCTGCTGTTAACCACCATTATTACTACCAACACACAAACCTTGATCTTACTCTTCACTTGTAGATCAGATTGAAGAAGCTAAGCTAGCTAGCTATATATATGTTAGTTGGCCGGTTGCATTGGTTCTAGCTACATCTGTTGATGTGATTATTAATTAACAAAAGATATATATAATTAATTATTATGAACTGAAGAAAGAGAAGAGTTAGTACCTTAGTACCATCTCTGCAGCTTATTAGTTATTAGCTAGATAGATAGATAGATTAGTTCAATGTGATGGAAAGAGAGATGATGTTGTGAATTGTGATAGATGTTTGAGTTGGTTCATGAGCTAGCTAGGTACAGCCACAGGTAGCTTAATGACGGTGATGTGATATGCTTAAATGTGTACTAGCTGTTGTTGTTGTTGTTGTTGTGTTGTTGGGGTTTATATGTTGAATCAATGACATCAGAGCAACCTTAGTTTTAGCCCTTAAATGCCTTTTTTATGCATTCTTTATCTATCTTACAATCATTACGTACGTTACATTATATGAGAACCAAGATTTTATTCAGGTGAAGAAGATGATGATGATGTATTCATGTGTTTGTTTTGCATATATTATATATATTGCCATTAATTGGAATAGTTAGTTACTAAACAAAATTAAATTAAAAGTAACCTATAAGCTATACTACTGAACTGATGACTTTTAATTTGTTCTTGATTAATTTTTTTAGCTCTTACATACAGTATAATTTTTCTTGAAAAAAGGTATTACTTTTACAACTAGAAACATATATGTAAGAGCAGCCATGGAAAAGTATTCATCAGATCCCAAAGTAGAAATATAATGGTCATTGGATCCCAAAGGTAAACATATATGTTTGTTCTTTAATCCTCTCTTAAAGATGATGTTGTTCATGGTGTACTTCAAAGGAAGCAGATTATGGGTTCTAGCTTAGTCACCATATATCACTTTGGTACTACTCTTGTAATGCATACAATTGCAACACAAATTCCATATATGTTTAATAATCATGGATGAACAGAACTAAAACACCCACATGCAAGATTGTGCCACGTCACTCACACAATTGTGATGTAGACAGCACTACAGCTAGCAGACTACAGTTACACAAAATAGAGAAAAAGCATAATATGGTTGAGACTTGAGACAGAGAAAGTAGAGAACTGAGAGAGGTCTGAGGGTGAGAGAAAGACAAAAAAAACAACAACAACAACAACAGCATAACTTGATTGTTCTCAGGAATGACTCAGCAGCTAAAGCAAACAAACAAGCAAATTGGATATTTGATGGTCAAATTAGATGGACACCCTGCTTCTTGGTCAACTAATTAAGCCAAATTGATCCATTTAGCAAATTTTAATTTCTTCTTTTTCAATGAGTTGATCAGGGAACTGCAAACAAAGCTAACTTCCTTGTTTCATAGAAGGTTTAGTTGGCAACACTTGTCAGTCCCTTGTTCCATACAAAAGTCGTTAGTTGCACCAATACACCATTGTACCTTATGGCTTATATATACAATGCATCATTTCCATATATTACCGTCTACATTATTAGTGACTGTTGTGTACATAGTGGTTTTAACCGCAATTTCGAAGAGCTGTTACTCAATTTCAGATGACGTACGTTTAGAACTCCCTGCAGTACTGTAGTTGCATATCCTCAACTTTTAAGCTACTTTGGTAGCTTGCATGCACAATATCCACTCTGTAACATCTCCACCTTAGTTAACATTTGTGCTAATCATCTAGGCACTCTTGATAAATAATTCACATTTTCATTCCATATGTGACAGATAATTACTATATGATATAAACTGAGCAAACATGTTCATGATGACAATTTTCCTAATTGACTACTCATGCTTAGGTAGCAAAGTATACAGAGTAAAAAGAAATCCTAATTGAGACAGATTCATCACATTTTTTTTTCTTTTTTCAATGAATAATAGTAACCAAGATAGTGAAGTTCACATAATGCATGAAGCAAGTAGGATTGGTGAGACCAGTATAGAAGGACAGTAGCTGAAAATATGAGTAGCAAGAACTACGAAAAGCCCAAGGGAAACCAAAAACAGCGCGCTTTATAACCTATCAGTTTATCAATTTACAAGATAAATCACCCTGTTCCATCTCCGTTTTTCACAACTCAAAATTAACATCAAACATTCAAAACAAAAAGAAAACTTACTTCTTTGTCTATTGAGTATTGATAATTGGATTCTGGAAACTTGAGAGGGTATTGAAACCACTCAGAAAAAGCAGGATTGCTATCTCCCTCATGCACTCACTTCAATATTGATTTCTTTCTTTCTCCTGGCAATTTTACCACTATGAATCTTTTTCTGCTGATTTTCAGCCTTTTTCTGATCTCGAATCATTGATCGACTTGCATGAGAATGCAAAACTCGTACTTCATGAGACGGGACCTTCACTGCCAACAAACTATTCTCAGCTTTCGATCCCTATCCTGCATTCACAGGCACATTATAAGAAATTACACAACCATCTTTACATTGAATCTTCAATGTAAAATGTTCGACAACAAGGTTTCCCCTTCTAGATTATTGGTGAATGAGAGCAATGCTGGCTCCACATCAACAGCGGAGATAAGATCAGACAGGGAAGCCTAAAGTCCTAGGTTATTTTTTAGGGAATAAGAGGGCTTTAAGCACCTTCGATTCAGTTGGTTCCATCGGTCATTCTGCGAACCTGGCCAGAGCCGGGCATTTTCTGCCTCGAGACTCTGCTAAAGAATTATGTACAACAAAATATGAAAATATCCTCCGGTGTCGAGAGAATTGCACGCATAAGTGAAACATGGATCAAAATCAGAACAAAGTGCTGCGTTCACTACACTGAAGCGTTATTTTTCTTAGAAACAAAAGTGCTATCTACATAGTAATGTGATGCGTGTACTAGCCAATGTTATTTTTTCTTTAGATACTAAAGTGATCTCTACTAGTATGCGCTACATACATAGTACTTTGCAATTTATATTCCTAGCCGAGCTTCCCGGCCAACTGCAAGTTAGTAGAACAACCTCTGTTTTTTGTGGCATGATTGAATCAGAACTGTAGTTCTAATCTACATCACAGTCTAGTCTTCATGTATATAACATGGTGCCACCATATGGCTGGACAATGTCTCAAACAGTACCATGGTGACCTGCAATCAAGTCATTGGCTGTGTTCCCATAACCTTCTTGCAAAACTTGGTTATTGATCTGATATATATGCTTGCCTATTATAAGGAGCAAGGCAGAGCATAGAAGTTCCTCTATCACATACAAACCAGCTAATGCTTCTAGAAAATTACAGATTTAAAAGTAAACACAAGCTTTCGAGAAGACAGAAAACTGCAGTTCAGTAACTTTTTATGCATTTGATATGATCATCTCCAATAGTGCCTTCTTATGCAATGATATTGTCTTAGGGAAAAAACCCAACTTTCATAATTCTTTTTTTTTTTTTTTGAAAGCTCAAGTCTTAATTCTTTCCGAATAAAAGAATGCATTGTTAAATATTTGAAAGCTTAAGTCTTCTGTAACTAGTCTTCTAAGAATGGTGTTGGAATAAATTCATGTAATGATATAAGACTCACATCACGCAGTTTGTGAGGATGCATGCAAAGGAAAACTTTACAAATCACTTCTGTAAGATCCTTCGCCAATTGATCCTTTAAGTACTCCTTTCTTTAAGGTGGCCAATAAAGCTGCCGAAATAAATTGGAAATAAGAACCCGAAGTAGTTATAAAAGTTAACAAGAATTATTACAATCGAAAAGCATCAATCAATAGTTGAAAATGTATGGTCATAAGCATCACATCTCACCCTGTATGCCAGTTGCAGAATTTGTCAGCTAACTTTGTACGCCGAGTCACAGATATCTTTAGCATTCAACAAAATACACATTTCTCCTTCTTCATAGTAGGGTGCGTAAGTTGGTTTATACTTGCCTTGAACTACTGTAATAATATGAGATGCTAACCTTCCAAGGACCTAACAACAAGAAAATAATGATTATTTTACAGACACTAAATAAAAATAAAATGGAAAAGTATTAGTCACCCCGAAGGATAAACATACTCAAAATGCTGATCGTAATTGTAGAATCCAAGAGAATGGTTACAAAATGTTCACTTAGTAGGGGACTTTATTTGCAGCAAGAATTTGGCTTCAGTATTTCAGCATAGTTAGACCATGACAGTTTCATTAAGATTAGTACCTAATGGTCAACATCATTGAACTCCAGCTGAGCCTAGTTGGTAATACCTCTGGGCGATGATACCAGAGGTCTGGGGTTCGAACCCAGGCAGTGGATCTTTGAGTTACTGATCTCGTAAAAAACAGACTTGCCAATATATATATATATATATGCTTGATTCCTTTTGAATTAGCGACATTTGCCACTACTCAATATCTTAAAAGAGCTCATTCCATCATGATTCATGAACAATGAATTCCAACCTTGCAAACACTCTCCAGCACAGATCTTCCAAGTTTATATGTCTCAGTCCCACAACCACTTTCTGCATTAAAAACGCAAAGAATGATTAATAGCTCTTCTAATATGGATTAAGAGTATACTCTTATTTGATTATGCTCTCATTGCCGGAAGGGTGATTGCCAGCAGCAGAACAGTTTCAGTGCAATGTAAACTCACATTGCTCTCATTTAACTACACCTGGCAGGTTGTGTCCATTGACAATTGAGATTATATTACATCTCACCAATCACAAAAGAAGGTAGGGTAGTGGAATATTATTCGATATGTGATTGATAATAAAGTTGCTTGAAATAGACAGCTAGAACCAAAGTACTGGTACATTTGTGCAAAAAAAAAAGAAAAAAGAAAAGAAAAACCCTACCGGGGTTTGGATTAAACTGATGCTAGGAACTTAGCAACAAATTAATGTTACAACTTCTTATTGATGGAATTAAAACACTATAAAGTACTTCAAAAATACAGTCATTCATCTGCTTTGGCATACTTAGGAATCTTGATGTAAGCCACATGAGACTGGCTAGAGACTTTGCTCAAAGGACAAAGTTCAGGAGCCAACAAACATTTTGATGACTCTTCCCTGTAAAATACGCCTAAGAACCCACAATCTTGACTACACTTCTCCTTGCACTTTGTCAAATTCATGGGCCCTTGTCCTTCATTGTAGTCATTCATAAAGTGCTCTACACCGACAACTTTGTAGTAGTCCACATTAGTAGGCTCAGTCTTGCATTGTGGAATCCTTGGAGGTGCACAACTCTCACTCCACCTTTCAAGCCCTTGGGCTTTGGACAATCAACACATCGATTCTTGTCACATAGCCCAGATGAACCACATTTCTTAGGCAACTTGCACTCATTCCCACTCCCTAGTCCTTCAGTACCAAAGAGGCTATATGTCACTTCCCATGCACCCGCAATCAACCTTATCATAGAAAGTATAGATTTCAATCAACCTTATCATAGAAAGTATAGATTTTCAGATTACCGTCAGATTCTAATCGGAGATATGAATATGTGCTATTGTATTTGGGTCTATCATAGAAAGTATAGATTTTTAGATTACCGTCAGATTCTAATCGGAGATATGAATATGTGCTATTGTATTTGGGTCTAGCCAACATTGTAGTCCAAGTGCTTGGTGGTCTTGGACCCTATTGGAAGTAAGGATATTGTAGGCTTTAGGTGTGTAGTTTAGTCCCACACAGCTTAGATATAAAGTCTATGTGGTTTCTCTCTATATAGAGAGAGTTAGCTTCTTTGTAAGTTAAACCTAATTATTATCAATATAATTCATCTTTTATATTTCTAGTTGGTATCAAAACTAAGTTAGGTCATGGTTTTCGGCCACCGACGACACTAACTCAGGTGTCGGTGGCCGGAGCTCCGGCAGAATCTTCTTGTCAAATTTGTCTTTGTTTCCGCTGTTTTTTCTGCGCCTTGTGCTACTGTTTTTTTTCCCTGAATATTGTTCACGAGTACTATTCACGGCTACTGTTCATCAAGTACTGTTCACTGGAATCACTGTTCATACAGAGACCAGAGTACTGTTCACGGATCACTGTTCATCGGGTACTGTTTATCAAGGGTTTTTTTGTTTAAGATCTAGGTTTGTTGTTTCTCTTGTTGGTATGCGCCATTCATGTTCAACCCTTTCTAGGGTTTTGCGTGCGTTGTTGATGTCATGCGCGACTTGTCCAACCCTTCTAGGGTCTTGTATGCGTTGTTGCTGTAGTGCACCGCTCTTGTTCAGCCTTTTCGAGGGCCTTGTTTGCGTTGTTGATGATATGCGTCATTCTTGTCATGCGCCGCCATCCCACTACAGCTCTACCGTTCCCGTCAGCACTTTCAACGGCCTTGTTACTTTGAATTAGTCTCTTTTGTCGTGAAGTAGCCTATTGTTTGTCAATTAATTCAAGTTATATCAGATGCTTTGTGGAAAGTAAACCCTAGCCACCGAAAAGAACATGACCCTAGTCACCACCTACCTCCGACGTCTTTCTTGGTTGAGTAGTTGGTAATCCATGCTCCTTTATTGTCTCTGCAGCTGGACATCCCTGCGGACGGTTCTTCTCGCAGTTGGTCATCCCTACCATTGAAGATCCTTTCCGGTGTTGTTCTCAAGATACTTTGTGGAAGATGTGAGAGAACTTCTTTGTATTTCAAGCTGAAATTCAGAGTCTGAATGTTCAACTTGAGGGGGAGTGTTGGAAGTAAGGGTATTGTAGGCTTTAGGTGTGTAATTTAGTCCCACATAGCTTAGATATAAAGTCTATGTGGTTTCTCTCTTTATATATATAGAGTTAGCTTCTTTGTAAGTTAAACCTAATTATTATCAATATAATTCATCTTTTATATTTCTAGTGACCCCAATCGAACTCGTTGTGGAACTCTAATCTCAACTCATAACTATAACCATATTCTGATGAGACATTAAAAACCACTCACTGTGGTGTCATAACCTAGTGGGTTTTCACCATTTGTGTAATAGAGCAAAGGGTTGGGAGAGTTCTTACTATTAAGATACATGGCTAATCTAGTTTTCTCCATTAGAGCATTCCCAATGGAGGGTGGATTTTGGAGGTGGGGTGGATAAATCCACCTTGTAGACAAAAAGAGCTTCCCAAGGGGAGGTGGATTTCGGAGGTGGGCTGCCCACAGGTGGATTTGAAGGTGGATAAATCCACCTTCAAATCCACCTGTGGGTGGTAGAACCGGACGGCATGTTACATGCCGTCCGTTTGTTTTTTTAAGTTTTAAGTAGTGTTTTAAAATTTTTGGACTCTCGGACGGCATGTTACATGTCGTCCGTTTGTTTTTTTAAGTTTTAAGTAGTGTTTTAAAAATTTTGGACTCTCGGACGGCATGTGACATGCCGTCTCCCTATTTTTTTGTAAAAAAAAATGGGACGGCATGTGACATGCCGTCCGGATTTTTAAAAAAATCCACTTTCTATACCAAAGAGTCCACTCTGCGTTGGGAAACTACCACCCAAGTGCAAATACACCTCTCTCTTTGAGGTGGATTTTGCCTAGGTGGACCTACGTGCCGCCTACGTGGAGGTGGATTTATCCACCCTCCATTGGGAATGCTCTTACAAAGCTAGAAGGACCTTCCGAACTAGGCCTGTTAAAACGGCCCTTGGCCCGACCCTGTTCGGCACGGCCTTTTCGATGAAAAAGCCCTCTAAGTCAAGCCCTCCCAATTTTAAGGGCCGGCCCGGCCCGGCCCTGATGTATATAAGGGTAGGGCCAGGGCCAATATTTAAAATGTGTAACCCGGCCCTAAGCCCGACCCTTATTAAGCCCTAATTAAGCCCTTTCATATTTTATAGTTAAATTCATTTATATTTAATAAAATACACATTTAAAAATTGTCGGGCTTTAAGGCCCGACCTATGAGCCCGGGTTTCAACCCTTTAGAAAAAGGGTAAGGGTAGGGTAAGGGCTTAAGTATTTTGATGTCAACCCGGCCCTATCCCGGCCCTCATGAATAGTAAGGGTAGGGCTGACCCGGCCCTTAAGACTATAGGGGTTAAGTGTTGAAGGGCCGGGCTAGCCCTAGCCCGGCCCATTTCACAGCCCTATTCCGAACCATCCACATCAGAGACTCGGCTAACAAGCTTGGTGGGACCACCGCGATTCATTCCCTGTCCCACCAATAGAGTGTTGGTAGGATGGTCGAAGCTTTGCCAGACGAACCGGCCTTTGAAGGACAAGATTTCCATTTGAAAGAAGTTCAAGTCCTACAACACCTTTATTTTACCAAGCTACCTTGCCATTGGCATCTCCCAGGACTAGATTACCATCAGTACTAAATGTTAGTGTGGCATTTTCGTGAACTGGGTTGCCTCAGCTGGCATCCCAGATCCATCCAAATATAATGGGATTATCGGATGGTTGATAACCCATCTGTAGACCAAGGGTGAAGGCATTAGGAGTGGTGTTATAGAAACAAAGGTGGAACCGTGGAAAGGGGGTGTAAAAATATCCAAGGAGCGGTAATCGGCATTGTACTCATTTGGAGCATAAATAAGATCACTAAAATCTCCTTGGTTGACAAATTTGAAGGTCTTGGAAGATGGAACAGTTGCTTCAGCTACAATGAATAAGAAGAGAATGAAGAGGAAAATGAGGCAGGGAATTGATGAACAAGAAGAGGAGATAGACATGTTTTGTTTTGGTTTCAGAGAGTAAGAAGAGAATTTTTTTTTCCTTAGGTAAGAGGAGAAAAGTTCTCTTTTTATGAAGTAAACTAATTAAGAACCAATGCATTGCACATGCCTAGGATGGGGGCTACTGACTTTTATATGCTTAAACAAATCTATAGACCTATAAGGATGTGTATAATTGTTGCTTAACATTTAAAAAATATTGAGTAGTATTATTATTAACATTAACCCAGTGTCTCTAATGAGTTGATTCCATAGTTTAAGATTTTACATATCTTTGTGATACATTGATAATTCTTCTGATAGCCTTCAATGCTGACACATGGCATTATCCCATTTTGCCACCAGAACCATGTCCATGACATCAAAATAAATTTTCTACACTTAACACATTATACAAGCTGGCAGTGATATCTATTGCAATTGTGTAAAGCCTTATCCATCTGTTTTATTGACAGAAAAGCTATTACCTAACTCATAATGAAACTGAGAGTCTATATCCTCAAGTAAGAATGGATGTTTTAAAGAGGGTCAGATTGACACAACTAGTGTTGTTTACTTAACAAAGTTTCGATGGTGGTATGTATAGAAATTTGACTCTAAAATGCATGCAAGACACAAAATTATGATGGTCTGTTCGGAATGATATGAAAACCATAACTTGTCAAAATTTAAATCTGATGGCAAACCTTAGTTACTTTTTTCTGCTTCTGCATTTCTTCATGATGAAACTGCTACTCATGTTGTACCTCCCTCTTTTTCGTTTACAATGAATCGTCAGCATAAAATGTTACACGCCAAGGTCTCCCAAACTCTTGATGAGTAATCTGAGTCAGGGTAACTGAAATATGGGTCAACACGGGAGTTATAAAGTGCAAAACTCACTTGGAGAATTCATTCACAAATTTCTTTAAATCTAATCTACATAGTAATTGACGTGGGTAATCCATGTTTCTTTAGACATTAATGTGCTCTCTACTAGTACACACTAAATAAAGAGTACTTTGTAATGAACATTTCAAACTGAACTCCACAACTGCAAGCTAGTTGAACAACCATACGTTCTTCGTTCCATGATTGAATCGGAACTGTATTTTTTATTTACACCACATATTTCATACTTCGTTAAACTTCATCTATATACCATGGTGCCCATAACATAGTTGGACAAATCATTGGATATTTTCCCATAACCTTCTTCTATTTGTGCGAGCCTTGGTTATTGACCTGATGAACATGGTTGCCCATCGAGTGAAATTTGGCATTCCATATATGGAGCAAGGCACAACACTAGAAGTTCCTCTAATACATACAAAATGCAGCTGATGCTTTTCAAGGAATACAAATTTTAAAGAACACATAGATATCGTAGTATACAAATATATAACAGTAATACAATACATAAACAACCATTTTATTATTATTGTTATTTATTTTTATTTTTTTTGCTAAAGCTGTATATTATAATAAACAACCATTTTATCATATATATACAGCTTTAGCATAAGAAAATAAATATTATATACAGATAGACAGTATATATAATACAAATATATTAATATAAACATCTTCAATATATATAACCTTTTTATGTAATGGTATTGTCTTAGGAAAGGGAAAAAAACACAATTTTTATACTTCTGCTATCACTAAGGCCTTTGATTCTTTTTTGAAGAAAGGCATGCAATGTTTAATATTAGACAGCTCAAGATTTTGTGTCAAGTCTTCTAAGAATAGTGTTGGAATAAACTCATGCAATGATATACAACTCACAAGTCACATCATGCAGTTTTTTTCAGCGTGCGAAGAACAGCTTTACAATTACTTTAGTAGGATCCTTCGCCAATTGATCCTTCGAACTCCTTTAGGTGGCCAGTATAGCTACACGAAGGGAAATAAACAAGATATGAAAAACCAAAGCACTTAAGCATGAAGTTAAAGTTCACAAGAATTATTGCAATCGGAAAGCTTCAATCAATAGGGAAAAGCAAAATGGTCATAAGCATTGCAACTTGCCCTGTATGCCAGCAGTAGAATTTGTCAGTTGACTTTCTATCTGTGGCACAGATATATTTAGAATTAAGCACAACGCACATCTCTCCTTCTTTACGGTAGGGTGTGTATGTTGGTTTATTCTTGCCTTGAACCTCTGTAGATATTGAGTGTACTAACCTTCTCAGCACCTGAAGGAAAGTATATTAATATCATTATTAATTTACACATACTAAATATCATAATAATGGCAAAATATGATTCACGTAGTCAGCAGGATAAATCATAAAAATAATCATATACTGATGATGATAATAGAACTCAAACGAATAGTTATTGGAACTTTAGTTAGCAAGGGAGTTTACTTGCAGAAAGAAATTCTAGTTTCAGCATAGCTTTACTCAAACTGAATAAAATTTTAATAGGGTCTACTGACATGGTTGAACCATGACAGTTTCATTAAGCTGATGACCAACATAAGGAACACAACTTTCAAAATATCTACAGGCTTGATTCGTTTTAGTAAATTACGGAAAGTTTATGAGCATCAGTCCTGAAACCGCTTTCTGCATTAAAAACACAAAGAAAGATTAGGTCTTTTGATTTTTTTTTTTCCCTGGTAAAACAAAATTTCATTAAGAAGAGTGTGTAAGGTACACACTAGCCCCAATTACAGAGAAAGACACTCAGTGCTCAATGTACATGAAATATCAAGTCCTCCCATCTCAACATAAAGTCATCTAGTCTAACCCCACTGAAACATGGTCTGAAAAACACCCAATTCCAAACCATAAGTTTGATGTCGTTGGTAAGCTGCCCAGGTCTTTTGATATTGATTGAGAGAATATTCTTAATTGCTCAAAACATTTCTAAGGAAGATCATAATCATATAAAAAATATTATCATTTTCTTTCAGTTATTTTAGAAGACACAATTAAGCTGACTAGCGGGTTATGTTAAATATTGTTTCAATCTGTAAAGAGACATGCAAGTTCTTTTCTTTGCGTAGCAAAATGTCTAAATCGATTTTGCTCCCAATGCCAGAAGAATGACGGAAAGCATCACTTCCAATGCAATGTAAATTCAGATATCAATTAGCTTTACCTAGCCTAGCGGGTTGTGCATTGAGATTTGAGATTGCATTACATCTCATCATCAATCACCAAAGCCCTATTTGGGACATTTAGAGCCATAATCAATATTGGGGAAGCTTGGTGGCTGCAAAAATAACTAACTTGTGTCTTAGTGGCAGGCCTTTTGGTCTGCAAACCTTTTCTTTTCCAGTGAAAACAAAACAACATACACAAGCAGGGCAAGCTCCCCAAAAAATCGAAAGAGGGTAGGTACCCTCAGTGGAAAACATTGCTCATATGAGGAAATTTATGTTTGTAATGAATGAAATCAATAATAAACTTTGAAACATATAGAAAACTAGAAAGAATCTTTTTTTTTTTTTTTTTAACAAGTAATAGGGTTAGGCAGACCCTCACCTGTATTATATTCTAATAAAAATTTTCCCAGATTTGTCATCATTAACAAGCACAGTAAGGTGGCTACAAAAAGGAGCAATAAAGAAATTGTCCCCTATTACATTATCCAATCCTGCCAAGTAGTCAGCCATTCTATTTGATTCCCTGTAGACATGCTTGAAAGAAACTACTTCCAGTGTACTCTGGTAGTATCTGATCTCGCGCACCAGGTTCTGACAGTACCAAGGTGGATCTCCTTTTCCTTGCAGTATATGCACTGCTTGAAGTGAATCTGTAGCCACTACCACTTTTCTCTGCCTAATCATCCTGCATCCCTTTAGTCCAACCAAAATTGCCTTCAGCTCTTGAGTGATCACTGACTTCTCTGCTGCAGCACCTGAATATGCCAGAAGGACCTCTCCATTACTATCCCTTATCACACCTCCAAAACCATTTCTTGTATCTTCTACTGAGCCGTCTGAATTTAGCTTCACAAATCCATCAGGGGGTTTAAACCATGTGCAATGAACAGGTTTCTTCATTGAGAATTGAGTGCTAATCCCAAGCTTTGATAAGATTCTTCTAGCTCCCTGAGTATCTTGGACATTGAGAAGAGTTTCTTTCAGATACAACTTCACTTCTGACCTTACTCTATCTCTCATCACTCCCCATGGCCTTTTCTCATCTCTAAATCTTCTGTAATTCCTCTCTTGCCATATAAAGTACAACACAGCACATATGAAAACTTTGTACACCTCTGCAACACTGTCATTTCTTCCACAAACCTCAAACAGTTTCATCCACTCCCAATTCACTGTATTCACTCCTATATCAAGTCCCAATTCCTCCTTTATTGACTTCCATATATAGCTTTAGTGTATGGACAAGTGAAAAAGAGGTGCTTACTATTCTCTCTTTCTTTGTCGCACAGACAACACTTGGAAGTGTGCAAAATCTTTCTCTGTACTAGCCTGTCTTGAGTTGCAAGGTTCCCTGAGAAGAGGAGCCAAGCAATAAAAGAATGTTTTGGAACCACCCATTTTCCCCATACAAGGTTATACCACTGCACTTTGTTTCCTGTAACCCTCAATGCTCCATATGCTGAATGAGTAGAGTATCTTCCATGGGATGAAGGTGTCCAAAATACCTTATCTGACTCAAGGTATCTCTCAATCTTAGTACTCAAGATGTCCTTTTTGAGATTACACTGATTCAAATTGTGAATTATTTATCCCCATCTTCCATTCTCAATCACTACAGCAACCTTAGCTTCTTCAGGTAGCTGAAACACTGTTCGAGCTTCCAAGTTGTCCCAAAGCACCCTCCCCTTTACACCAAGGGTCAAACCAGAAAGAAGTGTCTTCCCCATTTGAAACTGTGTACTGAATGAACTTCTTGGCTGTCTTTCTCATATGAAGAATGTTGCGCCAAACCCAAGAACACTCTGCAGGCACTGGCATATTCCAGAAATGCTTGTTGTTGAGGTGATGTGCCCAGGTCCAGGAAGACCATAAGCTTTGTTCTTTTGATACCACTTTAAACACCAAGCCACAGTAAGCTGCTTTATTCCACAGCTCCAAGTCCATAATATTAAGCCCACCTTCATGTTTCGCTTTCATCAAAACTTCTCTACTAGCATGATGAATCTTCTTTTCCATCATTGGACCTGACCACAGAAATCTAATACAAATCTTGCTGACTTGATCCAAAACTGTAGTAGGAAGGACAAAGGTCCTTGCCCAATACACATGAAAAGTATGTAACACAGACTTCACAAGTTCAAGCCTTCCTGCATAGGAAAGGAACCTCTTTTTCCAACTTAGAATACGTTTTGTAATCCTCTCCACAAGAGGGAAGCAGTCTCGAATACTAATCCTGGTCGCAGTGAGTGGAAGCCCCAAATAAGTGATAGGAGGTTTCACCAACTTCACCCCCATAGATTTTGCAAAAGCCAAACTATCATGATCATTCATACCTCCCACTAGCAAAGTTGTCTTCTGCAGATTCAGCTTCAGACCAGTTGCTTTCGAAAAACAGTTGAGAGTATCATGAACTGCTAGGAGTGATGCACCTTCACCTTTAAAGAACACCACTAAGTCGTCTGCAAAACAAAGGTTAACAATCTTTGTCTTGCTGCACTTAGGATGGTACTTGATGTTCCCTTAAACAACCTGTTTTCTAAATAAACAAGTAAGGATTTCCATAATGAAAACAAACAAATATGGAGAAATTGGGTCACCCTGCCTCAAACCAGGTTTTCCCAGGGAAAAACCCATAAGGACTACCATTGATCATGACAGAAAAGTGAGCTGATGTGTAACACATTTTGATCCATCTTGTGAAGAGAATTGGGAATCCTAGTTTCACCAGCATATGCTCTAGTGAGCTCCAGTTAACTGAATCATAAGCTTTACTAATGTCCACCTTCAATGAGCATCTAGGAGAGAGGGCCTTCCTTCCATATTTTCTCAATAATTCATGAGACAACAGAATGTTATCTTGGATTGAGCGGCCTAGCACAAAGGCTGCTTGGTTTTGATCAATAAGCTTAGACATGCAACTCTTCATTCTATTTGTGATAAGCTTAGAGATAGCTTTATAAACCACATTGCAGCAAGCAATTGGCCTATAATCTGAAACTTTGTTTGGATTAGGCACCTTGGGAACCAAACAAAGGTAAGTAGCATTCAACCCTTTAGGTATACTTTGAGAATGGAACACATACCTTACTGCCTTCACTACATCACTGCCCACTATTCTCCAGCATGATTTGAAAAATAGGGCACTGTACCCGTCTGGACCTGAAGACTTATAGTTATCAATCTAAAAAACACTTGCTTTTATTTCCTCATCATCCATGTTTTTTAAAAGTTCATTAGAATCTAACATGCTCAGTGTAGAAGTAACCTGCAAATCATCTATAATGCCCACTTCCACCTCACCATTTGTGTCTGAACCCAACAATTGTTTATAATGTTCCACTATGGTGTTCTGAACTGCCCTTGCCTCAGTAATTTTGTTTCCCTGGCTGTCAGTAATTGCCCATATTTTATTATTGCTCCTCCTTTCTTTCAGAATTCCATGAAAAAAGGCAGTGCCTCTGTCGCCTTTTAACATCCATGTACAGCTTGTCTTCTGCCTCAGCTCTTCATATTCCATCCTTAAAAGATCACTGTAAGACTTCCTTAGTGTTTTCACTTCTTCCAGCATTGCTATACACTGTGGATAAAGCTCCAGAGACTTCTGAGTATCAAGAAGCTTCAGCTTGGCTGCTTCCACTCTCCCATTCATGTTTGCAAAATTATCTTTTGCACAAGGTCTTAGCACACCCTTCAGCCTCTCCAGTTTATGTTGCAGAGTATACACAGGATTACCATCCACTTGAGGTTGCCAGGACTGCTCAACCAAACTCGAAAAAAGTAGGACTCAGGGTCCAAGCATTATTGAATTTGAAAGGATACAATCCATTATGATCATGGCTCCAAGAAATCAAAATTGGTGAATGATCTGACACTAATGGAGCCAAGAAATCAGCACCTTTTGTTGGGAAGTGACTACTCGAATGCATATTAACTAAGCATCTATCAATTTTGGAACCCTTCCTTCTATTTCCTTCAGTCTTATTCCAAGTGTAGAAGCAGCCGGTATATTGTAAATCCACTAAACCAATATTATTCACACAATCCACAAATTCTTCAATGTCTCTTGGGTTTATAGGTTCACAACCATACCTCTCATTAGTAGCTAGAATACTATTGAAATCTCCACACACTGTCCATGCCTCTAAATTAGTAGCTAGAAAGAATCTTTTAGGTACATTTGTGCAAACACTTACTGTGCTTCGGATCAAATTGATGTTAACATTATATATAAACTTATAAAGTATACTAGTATACTAAAACTGATTGAATATACTGTATATATGCCCTATTTTGCATGTAAAGGTTAAAGAAGAACTTAACTTGTCTTGATGTTCAAAGTGCTACTACTAGCAGCACTGTCTGCCATTGTTTCTTTTCTCTCCTCAGGAACAAGGGCAGGTGTTCATTGATTTGCTAAATAAGTAGGCTGGGCTGGGCCAGTATAGGGCTTTTAAAACATTCAAATGCACATTGGTATGAATTTCCTGTTTTTTATGATTTGTTTATTTTTTTTTTTTCTTTTCATTTTTTGAATTGCATACTGTCAAATGCCAATGATCTGAATTTTCTGAGACAAATTACTTTACACAGAAATTATGTATATATGTGTGTGCATAGCAAATAATTGATCGATGTATCCTGCATATTTATTTATTTTTATTAACTATGTTGTTGGAAAAGGATAACAATTAACCTATGTATTCTAATAGTCTGATTCAGTACAGCTTATTTTGGGTCAATATTAGAACCTCAACCAGGTCACTAAGTCAGAATCTCATCCAGGAATGAAAAAAGATTTCGACAAGCAACCAGAAAGGATTCATCGAGGTGGACTGAGCGATGTCGTATTTGTCATGTGGATGGTAGCCATTGTATCCACTATGATATCTGACAGATGCGGCTATGCCTATGCTTCTCTGAAGTCTTGTTCTGCTTGTTGTATTTTTGGTGACCACCGAACTTCTGTGTGTCCATATGTAAGCGTGGTGACTGCAGGGCTGCAATGTGTCGATATATTGAGCTAAATTGAAACCCCCTTGTTGACAACTGAAGATCTGAAATCTGTTTATGTTATGCTTCTTAAGGGGCTGTTTCTTTTTTTTGGGTCCCTCTTATAAGAGGTTGCCTCTTTTAAGAGGTATGTCTTGTAAGAGGTTGCCTCTTATTTTTTTTTTTTTGATGAAGAGATATTTTATTGATAAAAGAAAAAAGAATTACATACCAGGCACAAAAGACATGACAATAGGGTGCTATCATACTATTGTGAGCTACCCTGGCCTCCCAGATAAACAGAAAAGGAGAAGACTATAGACTCCTAAAACAAATTACAGACCTATACCTGGAAGCCCATGTCCCATAGTTTGTAAGTTTACTGCTCTGACGAGGTAGCCGTTTAACAGTTCAAACCAACAAGTCACCAGATCTGAATAGCTATAATGTCTTCTGCCTGGCCAACCTCCCAACCAATACCACAAGGTAGCTTTCACCTCATTGCATATCCTTTCTACCGAGCACAACCTATTTCTGAAAATAAGATCATTCCGAGCCCTCCATAGGACCCAGATCAGCGCATAAGGTAATAGCTCCCACAGTCTACTACCAAGGTGTCCACCTTTGCCTTTGTGCCAAGCAATTAAAAGCTCCTCCACTGAATCAGACGTTAAAACAATGGTAAAAGCTCTCCTACGCGGCTGCAACATTACATGCCACACTTCCAATGCCTTGGAGCAATGTAAGAACAAATGAGTTATGTTCTCGTTGCTCAGATTACACATTATACACTTAGGGTCCACCATCTTTCCTCTATGATTTAACACATCCTTGGTCAGAATGCTATCACGCAACACACACCAAAAGAACAGTTTGCATTTTGAAGGTAGTTGTTTAGTCCAAACCAAATTCGACTTAAACTGCATTGTATGTTCACCCTGAGGCCTCTCTCTCTCCACGAGTTTTTCATAGAAAGAACTGACAGTAAACTGTCCATTGCTCGCCCATTTCCACTTCCAACTGTCCTGTTCTTCATTAAATTCTACAATGTTTAGTATGTTCATCAACTCAGTGTAAAGTTCTTGCTCCCAGTCAAACAAACGTCTTCTCAAGTTCAGATTCCAGCACTCTCCTTCCTCATGATACTGTTTCAAAGCACTGACTGTAGCATTTTTACTGTTGCTTACTATGTATATTGTTGGAAATCTTTGCCGAAGAGTAATATTCTCAAGCCACACGTCACCCCAAAACCTGATTTTTTCTCCATTACCCAGCTTACATACTATACCATCCTTGAAATCCATGCACACATCCATGATTCCTTTCCATAAAGAGATACCATAAGGTTGACTCACAAGTTTTGGCCACCATTGTTGTTCACCATGCCCATACTTCGAGACAATTACACTCTTCCATAAGCTATCATGTTCAATCTGATATCTCCATAACCATTTACCTCTTAAAGCCTTATTCATTACCTCCAATCTTCTTAAACCGAGGCCTCCTTGATCCTTAGGCATGCACACCTTAGACCACCCAATCAAATGATATTTTCTCTTGGTTGAGGTAGAGCCCCAGAGAAAAGATTTCATACAGCTTTCAATCTTTAATACTACACTCTTTGGAATCACAAAGAGTGACATTTGATATATTGGAAGATTAGACATGGTGCTATGTAAGAGAACAAGACGACCACCTTTTGAGAGGAGCTTCTGCTGCCAGCCTCCTAAGCGTGAATGAACTCTCTCAATGACAGGATTCCATACTTGTTTAGTCTTATATTTGGCTCCCAACGGCATGCCAAGATAACGAGAAGGTAAAGATTCAGTGCCGCACCCCATGATATGAGCAAGACTCGCCAAATTATCAACCTGACCTACTGCCATGAGCTTAGTCTTCTTTAAGTTGCTACTCAGCCCTGAAATAGCTTCAAAAATCACTAGCAAAGCTTTAACCACCAACACCTGGTCCACTGTTGCATCAATGAGAAGAAGGGTATCATCTGCAAACTGCATAATAACAATCTCTGGAGCGACTGTACTTGATTTGAACCCGTTAATGAAACCAATCTGAGCTGACTTGGTAACGAGCCTATTCAAAGCCTCCATCACTACGTTGAAAAGGAAGGGGGAGAGTGGATCCCCTTGGCGTAAGCCTCTCTGGCTCTTGAAGTGGCCGATTGGAGATCCATTGAAAAGGATGGAAAAATGAGCCGTTGAGATACACACTCGAATCCACTTCCTCCATTTATCATGAAAGCCCATCCTTTTCAACATATAATCCAAAAAGTCCCAGTCGACACAGTCATATGCCTTAGATATATCGACCTTGCAGATAAGACCGTTTTCCTTAGCCTTCAACCGTGAGTCAATGCACTCGTTTGCAATCAGCACACCATCAAGAATTTGTCGTTGTCCTACAAAGGCACATTGCTCTTGGGAGATCAGAATAGGAAGTACCTCTCGAATCCGGCTAGCAAGTAGTTTTGAGAGAATCTTGTATATCCCACCCACCAAACTGATTGGCCTATAATCCATCACGGAAATAGCACCCTTCTTCTTTGGGATAAGAGACAAAAAAGTAGTGTTGTTACGCCAATCGATAAAACTATTCTCATAGAATTCACCCATTACCTTCATGATATCTTCTTTAAAAATATTCCAACACTTTTGAAAAACAAACATCGGGAACCCGTCCGGTCCGGGTGCTCTATCACCATTCAAGTCATTGATGGCCTTCAAAACCTCTTCTTCAGGAAAAGGTAGCTCCAGTTCAGCAGCCGTGTCAGGTTCTAACACATCAAAACCCAGGTTATCCACTGTGGGCCTAACCCTGTAATCTATTGCATACATCCCTTCAAAATGATTAATCACATGAGAGCTAAGAATCATGGGGTCATTCTCTAGTACACCATCAATTTCCAGATTATGAATTGAATTCATTCTATTTCTCATGTTGGCAAATCTATGAAAAAACTCAGTATTTTCATCACCTTCGACCCTCCACTTGACTCTAGATTTTTGGCGCCATGAAATCTCATTTTTCTGTACTAGGTTTGACAATTCAGCTTGAAGAATGCTTCTCATTACCACTTCATCCTCGGTTAAGACTGTCAGCTCTTCTTTATTATCGAGTTCTGCGATTTCCAGTTTCTTATTTTTCATAAGAAGATCAACCCGGCCAAAAGATTCTCTATTCCATACCCTCAATTTTTGTTTGAGCTCTTTAACTTTACACCACCAGACATAGCTAGGCGTACCTTCGTAATTCATCTGATCCCACCATTCCTTAATAAGGTTGATCAAATTGTGGTCTTGAAACCACATCACTTCGAACCTGAACGGTATGGGTCCTCTTATCCTTGTTTTACAATCTAGCAATATAACTCTGTGATCAGACGACAATTTTTGTAAGGCCACTTCCTTTGCTTGTAAGTATTGAGCATCCCAGTCCACAGATGAGAGAAATCTGTCTATACGGCTCATGCTTCTTGTATTTGACCAGGTATAGTGTGCTCCTTGCACTGGATAATCAACCAAGTTATGACGATTGACGAACTCATCAAAAACCTTCATAAACCGAGTTATTCCCCTTCCGTTCCCTTTCCGTTCATGTACAAATCTAGTCAGGTTGAAATCACCTCCCAATACCCATGGAAGGTCACACCATCCACGAATGTCTTCCAATTCATCGAAAAACTGCTCTCTGTCGCAGTCTAGTTGAGGGCCATACACACCTGTTACGAGGCAAGAATTCCCACTTTCCTTTATTGAGCATACCACAGAGATTGAGTAAGCTCCCTCCACTGAATCCAACAAATCCACATTTTCAGAGTTCCAAATTACAGCCATTCCGCCAGATAAACCAATACTTGGAACCTGTAGAAACACCCACGGGAATCGAAATAACTCATCTAACACATTATCGGATTCAGAACTGATCTTAGTTTCCTGAAGAAGGATAATATCAGGATGATGTTCCTTTATAAGATCTCTCATGTGACCCATCGTTTCAAAATTGTTCAAACCTCGAACATTCCACGACATTAAGCTAATCGACATGATCAATAGCAGCAGCCCCATGTGATAGCATATCACCCTCCACTTCTCTCACTTGTTGCTCAACTAAAGGACTTTTATCCTTTGCCTGGATTAGATCAGTGAACAAACGTTGCTGCCCCACTTGGGATAAGGTGGTAGTCATGAAAATCGTTTGTTTTTGCCTCTTGCAAGAGCCTATAAGAGCCAAGGTGTTTGTTTTTAAAACATCTTATAAGAGGCAAACTTTACAGTTTTATCCTTTTTTTTCTATTAATAAATTTTTATTATTTTATTCTAATTAATGTGAAATTAATTAAATTAAAACTACAAGTTATGAATTGAATGTATTATAACAAGATCTTATATAATGGTAAGAAGGAAAAATGAGAAAATACGGATATAGATTACAATAAACCATTTTATAACGAAGAAAAAAAATTATTTTTTTAGCTTAGGAAGAAGAAAGTTTCATAAATGTAAGAGGATAGAAAAATATGTGAAAGAGAGAGAAAGAGAAGAATGGTGTAAGGAATTTTATGTTTAAGGACTAGGGATAAGAAAAAGTTATAGATCATGGGTAGGATAGGCATTTTAAAAGTGTCTACCTCTTATAAGAGGCTAATAGCAAGGTCATTGCCACTACCAAAAATCAGCCTCTTATAAGAGGCAAACCTCTAGTAACCTCTTATAAGAGGTGAAAAACAAACACCTCATTTTAGTGGTCCACCTCTTAATAGAGGCTCTAGTAAATTCAACCTCTTATAAGAGGTAAAAACAAACACCACCTTAGGCTTTTTGTAAATCACAAATCCATCTTGGTTTTGTATGAATGTTACCATCTATATACTATATAATAGTGGAGCCTAACAAGTGCCACGTGGCGTGTTCTCAACAACTTCAAAATAGAATTTAAGCCCAACTTTAAGCCCAATTGAAGCCCAGTTGTAGTTAAAAAGGAAATCCACCTTTCATGTCAAGAGAGATTTATAGAAACCTTAAAACTCTTTAGAACTTATTCTAAATCTCTTTTTCCTACTAAATTCTTCTTTTATTTAAAATCCTTAATTCATATATAAAAACCATACTAAATACAAAAAATATTAATTATAAATCTCGACAAATTTAGGTTAAGAAGGGCATTAAAAAAAACTCGATTCAACAAATCACTTATAAAGTCATTATAAAATCTCTACAAATTTAGGTTGAGAAGGGCATTAAAAAATGTTCGGTGATTTTCCATTTTATTGAATAACACAAATCCCGATGCGTAGCACGGGTTCAACAACTTGTGTTGTAATAAAGCATCAGCTTGGTTGGTATATTTGAAGGTCTCACAGTATGGAACTCTAGCTTCAACTACAATGGATAAGATGAGTATGAAAAGGAAAATGAAGCAAGGAATTGAAAGTGAAGATGAAAAGGAGATATACATTATGTTTTGGAGCACATGCTCTGAAGTACACGGGCTCTGCAATGCATGGGGCGGGCTACTGATCCACAGTGCCGATAGCCTGATATCTATTGCCATTATTGTGTAATAAAACCTTATCCATCTACTTTATTAACTACTACGTCAGAAACTATTATCCTAACTGAGAATGGAAACATAGAAAATCTATTACCATAACCAATAAGGGAAACTGAGAAAATTTATTCAGTCAGCAACTGAATTGTGTCATCCTTCGTACTTTTTTGGTATTCTGAATATCTCAAGTATGAAGGACGACTGTTGCTCTTCTGGATATCTCTGTGTTACTGATGTCAAGGCCAGAGTGTACATATTGGTTTGGACACCGCTGAATTAAATACTGCTCAAATATCTATGGAAACAAAAATATGCCACTATGCTAAAATCCCTTACAAGGTACTGGCTGTAATATGAATATGTTATACAGAACTACGTACCTATTCCCTTTTTCTCACTCTTCCAGTGTTGAGCTAATATTTCACTACTTGAAACATGAACATGGATGTAGAGAAATACCATACAACAAGGTTAAACCCAGACATGAGTTGGTGGCTGCTGAATGTGTTGGCATGTGGCTCAGTATTGCCTATGCATAAGACTGATGTTCATGCTGCTGTCGCGATTTTTCGGCCTCAATCTTCCTTAATGTTGTCGAACTCAGTTTTTCTCCTCTAGAGTCTTGTGGAACTAGATCCACCACTTCCACCTACATAAGACGAGATAGTAACAGATGAGTCTCTTACGTATCAGATTATTGAGTACTTGCGGTGAAAAAGGTTAGAGAAGAATGTGACTGTAAACCTTCAATTCTGGCAAATCTTTCTCAGCTCTCTTCTTATTAACTGCAATTCCACCTGGTAATGTCTCTTTACTGCAAGCCAACCAATTAAATAGTTACATTTGGCCATTGTAAATTTAATTTGCAGGATTCAAGGAGGCAGAGTACCACCAGAATAAGTAAAGTTAAACTGGAATGTGACCAGATATGCTCCTAAATTCAAATTTACACATCGTGGTCATCACAATCAAAATGCCACCCAAGCTTTTCCCAACTCGGATGTTATTTTAAGCAACCCTAACAAATTTTAAGCATTCATATTGGATCAAAATAATTAATAATAATCAGCCTAATACCAAAAGCAAACATTTTTTCAACAAATGGACAAAAACATAAGTACCAAGTCGGGTGACTCTGCATATGCAAAATCCACATAGTGAGTAACCGGAACTAAGGAATATCTTTACAGCTACTTAATCATCTTGAAGCAAACTTTGTACAAACCTAACGACAATTGCCTCCAAGTTTTCATCAATGATGGAAGGGCCAAAAGGATCTGCAATAGGTTCTACTTGCACTATCAGTTCTGGCTTGATAGACTGAAAATTTTAGAGAAGGGTAAATATTAGAGGGAATTATAGTATCCTAGCAACATAACATATGCACAAAAATATTGCACTTCTCTCTTCTCTAATTATGTGTATCGACAATCTAGTGTTTGTGTAAAGTCATAACACATATGAAAGTCAATCAGAAATTTGATTAAAACATCAACCCCTAGAAAATTTAGATCACATTATCTTGATACAACAAGAGAATGCCAAAATAAACGGAATCCCCTCCTCTTCATTAAAATAGGGCAACATACAGTATTTGACTAGAATGAATCTGGTTATTTGTTGAATTCAATTCCATTCCAACTAAGTAAGAATTAAGATGACTAGGAGAGAAGCTGGCTTTGATACTTTAGCTCACATATGTGGCATGTGACATCATTTCGCTACAAAACTATGAGAAATCACCAACAGGAATGCAAGATTCGATACCAAGTATATGCAAGAACATATTCTAACGTTTCACATTATTTCTTCTATAACTCAAAAGTGTCATAAGACCAACAGTACCTTGATGTAATCTTCAACATTCTGCATCCTTCTTTCTATAGATTCTATTAAATCGGAAAACTGCAAAAGGAAACACGAAGACCATTTTAATTCGAAAAAGACATGGCAAGAAGTTATAAACATAGCTTATTATGAACACTGAAAGATAAAGAAAAACCGATCATGACAATGTCATACTTTTTCAGTACTATGTGGAGATGTTTACAAAAAGAGGAGTTGATCTTGAACCAATCAAATTTATCACTGACATAGCTTATTATGAAGACTGAAAGATAAAGAAAAACCGATCATGACAATGTCATACTTTTTCAGTACTATGTGGAGATGTTTACAAAAAGAGGAGTTGATCTTGAACCAATCAAATTTATCACTGACATAGTAGCCTAACATTTGCTTCCAACTAGGAATCAATATTCTGACAAGTGACAACAAACACAAATATATTTCTTTCCTATTATTATAGTAATCAGATTTCGATCCTTGCCACAAGTCACAACTTACACAACTTCTCTTACCTTCATAATAGTTATCATGATGAAAAAATGATCACGATAGTGATCTCAAGAGGTGATATACTGAGCACAAAAGGCAGGTGATAAAGCATATGCTCCCTAAGACCATCAGAGGTGCAATTTTATAGAGCCTATCTGGCTATCCGTATTGCAATATCATCTATACCAATGTTCGGATAAAGAGCTACCTAGTAAAATGGAATTGTTAATCCTTTATTGCAGGAAGATTTTCGCATTCAAGCCTTTTTCTAGTGTACAGATCATACAGAGCTTTCATTGTTCATGTGGCCACTTATTGATGGTTCCTACTGTTATACTACATAAAAAAGATGTATAAACAACTATAATTTTGCCTTACCAACTCCCTATTAGCAATTTTATGTCAAAATTTGAAGGTATTCATGTTCTATAGTTTTACTTCTAGTCTACTACACCTTTGAGCCCAATACATCTTTTTATAGCCTCAGTTGACATTGATGTCTATCAATATATGCCAACAACCTGTTTCTTACACAACATTGGTCCATCGCAGACTCCAATCAAAATGCGTTCTCTTGCAAGTAGCGCCGCATCCTGGAAAACTAATTAATGGTAGTGAGAATCAGAAGAAACCGTGCCTATAGGTACAACCAAATAACCTATATGAGTATATCTTTAAACCGAGAATACCTTAAGGAAAGTGCGGTGTCCATCGTGTAATCTATCAAAAGTTCCACCAAGAACAACTGATCTGTAGGAATTTGGAGGCGATGACTTAGAATTACCCACAAGCTCTTTAGAATTTGTCATCTGGATAAAAAATAATAATGGCATATGGGGAGAGGTTAAGACTTAAGAGCACTGAAAAATTCAAGATATGCAAAAAAGAAGTATTATGGACCCTCTGATTACAAGATATGCAGCTTGCCATTCCATTGCTTAAGAAAAAAATTCAATTGGGTGTGAGCCTAACTTGAAGATGACAATCCAATTGAAACATGCTAACATTTTGGGCTAATTATATTTTTTACAGATTTAGGTCTGGTTATCCAATCCCTAAAGCATGCAATGATGAGAAGTAGAGTAAACTGTAAGCATGTTTATAAGTAGAGAAGGATAAAATAGCAAACATATTATTAAGGGAAATGAATTTCAGTTTAACTAAAGTTAACCAAAGCAATCAAGATAGCCTCACCATGTTTATAGATAAGTCCTACTATGGATTTACTTAAATAAAAATCCAATCCTATTGTAATACTATATGAGTAGATATATGGATTGTAATACTCTACCTGTTGTATGAGTGTGGAGAATTTCCGTCATATATGGAGTCACTGTTAATGTGATCAATCAAACAAGTGATCTACAACAAATACGTATTATTGCCTAAACTAAAAGAAATTGCAAAAAATGTTTTTAATGACCCTATAGACTGATTTTGGATATGGCTCATGAATTATACTTCGATTATGAAGGTTTGTTAATCACACATTGTTATTGTTTCTGTTATTCAAATAAAGCCGGCCATGGAATTGTCCAAATTTTTCTCTATGGCCGCAGTGTGGGGTGAGAAATGAGAAATGCCCCCAACATGCTTCTTATACTTATATGAATGCTCAATGGATTCAGAATTGAATTGATGATATTCCAAGTACCTTTTACATAATTGGATGGAAGTGAAGTCAGAAGTGGGTTTGGGAGATTTTGTTTAGAAAACTTGAAATCATATCAAGAATATGAAAACCTAACTAGCTAGATAATCCAAAAGATTCAAAGTAATAATTACCATATGTAACTAACTACAGAGCATGAACGTCACTGGAAATTTTAAAAAAAATATATAAAAGGAAGAGAGGCACCTGGGGAACCTTGCCCTTTGCCGATTTCTGATTGAGAAGAAGCAGGTTTGTTGTGTGAGCTGGGACCGAGACTGAGAGTGATGATAATTGGCTAATGGAAGGTTTAGATGGGTTTAAGAGCTAGATAAAATGTACTACAATTCTTTAAGGGTCTGTTGGGAAACTTTCTTGAGAATTGGAATTGAGTTTATAATTCCAAAACTTATAATAAAATTTTTAATATTAATTTTTACTATGTTTGGATAAATAGGTTGAAATAAGAAAAAAAAAAATTAAATAAATGATATAATAGAAAAATAATATACATGGCAGTATTAAAGTTTCCTTGGAAAATAAATTTCCAATCAAGCCTAGAATCAAGAGTTTTACTCCTGTAAGAAACTTGTGATTCATTGATATTTAAGGATTTCTATTTTTAATTTATAGACTAAAGTCCTTCCAAATAAACAAAGTTGCATGTTTTGGAAAATGATTTTCAATTCCAACCTCAATTCCAGGTTTCCAAACAGACCTTAAGTGGAATCAATTTGTAGTTGTTTTGTCTTTTGGTTCATTATCTTTACATATGTAGTTGCATAATGCCATGTCGTCGGTGCTCAACGGTAGGGCTGGGCAAATTAACACTAAAACCGACAAACCGACAAACCGACCCGAACACAACCGAATCGAACATGTTGGAAGGTGTTAGGTTATTTAAGTGTTTGGTTTCAGTTAGATTTTTTCCCAAAACCGAAGTACATGTTTAGCTACGGTTTCAAAATTCCTAAACACGTTAAAACCGAACCGAACATGTCTCATATTCAATTATATATCCAGCCCACTAATAACAAGCCAACACTCTAGAGTCCAACCCACTAATAACATGCCAACACTCTAGAGTCCAGCCCACGCCCACTATTGACGAAATTCTAAGGGACTTAGGGCTAACTTTCACGTATTCTTTCTTGTTTCTTCATCTTCATCATTCTTTCTTCACTACTACACGTATTTCGCTTCCCCTTCAAATCGGTTAATCAAGACATCAACTATGCTCCATTCAAGATAATCAATCTCCATTCTTCAACTTTCATTGGTGAGTTTCAATTTCGTTTCTATCCTTTTTTTTTTTTTCCATTTCTGGTTTGAAATGTGTGTACAGTATATAACAACATATTTGGTTCGGTTTTCTTTGGTTAACCGAACAGTTATATGTGTTTGGTTTCAGTTTATATACAAATATTTCGGTTTCGATTTTTCATATTAGAAAACAGGTACTATGTTGTTTGGCTTCGGTTTTGGTCAAAATTGAACCAAACCGAACCATACCCATCCCTACTCAGCGACATCTGCAAATCGGCTATGTATGGAAACAGTCATATTGTCTGGATGCCTTGGCCTCTTCTGCAACAATAGAATCCATCTCAGGTGTCACTACACTTCTCTTTATATAAAATTAAACAGTTTGGTCTACATTTATGCATCCAAATACAAGTTCCAATTGGGCCTTGTTCGTGGTAGGCCTTAGGGCCCATGATCTAGAGGAGATTGAGGTGATGTGGTTGCTTAGGTGTTGTAAAGCGAAAGAAAATCTTCATAGAGTGGCTAGTGATGTGGATACTTAGGTGGCAACAAAACATAGAATAGCCTATAGGCCTAGTTTCAGATGTAACCCTTCGGAAATCATTTTCAATGGCGGCCTTGTGTAGGGCGTAATACGTGGATTTTCATTTTTCAAAAACACTATCAAGGGGGGAGAGATTGTAGGAGAGCGATGATAAGATCAAGGAAATATTGTTTGTGAGTGACTTTAGTGAGAAAAATCTAGCGACATTTTTGTTCTCGTCCAGTTATAAACGAAGTGTTTGAAACTCTATAAATCAGTACACGGAAACTAACATAGAGCAAGAGATGACAACAATGAACTTTAGAGGGGAAGGGAGTGTTAATAGGAAAGAGGATGTGATGGAAGATTTAGGTAGTGTTTGTTTCATTAAGCATTAAGTGCTTCTTAAGTGGTGGACCAGGTTAAAATTCAGAAATAAGTGTTTTTTAAGTTGTTTGTTTAGAACAAGCATTAAGAACTAATTGGGACATTTCAGCGATTTTGGCCCAACGATAATCTCACGCTTAATTTAACTTCTTAATGCTTGTTGTATTATTTAGACAATTCTACCCTTATAAAAATTGTTTTTATCATCCATAACCATTGAGTAATAACACAGTCAGATTCATTGGCTTAGTTAATGGCCTTTCCTTTGTCTGATCACTTTGAAAGTTTTACCATAAGTTCCTGAAGATTTCTGTTATATCATATCTAAAATTTAGAATTTTTAGGCGATCGGTTTGAAAGTTACAGATTTATTTTGTGGTTGTTATGTTTTACAAGAAATATTACGTTACAGTCAGATTCGTTTGCTTAATAAGGAGACTTTCTTTTGTCTGATCACTTTAAAAGTTTTACTATATGTTCCTGGCAATTTCTATTGTATCATATCCAAAATTTGGAATTTTTAAACGAGTCGTTTGAAAGTTACAGATTTTTTTGTGATTATCATGTTTTAGAAGAAAAATTACAGTCAGATTCGTTTGCTTAGTAAGGGATCTTTCCTTTGTCTGTTCACTTTGAAATATTTTCCATATGTTCATGAAGATTTCTATTGTACCATATCCAAAATTTAAAATTTTTAGATGAGCCGTTTAAATGGTTAAGATTTTTTTTTTAAATATCATGTTTTAGAAGAAAAATTGGTGTGTATAGTTTTGTTGTTAGAACATTTTTCTGTTTGTACGACGTAACAATATAGTGTAGTTACACAAATATTTTGGCTAAGGGTGAAACATTCTCATCTGAAGCACAACACTGAATGGTCAACTTGCGCAACCAGAGTGCAAATCAACTTTAGGTTTTTGGGATATGTGATAAGGTACTGTGTATTGTCAAAATACTTTTCCAATAATAGGGTAACATGGTCAAAATCACACTTATGTATAAACAAACAAATCAAAAACAGAACTTCTTAAAAATGATAACCAAACAACTTTTCCAGCATCCATTGTTCAGCATCCAGCATTAAGTATCCAGTATTAAGCATCCAACATTCAACATCCAGCATTCAGCATTTTAAACAAACACACCCTTAGAGATGACATTCAATCAGAAGTGGATGATGGACAAGGTGGTGGCGACAGTGGATCTAGGAGATATCGAGGAAGCAAATGAGGAGAAATGAAGCAGAACTTTAATAGGGAGATTACAAAGAAAAAGATGGTTTGATGGAGAGGATACAAAAAAGGAGCTGATTAGATTAGGAATTGGTGCATCAAGAGCAAATTTGGATTCACTATGGTCGCGGATGGAATTTGTACAGTTACATTTAACAAGGAGATTGATTATATGTTTGTGCCGGAGAATGGTCCTTGGGACATCCATGGATATATCATCTCCTTCAAACCATGGTCGAAAGATATAAACCTAGAAGAGTTTGATTTGAATCCAAATTTTTGGTCTTCCGCTACAGAGATATGGTGCAGCGAATGAGCGAATGTCAGGAAGATTGGTTCTATATTTGGCGAAGTCCTGATGGTTGATCTAGTTGGAGGAGCAGAAGGAAGAATCCCTTATGTACGTGTCTAAGTCATGTTTAATATACACAAACCAATCCTTAAGGAGGCAAATGTGTAGCTAAATGCTAACAAAACAACTCTGGTCACCTTCAAGTATGAAAGATTTCCAGTATTCTGTTTCTTTTGTGGTCTAATTGGGAATGATCACGGAGTATGTAAGGAGATTAAGGAGTGCCAAAGGAATAAAGAGCTAACCAGGGATGAGTTGGGGAGAATTCTTAATTTCTCACATTCACAAAAAGCAAAGTCATTCAAGTTTGGAGCAGGAATTCAAGTTAAACATGTCATAGAAGTGGATCCAATGACTAAAATGAACTTTGAGGATAAGAGAGTCAAGGAATGGCAAGAAGAAAGGATGAAGGAAGAAGAAAGGAAGAATGAACTGTTGACCCAGTCAAAAATGGGGAGTCAAAGTTTGTTGACTAAAAAGGGTACTAAAGGAACTTTTGGAGATAATGGTCAATCTTTGACGATAACGGGTGCTGAATCGAAGGAGAATAGAGGAGAAAAAATAGGAGTGGTTTTAGAAAAAGGAGAGAGCAGGATCTGGAAGGAAAATGGTGATGGAAACGGGTAAATTTGGAGGAAATCCTGGTGAGAATCTCAAGTGGTTACAATGGCCAGATGCCATAATGGGGGAGGAGAGTGGATCATGTGGTAACATGAGTATGGAAATTTCCCCTCTAAGCATGAAGAGTGCAGAGGCAAAAGCTATTGAGAGTGTTAATATGGTGGATGTGAGCGGTGTAATTACCACAACAAATGGGCCTAGGCCCATAACAGGGGAGAATGAATGTCCAACTTGTAAAAGAGCCTTGTTCCAACAAGATAAAGCCCTAGAGCCCCCAGGAGGGAGAAACCCAACATCATCTAGCAACTGAAGCCCACAATAGACTTGAAGCCTAAAATACCAACCATTTTATTTTTACCCAAAAAGCAATTCATTCACAACCCAAGCCTCCTGAACAAAAGCAAAAATCCAACCCCAATATCCAACAGTTTGCTCGATATGATCACCATTCCACCAAGCTGACCCTATGTCCCCCTTACCTCTTTCAACCACCACTCAACTCCCAACCCTACAGTCAATCCCTAACCTTGAGAAGAGTAAAGCCACCGACCAAGTTCAAATTCAAGCCAATAAAGTGGAAGAAGAAGTCTCGAAGGAATACAATGAATTTGACTTCCAAGAAATTCTCTGGAATCCTATCTTTAAATAAAAAAAACGTCTAATATTTTAGACAACTCAAAGTCTTTAAGCAGAACAATGAACCAAGTTCAGTACTCCAAAACAAGAAAATAGGGAGACAAATCTTTAGAAGAGAGTGAGCAGGAAGAAAAAACTCATAAGCTAAAGGAAATAAAAGCCGCAAATTTTACCTGCAATGCAATGAATGGGAGCGTGGATATGAAAGAGGAAATAGAAACAAAATTGCCAGTGGAAAATTGATCAGATTGTGGAACTTGAAGGCAAGGAAGCTCTCTGTCACTCAAAGGAAGGAACTAGCTAAAGATACGAGGGAGTTAGCGATGAAAGAGTTCTTATTGGGGAAAGGACTTATGATGATTATGCAATCTATTTGCTGACCAATGGAATACCAGAACTAAAGGAAACAGAAGAGGTGAGAAAGGAAAGAAGTCTTAATGCTGCTTACGAAGGTGAGATGAAAGACGCTGAAGGAAACGAGAGTGGAAATTCTAGCTACAAGAGGAGGAAGGTAATAGGAAAAGAAAAAAGAAGTGAGAAGAATGAAGGTCCAACAGGGTTTGCGGTGGTTCCCAAAAAACCACCTCCTCCACAATAATCGCTTGGAACTGTCGAGGTTTAGGCTCATCCGGAGCAGTTCAAATATTAAAAAGCCTCGGTCGGCAGCATCAGCCGGATGTAGTGTTCTTGTTAGAAACAAAAGAAAGTGAAAAAAAATGAAAATGATGAAAACAAAATTAAAATTTTTAGGTAGTGTTGTTGTACCAGCAGCTGGCAAAAGTGTTGGCTTGGGTCTCTTCTGGAAAGAAGGCTTACAGATAGATAATTTGGCCACTTCAAGTCATTGGATCACAGGTAAGATCTCTAATTACCTGATAACGATGACTTGTTTTTTTACTTTTGTATATGGACATCTTGTGGCTTCAAAAAGGAAAAAGGTTTGGGATGAATTAAGAGTTATGGCTGTTATGTGTCCTGGTCCTTGGTTATTGTATGGGAATTTTAATGCTATTGTTGCTTGTAATGAAAAACTAGTGGGGGAGGGGATTTTGTATTAGAAATAAGTATGCTAGAGTTTAATGAGTTAATTCATGATTTGAGTTTGTTTGATCTGGATTATAAGGGCCTAAATTCACTTGGTATAACCAGAAGAAGTTTGGTAGTCATGTATTAGAAAGATTGGGCAGGGATTTGGCTAATACTCACTACTAGAGAAACCACCTTTGATAGTAGTACATTCATAGCATTTTGGGTAATATTGCTATCAAAAGTGTTCTCGGTAGCGTTCGACTAAGAAACGCTATATACTAATCGATCAATGTTTTGCGATTGTATATCGTTTTTTTCCAATACTGCGTATTTCTCGAACGCAACTTTGTTTTCAATGGAGCGACAACATAACTCGTTTTATTTTGGGAAAAATTTGAAAGCAAGCTGCCGCTCGTCAATTTGAACCCTCGCCCTAAATCTTGATTCCTCTCTTTAACTTACCTAATTTATTTGTTGTATAGCCGATACACCTTCTTCCTTAAAACCCTCTTTAAGCTTATCTAAATTATAAATTGTGATGGACAACACCCAAAACCAGGATATCTTTATCTTTCCAGGTTTGTTTTGTATTTTAACTTACAACTCTTGCATCTGTTTTCATATCTAAAGTTTTAATGTTTTTTAGTGGGGTTTATTTGTTATTGTTGTGTTCCTGACTTTTTTAACAAGAGTTGTGCGCATCAAAACATAAGAATTTTCTCATGTCTTATCTTATCCATGTCAAATTCCTAGATTTTCACACTTCTCTCACTCGAATGCTTGTTGTAATTAGACTATGTTTGCATTGTCGGAAGAGGAGTTGATAAAGGTAGAAAACAGTGGCATAAAAAAGGTTTGAGTGAAAAAACTGTTTGTTTGTTTTAGCTCTAATGCGCAATTGTTGATTTGGTTATGGTTTATTATTTCTTTGATAATATTGTTATTTTAACTAGTTGGGGATTCTTGCACTCTATGTGTTTGATATGTTTATTGAGAGAAAACTGCAAACAAGAAATTCATAATTCTTTATTGTATTATGTTTCTGACTTAATACTGGATTTTAATTTTTTAGAATTTTATTTTGAAATATATGTTTGATTGAAATGAAAACTTATTTGAGGACATTTGACATTATACTGTTGGTTTTGCTTACAGTGACATGATCAAGGTAATGACTTGGGAACTGGCAGAGTCAGGCAAAGATTGTAAATGTTGCTAATTAGGTTCCTACATTCTCAGCTACTCCAGTGGATGACTGGCGCTCCAAGTTTTTTTTTTTTTTTTTTTGCAAAAGCAAGCTGGGGTTAGGCAGACCCCTACCAGATATATTAATAAAGAATATATTTACATCCTAGGATACAAAATACCTTCTGCATCCTGAGACACAAATGTCATCAGTTGTCTAGGTAAATGACATAGGAAAATACATAGTGAATCATCCCTACTTGGTAACCCTGCCAGGTAATCAGCACACCTATTTGTTTCCCGGTGGATGTGTTGCACTGTGAAGTTTTCTAGACCTTGCCCCAGTTGCCTTGCTTTGTTAGTTTGCCTTCTTGCCCTCCATGCTGGGATCATAGTACCCTTGATACCCTCTACAGCTTGCTTAGAGTCAGCTCCAACTTCGAGTCTTCTAATGCCCATGCAATTGCCAATTGCATGCCAATAGATATGGTTTCCGTTTCAATGGTTGTGACTGTTTTTTTCTTTGTACCACCACAAAAAGCCAGCAAAGTATTGCCAGCATGGTCTCTAAATATACCACCTATCCCAGCCTTTTCTTCAGTAAGTGATCCATCTGTGTTAAGGCATATAGTCTCTTCATCAGGTGGCTGCCATTTATAGTAAAGCACAGTTTGTGTTCTCCAACTGATTTGTGCTCCTGTATGATGGGCAACAAGTCTGTTCAGGGTATTGCCTTGTACTGTTTTCCTCCTCATAGCATGTCTGAGCTTGACAACTTCAATGATCTTAGAACTTATGAAGTCCCCAGTTCTGGTTAGTTGCTCAAAGAGCCTTCTATTCCTCTCCACCCAAATCCAATAGACAGTAGCACACAGAGCAGTTTGTCTTACCTCCTTATGGAAGTCCTTTCCTTGTAGGTTTGTACTGATCCATCGCCATTCATTCTGTGAACTTTGCACCCCATGATACAACCCGCACCATTGAAGTACCTTTGCCCATACAGTGTTAGAGAATTGACAGTCAAAGAAGAGATGTTGGACATTCTCCTGTACTGCAACTCTACTAGTACTAGGAATGGTCGTCCCTCCCTGCACCAATTGTAGAGGTATAACTGAACATATTGGGGGGTACTCAGCTGAAGGAGTGTTCACTCTTCTAGCTATAGGTTGCCCTCTCTGCACTTGAATTTCAGGAATCCCATACTCATAGTTGCATAATAGCCAATTTGTTTCTTTTAGCATCCCCCATTGCAATAGCTTTTCTTGGGTGATGAGAGCATCTTGGACTGCCAGCCAAGTAATGAAAGCATGCTTCTTAGTGGTCGCATTATTCCATATGATCTTTGTCCATTGTTGTTTTAGGGCTCTTGGTCTCAAAACATGATAAGCTGTTTTAATAGAGTACACACCCCTAGGGTGTGGCTTCCAAACAATAGTGTCTCTCTGCTATAAAGGGTCAATTTGTACTTCTTTAATCTTGTTCCATACCTCTGCTGTCATAGAGTGAGCTGTAAGTAAGTGCCATGCCTGATTCCTGATCAAAGAGTCGACTGTAGAGCTATCTCTCATTCCTGTACTCTGTCTGACTGAAGTAAGGGTTGTCTCTCTAAGGTTTCCACCATTAGTCCATGGATCATGCCATATCCGTAGACTTCTACCATTAGCAACATGGTATGTGACATGTTTTTCAATGAGTTTTCTGCACTCTAAAATTCCTCTCCACATGAATGAACAATCAAGAGGAGTCTGCATTGTCCAAAAATAAGAATTCTTGATAAGATGTCTTTGAACCCAAGAAATCCATAGAGAGTTCTTTCCAGCTGCAATGTGAAAAGCAAGTTTACTAATGGCAGCTTGATTCCACACCCCCAAGTTTTTCGGCATGCAGCATTGAGCACACCTTATGTTGTGTTTCTTCTTCCCTAGCTCAGGTCCCGACCATAAAAATTTACTGCATAAGGAGTTCAACTGCTTGATGATCGTCTTGGGCACAAGGTACACTCTAAACCAGTATACAGCAGTGCTTGAAAGAACAGTATTTATGAGCTGTAATCTACCAGCGTACGAGAGCAGTTTGTTTGTCCATCCTTGAATCTTTTTCTTGAATTTTTCAGTCAAAGCCTGGCAGTCCCTGACCTGCAATCTAGTGGAGGTGAGCGGAAGCCCTAAATAAGTAATAGGCCCTTGAACAATTGGCATGCCCAGAGTTTGTGCAAACTCTAGTTGTTCAATTTCAGAAGTTTTTCCAAACAGAATTGAGCTCTTGAGAGGATTAGTTGTCAGGCCTGAAAGCTCATGGAAAGTTTCTAGTGTATCTTTAATTGCCTTTGCAGACTTCAAATCAGCGCCACAAAAGAGCATAAGGTCATCCGCAAAGGTTAAGTGAGTAATAAGAGGATTTTGACACTTAGGGTGAAGAGTATAGTTGCCTTGACTGTGTTGCTTGAGTACTAGCTTCCCAAGAACTTCCATTGCAAGCACAAAGAGTAATGGGGAGAGTGGTGAGAACCCAATATATGTGCAATATAACAATAATAAGGCAAACAATAATAAAGCAGTAAACAAGTAAAGAACACACAAGAATTTTTAACGTGGTAAAACCCAATATGGGAAACGTCCATACATGCACTTTGTGATCATCATCACTTTCACTCCCCCATACATGTAGTATACCTGAAACATGACCCAAAACTGTACAACCTCTAAACATTAACACGTTCACTCCCCCATACGTGTAGCATACCTGAAACATGACCCAAAAATACACTAACAAAGAAGAAGAAGGTGTTAGTATTAGAGTCATAAATCTCCCCCTTTTTGTCACAAATGAAGCAAGGTAACAAAAGAAAGAGAAAAGAAAAATTCCAAACCATAACAAATAAGATGAAAGAAGAAAAGAAAGAGAACAATCATGTTAACAACAAAAAAAGATATGCAACGGAAGCCATAAAATAAACACTTGTTAACACGATGTCAATACAAAGAATTCTCCCCCTAAACAAAAGCTCCACCTAAATGCAATGCATATGAGAAAGATGCCCCTAGAACAAACAAACCAAATAAGGATATTTGAAACACACAAAGAACCATGCATACAAGGGTAGAAAAGAGTATATGCAAGCTCAATTAAAACAAGATACTTAGTAAAGATGAATAAACTTGGTTTCATTAAACAAAGTACGCACCAATCAAGATTAAGATATGAAACCAAACATCTACTAGAAATGCATCATACAAACATCCTTGGTGTGTGGGAAAGCTAAAGAAAACACAAAGAGAGTCATTTTCACACCCCACTCACAAACCATAATAAGAAGATAAAAGGAAAAGAACCGATGTACCATAGAAGTGAAGAGGAACACATCATGAACTTCCAAAAACAGTAGCCAATCCCAATCCATACAAAAATAAGAGGCAATATGTTGGGATAAACAAAAGATTGAACAATTAAGAAAATTGAAGTGCATCATAAACTAAACCTCGGTGTGTAGATGCAATGCAATGCATAAAGAGAGAGAAAGTTCACCACTAGAACACACCCTTTGAAGACCTAGAATAGAGAACCATCAACAAGAGACATACGATTAACAAGTGAGCTTAGAAGAAACAAATTTCAATCCCCTTTGAAACAAACAATATCAGTGGGAGACAAACGAATATAAATATGAACTTTCAAACAAAAATGAAGATATCCACAAGGCAAAGGAATATAAACTTTGTATGCCTTACATAAAAAAAAAAAACAACGAACATGCCCTTGGATTATCATTTTGCCGCATGTGGTGGAGTTTAGTCTACATCTTTCAATGTCATTCCCGTGTAGGAGGGACTTTTGCCTCCATCTTTTCAATTACACGAGGGTAGGGTGTAGCCTACATCTTTTTGACAAACACAAACTCAAGAAGTGCAACACCATGATAACGTGCAACACAAGAACTAACATCTCTTGAGTGCATCCGTCAGAGCATGACCCTAACAACCCCAACGGGTTCTTAGCCAACTGACATTGCTCTCAAGACAATCAAATGGCTGGGGATAAGGTGAGTCATTGACCACTAACAAGAGTTGTAAGAGGAAGATAAGAATGCTCAATAACACGAGCAATAAGATGAACATTACCCAAAACAGAGGAGAGATAGCTCAAGATAACATAAATACTCGAGAGATAGAGAAGTTCTATGAGCTCAAAGAATATGTAAGTGGTTTCCAAAAACTCCCATCATGCAAACATGCCGTGCACTGTGCAAACAAGCGAGGAAAAATGCATGATACATACCAAAACATACTTAAGAGTTCAGAAAGAGAAAACACCCCAACATATTGCAACTTATTTAAGACAATTGAATTAAACCAATATCTCAGAAAAGATGCATTCAACAACACATACATGGAATAATGAAAGAACAATTAACGCATGCATAAACAGAAGAACAAAAAACACCAAACAAATAGCCTATGTGGTTAGAAAAATATGCAATTAAAATAACACAAGACTAGAAACAAACAAAAAAAATACGAAGATGATATTCAATCTGACTTTAAGAGGTCATAAAAGAACGTTCAAGTCATCCTTTCGTACCCATACTTGAGAGATATTCTGCAAGTTGGACCCAGATATGGGGGATTTTTGAACATTATCCCTGATAGTAGACTTTCCAATCCTTAACCTCTTATTCTCTAGACTACATTTGGCAGCATCGATGCTTCTATCCCATATGTGGGGTGGTTTGATGACCTTTTGCACAACCCTCTTTCTATTATTGAAGTGTTGTGGTTTTTTAGGGCCACTTCTTCGCATAAAAGGAGGCCAAGAGGAATGATGAGCCTGTACAGGAAAAGAACAATGTGAGTTCCAATAATTATTACCATAAGAAGAAGAATATGGAACCATGGAATTTTTATCCCAACAGAAAGCTGAAGTATGACCTAACCGACCACAAGTAAAACACTTAAAATGTCTATGTTTAGGACTTGTCTTGTTCTTGGTCATCACATTTGGCTTAGATTCAAAAGCCTTGATAGGTGGAGGCGAAGTAGGAATATGAGGATTTGGTAACAAAGGAGGCAATGATGGCCTCACAAAAGAAGTATTAGGAGGGACACAACTGGAGGAAGCTCCAACATAGTCATATCCTAAACCAGTCTTATCTGAAGAAAACTTTCCACTTTTAATAAGGGTGTCTAGATCAACTGAAGCTTTCTCAAACCCTCGCAATCGCTTAGTAGAAGCGAATAAATCCTTTTTCACAGCTTCATGCTCAAGCAACAAGGAACGATACTTATCTTCTATCTCACGATTGGATATTTCCAAGGAAATAATTCTAGATTGGAAATCTAGCTTTTCTTGGGAAAATTCCTCAGATAAGGCATCTATATCACCTGCAAGTACAGATTTCTCTTTTACAAGAGACTCAACCATATCATTTAAAATCTGATTAGTCTTACGCAAGGATTGACATTGTTTAACAGATGACATATGTAATTCCCTTAACTCACCAGGACTTACCAAAATAGAATCATTGAATTCATGATCGACAATATCGGTTACCTGACAATCCACATTCTCATTCAAAGATGCTCCATAGGCAACACAATGTGTAGCATGGTCTTCCGCTACATTATCATCATCATCGCTTTCATCTTCCTCCCAAGTGGTAGATAACTTGATTTTTTGTTGTTCTATCCCTTGTGCACCAAATTTCTTGGGAAGCTTACACTCATCAAAACCATGGTTAGTCAAACCATTATATTTCATAGTCTTAAAAATATGTTTAAGATAACGATAAATGATACTTAGATGTTGCTTAGTGTCAAGAGACTTATCATGATTAATTTTTTCATCTTGTACATCCCCAAAAGTTCCAGCTTTAAAAGCAAAGGATTTATTTTGAGGTTGTTCAAGTTGAACCTCAAGTTCATAAGTTCTCAATTTTCCTGATAAGGTCTCTATGGACATGGTCTTTAAGTCATTGCTTTCTTGAATGGCATCTTTCCTAGTACGGAATCTAGATGGCAAAGACCGAAGAACTTTACGTACTATTTGAGTATCGGTGTACACTAAACCTAAAGATGCACTAGTGTTGATAATATCCTGCAAACGAATAAAGAATTCATCAAAAGATTCATTATTATCCATTTTCATAGTTTCAAATTGAGTAATAAGAAGTTCAAGCTTACTCTCTTTGACAGCAATGTCACCCTCATGAGTTCTTACCAACCTATCCCAAACATCTTTGGATGTTATACAACCATGAACTCTCTGAAATTCACTAGCATCCAAAGCCATAAATATAGCATTAAGCCCTCTTTGGTTGTTAGTAGAAGCAACTTTGTCTTCCACACTCCATGTGTTTCGTGGCTTTACACTTGTAACCACCTCATCTGTACTACCTGTAGTAACTCTCGGTGGTGACCAACCATCTTCCACAGCGATCCACACATCCTCACTCATAGCCTGCAAATACGCAGCCATACGAACTTTCCAATAGGGAAAATTAGTTCCATCAAATTTAGGAGGACAAATTAGTGTTCCAAATTTATCAGAATCCATTAAAAATTGCACTAAGGATCTACGCGTGAGCCTTTACGCTCCTTAACAAGCGCCCTGCTCCTGATACCAATTGAGAACCCAATATATGTGCAATATAACAATAATAAGGCAAACAATAATAAAGCAGTAAACAAGTAAAGAACACACGATATTTTTAACGTGGTAAAACCCAATATGGGAAACGTCCACAGTTGTCCTCACGACAATAAATAAATCCACTAGATGAAAAGAGATGTACAAACCTATCAACTACCTGCAATCACTACGAGTTGACACTACTGGTTATCTCTAACACCTTGACTTCACCAGAGCACCTTGATGTACGCACAAGACACTCGACTTCTTGATGACCACACAAGAAGACTCGAAGCCGAACTATGAAACAAGCTTACACCAGAGTTCCTTGATGAACACACAAGGATACTCGACTTCTTGATGAACACACAAGAAGACTCGAAGCTTAATCAATATAAACAATGATAAAGAAGAAGATGAATGGGAAGAAGGAAGAAGAAGATGAATGGGCAAGAAGAAGATGAGTTCAATCACCAAAACCAACCTAAAACCAAACCTAAACAAACTCCAAAAATAAGACTTCAATTGGACGGCCAAAGAACTGACTTGTTCTTTGGAAGAAACCCTATTTATACTTAGGGTTGGAAACCAAGGAAAATGGGCCGAAATAGTGAAAACCCACTTTGGACGTACGTACGTCGATATGACATTCGTACGTCTTCCACACGAAACGAGCTTGCTGACTACTTGGACGTACGAACGTCCTAACAAGGTACGTACGTCCAGACCACAAACTATCTTGCTGACATACCATACGTACGTACGTCCTTAAGAGGTACGTACGTCCTTAACCAAAAACCACACTAATGACACACGACGCGAAGACAAGGACACGGGACGACGCGCGTACAACAAGGTTTTCTTAACAATGAACTCAAGGCAAAATAACCAAGGACACTGTCACAAAATTGATGTCAAACCACTTCGTGCCGGTTTCAAGTGGGTCTCCTTGTCTGAGCCCCCTCTCTCCTTTGAAGAACCCTTCTACTTTTCCATTCACCAATAAAGAATAGTGCACAGTTGATACACAGGTTTTGATCCATTGTATGACATTTTCTGGAAACAGTAGGGCCTTGAGATTAACATAAATCAGATCCCAACTCAGAAAGTCATAGGCCTTCTATAGATCTATCTTCACAGTGCATCTCTTCTTGCCCCCTTTCTATTGTATCTCCTTAGAAGTTTATGCGAGATCAGAATGTTGTCAGTTATGTCTCTTCCTTCAATAAAAGCATCTTGGTTGGGCTCCGTGATGAGTGGCAAAGCTACTTTGATCCTGTTTATAATAATTTTTGAGATTGCCTTGTACACTACATTACAACATGATATAGGCCTAAAATCTTTTACACAGTTAGGCATATCAACTTTAGGGACAAGACTAACTAAAGTTGAATTTGTACCCCTAAGCATTTTGTTAGTAGAAAAGAAATTCTTAACAGCTTTAATAACATCATTTCCTACTAAATACCAACATGCTTTAAAGAATTTAGAGTTGTACCCATCAGGACCTGGTGCTTTATCATCCGGGATTGAGAAAATGGCATCCTTAATCTCCGTTGCGGTCACATCTGCACTCATACTTTCTTGCATTTCAGGTAACACTATCTTCTCAAAGGGCAGTTGTTCTTCAAAATCTTCCGAAATGGCAGCATTCCTTTTTTGGCCCAAAATCTGTTGATAATGTTCCAAGAAAAGTTTAGCTATCTCCCTTTTATTGGTGACTGTGGTCTGCATGGAGTCTGTTATGCTATGTACCGAATTTCTTGCTCTGTTCCCTTGCACCTTCTTGTGGAAAAAACCAGTATTTTCATCACCCAGTAAAGCCCAACTTGCACTTGCTTTCTGTCTCAGTGAAGATTCCTCTGCAGATGCCACTTCATTATACTCTTTTAGTGCACTACTCTCCATTGCAGCTAATTGTACATCGAGAGGGTGGGTTTGGATTTCTCTCTGAATTCTTTCTAAGTTCTCTCTCGCTTTCACAACTCTATCATGTAAGTCTGAGAAATTTTGTTGGCTCCATTCTTTGAGTTTACCCTTGAGTAACTTCAATTTGGTGTACAACTTCATCATAGGATTACCTGCAACTTGACAGTGCCATGTTTCTTCCACTAGTGTTTTAAAGTCCCGATGTTCCAACCAATGATTGAAGAACCTGAATGGTGCTTGCCCATCACCTTCATTTTGTTGCCATTTCAAAATGACTGGTGAGTGGTCGGACACTCCATGCTTCAGAAAAAGACCATCTACATCAGGAAAACATGTACTCCAATTGTTGTTGACGAGACATCTATCTAACTTGCTGAGGATTCTGTCGTTTCCTTCATGTCTGTTGGTCCACGTATAAAAACTTCCTACAACTTTTATATCATCAAGACCACTTCCTTCTATACAATCAGCCAATTCCTGCACATTTCTTTGATGCAATCGGTTCCCTCCTACCTTCTCAGTAGTAAACCTGCAACTATTAAAGTCACCCATGAGAATCCATGGATTTGTTGTTGCTAATCCTTGCGAGAATTGCAATAAATTCCTCCATAACTCACTTCTGGCTCTCCTATCATTTCTGGCATAGACTATGCTCAACAAATAATGTTTTCTTGCACCTAGATCATCAAGTCTAGTATGAATAACTTGATCTGTCATCTCTAATACAGTAACCTTAAATGCTTTAGGGTCCCGTATCACCCAAAGCCTCCCTCTTGGATCCTTAGTGTTGTTTGTAACCCCATTCCAGTCAACTAGCCTTTTCTGAACCATTCTTGTGTTCTTTGCTTTCACCTTAGTCTCTATTAAACCTACAAGAGCCAACTTCTCACTTTGAATCAGTTTGCTTACTTCTGATGCCTTTCCATTATTGTTCAGTCCTCTAATGTTCCATGCTGCTATGTTGTACGCCATATAAAAACTATTTAGATTTATATTATTTCTCCCTTCCCCCTACCAGCTTCTTAGTGTTTGAGCTGGCTGCATTTGTTTTCTTAGCACTTCTAGTCTCCAAGGTTATGTGCTAGAACTTTGCTTTCTTGCCTTTTTTTTTTCTATTTACTTTGGATTGAAGATTTACGTGATATTAATAATTTTAATTTAAGTCATTATATATGCATTGTAGGTGACAACATCTGCTTGGTTGAATGATTTGCGAAATCAGATTGAACACTAAAGAATCTTAAGCACAGTGTATTGTTTTGCATCAGCCTTGGGATCCCGTCTTCCCTCTATTGCTAGTACTGGAGATAAGGTTGCTGGTGCATAGGGAATATTACGCGTTGTTTCCAATAGTACACGGGTAAGCTCTTTCTACTACTCCTGCAACCAAAATAAGTACAAACTTCATGTCTTCAATTTGTACCTTCAACACCTCATTTAAATAATGTGAACTTTGTATGCACTTGAACAACCAGGTCCAAAAACAAAAGTGGTGAAATGAATTGGTAGACCACTCTTGATTTAGGAGTTGGGACACATCACAAAAACAATGGCAAGCATACTCATATGAATGAGATATATTTGTATGATAATGATCTTTCTATTCATCCTAGAGGGTGTGCATGTACATTTTTTGTATCCTTGTCCTATATTGGGTACCCCCTATATCTTCTCTGTTTCTTTCGTATGCTTTAGAATTTTGTTTTCATTCTAGTGGACTAGTTGCAAGCTACAATAGGAAGATAAATTTTGTGTATTCTTGTCCTATATTTTTTTTTTGTTCCTGATTCTGTGTGATTTTAGTTGGAAGGAGGTCCAATTTTGCCCAAATTATATCCATTTTTCTTAGTTTTGGTTATGGTTGGATGGATTTGCTCAATTTGAAAGGTTTTGGTTCAATGGACTTGCTTAATTAGAAAAGTTTTTGTTTTGATTTGATGGATCCATGAACTCTAAATGGTAAGAGCGCTCGTTAAACGAGAGGTTGATGGTTCGACTCCATCTGAATTTAATTAGTATTATTATGTGATATAAAAATAATCGATTACTGCATTTATATTGGATGCAATGATTTGGTAAAATGTCATCAAATAATCATAACGTTTCTAAGGCGCTATGAATGAAAGGATAGCATTTTCTGAAAGCTATGCAATTGATAGCATTTCCTTAATAAACGCTATGGATAAAAGCATAGCATATCCTTCAGTAGCGTTTGAAAAATGCTATCAAACATCTTTTATAGCATTTATTGGATGTTATGGAACTACTTTTTTGTAGTAGTGACTGAGTGGGTTAACATGTTGAGAAAAACAAATAGTGCTAATCTAACAGTTCAATATTCAAACAAATCAAACAATCTGCAGAAAGTAAATAACACAGAAATTTTTAACGTGGTAAAACCCAATATGGGAAACGTCCACGGTTGTCCTCGCGACAACAAATAAATCCACTAGATGAAAAGAGATGTACAAACCTATCAACTACCTGCACTCACTGCGAGTTGATACTCCTGGTTATCTCTAACACCTTGACTTCACCAGAGCACCTTGATGTACGCACAAGACACTCGACTTCTTGATGAACACACAAGAAGACTCGAAGCCGAACTATGAAACAAGCTTACACCAGAGTTCCTTGATGAACACACAAGGAAACTCGACTTCTTGATGAACACACAAGAAGACTCGAAGCTAAATCACTATTCAATAATGAAGGAGAAGATGAATGGGGAAGAAGAAGATGAGTTCAATCACCAAAACAACCTAAACCAAAACCTAAACAAACTCCAAGAAACAAGAGGTGAATTGGACGGCCAAAGAACTAACTAGTTCTTTGGAAGAGAAACCCTATTTATACATAGGGTTGGAAAACCATCGAAAATGGGCCGAAATAGTAAAAGCCCACTTTGGACGTACGTACGTCGATATGACGTTCGTACGTCTCCAAACGAAAATATGTCTGCTGCCTGCTGCGACGTACGAACGTCCTGTAAAGGTACGTACGTCCAGAATTCAAACTAACTTGCTGACATACGATACGTACGTACGTCCTTAAGCAGTACGTACGTCCTGAACCAGAAAACACACTAATGACACACGACGCGAAGACAAGGACGCGGGACGATGTGCGTACAACTAGGTTTTCTTAACAATGAACTCAAGGCGAAATAACCAAGGACACTTTGTCACAAAATTGTGAGAAACTATAAATAGTGCTAATCTAACAGTTCAATATTCAAACAACTTAAACGATATGCAGAAAGTAAATAACACACAGAAATTTTTAACGTGGTAAAACCCAATATGGGAAACGTCCACGGTTGTCCTCTCGACAACAAATAATCCACTAGATGAAAAGAGATGTACAAACCTATCAACTACCTGCACTCACTGCGAGTTGATACTCCTGGTTATCTCTAACACCTTGACTTCACCAGAGCACCTTGATGTACGCACAAGACACTCGACTTCTTGATGAACACACAAGAAGACTCGAAGCCGAATTCACAATAACTCTTCAAGATCACAAAGATATGAATTGGGAAAAGGGGGAAGAAAGGGAATTGAGTTCAATAGCCACAAACAAATTTACTATCACAAACCTAACCAAAACACATGAACAAGAAGAAGGTTGGACGACCAAAGAACTCACTTGTTCTGTAGAAGAGAAACCCTATTTATACTTAGGGTTGAAAACCTAGGAAAATGGGCCGAAACTGTGCAAACCGACTTTGGACGTTCGTACGTCGATATGACGTTCGAACGTCGCCACACAAAAATAAGCCTGCTGCCTAACATGACGTACGAACGCTCTAAACCGGTACGTACGTCTCCATACGAAAACACGTCTGCTGACTACCTGGACGTACGAACGTCCTAACTGAGTACGTACGTCCTGACCAAAAGAAGTTCTCTGCTTCAGTGAACGTACGTACGTCCTAACTCGGTACGTACGTCCAGAACCCAGTAACTTTCCCTAGACAGACCTAAGAGACACAAGGACACGAGACGACCATGCGTACATCTTGGTTTTCCTAACAATGAATTCAAGGCGAGATAACCAAAGACACTTTGTCACAAAATTGATGTCAAACCACTTCGTGCCGGTTTCAATCTCCCCCTTTGACATTGATTTTGTGACAAAAACCTATGACTCTAATAGCACTTATAAAACGTGCTTACAATCCCAAACCATGGCATTTATAAAACATGCCTACAAAAACACTCAAAATAGAAACACATAACAAGTCACCAATTCTTGTTATCCAGCTTTAGGAAGATGCTTTAACCATCAGAGATCGAACGGAAGCAATCAAAGATTCAACAGAAGTTCCTTCGAGCAACTCCCCCATACTTCATGAGCTCCAAAATATGTTTGGCACTCGAACTCCCCCATAACAATATAACTTCTAAAATCATCAACACGTTCACTCCCCCATACGTGTTCACTCCCCCATACATGTAGTATACCTGAAACATGACCCAAAAATACACTAACAAAGAAGAAGAAGTTGTTAGTATTAGAGTCATAAATCTCCCCCTTTTTGTCACAAATGAAGCAAGGTAACAAAATAAAGAGAAAAGAAAAAAAATACCAAACCATAACAAATAAGAGTAAAGAAGAAAAGAAAGAGAACAATCATGTGAACAACAAAAAGGATATGCAACGGAAGCCATAACATAAACACTTGTTAACACGATGTCAATACAAAGAATTCTCCCCCTGAACAAAATCTTCACCTAAATGCAATGCATATGAGAAAGATGCACATAGAAGAAAGAGTCAGGACACCAACAATCGGAACAAATGATTCATTAGAATATCACTTTAAACAACCGACCATAACCACCTGATGAAATGGGGAAAGTACAATAATGACCAAGAACCAAATAGTCAAACCTGTGAGAAATGTGCAAGAAAAAGAATATGCGAAAAGAGAAAGAAGAAGAGATAAACAATAGTTAGTAGGAGATATGAAAGAGAATAGGGAAACCATGCATATTAGACACATCCAACAATATCCCATGACAAAACTACAGGAATATGAGTATCTGCAGGAAGAGATACGTAAAGTATAATAAAATCCATTGAGAATCCATGGGGAAATCCAATCTGTACATGTTCCTGAAACAACTCATTCAACCACAAAAAAAAGAATTAGAGAATCTTATAAACAAGGAGAAGAAAATATTATCCCAAACACAACGAAATAGAGACATAAAAGGAATAAACCTGTAAGCCCACCCCTAGTGAAACCCAAAAATTAGTTCAACATATGCCAAACAAGATAAGCAATCATCAAGCTCATAAAAAATGCTGTAACTGAAGAATGAGCAAGGATTATCGATGTCACCAAGTCACAGAACAACAATCTAACTTCAGAGCAAATTTCCTGCCAGAACACTAAGACTCCGATGACATGCCATACATTGTCAGAAAGATTAGAGAGTCAATAGAAGAGAATTGCTAACAATAGATGACCAAACTGAGCATATGCATCCCAAAGTAGAACAGTGGTAGCCCAAAACCATTGCATGAGGATTATTGTGGAAGACTACCAAGAACACATCTAATCAAACCTATTGCAGGAAAAAATAGGATCAACCAGGCACAAGAAGCAACAATAAGCGGATAGGCAAGTCTCATAAGCATTTAATCAAACACCAGCTAGCCAACAAGGTAATTCAAGAATATTAGCCCAATGTAGAAAAGTATGATGAGAAGCTATGAGAAAAACATGAATCAATATAAATCATGACAACCGAATACACCAATAACATGATTTCATCACAAAAACATGCTTATGCATACCTTGTAGCCTTCTTGAAACAAATTGAGAACTATTACCTTGAGAAATCACATCAAACACATGTGATCCAATGACAAAGAAAGAAAGCATGAAGTGTAAAACAATCTGACCTTAGTATGTCAATGAAACACCGACTGAAAAGAATTATCAAGGAATAGAACCAAAATAGAGTAAGCCATAAACACTTTCAGCAAGAACATCTACAAGAATCCAAAGGAATGGCGCCTCTACTCCTTTAAGCACGAGGAGGACGTGTGCCCGATGACGAAACACCCTTGGAACCGGGTGTTTCTTTGGTGGGAGTAGTCCGAGCGCGCTTAGGAGGCATGTCCTGCATAAACACAACATTAACTAAACTAACAAATGTAAGAGAAATGGCGAACCTAGCACAAGAAATGTGAGAATACCCATGTAGACATTTTATCGAACACATGGTGTGCAGAATCATGAAGTGTGCACACGATAACAACCAAGCAATGAGAATCACACTAAACTTGTTAGACTAGGATAATGAAGAACCAAACACAAACAATAGCAAATAGAGGCTGCACCATATCTAAGAATCAATTTTAACGACAAAACTAACAACCCATATCCAACCATGAGAAGACTAACCTTAAGGACTAACTTTAATAGCAGAAAAACAAACCTAATAACTAACAACACAAACCATAATAAGAAGATAAAAGGAAAATAACCGATGTACCATAGAAGTGAAGAGGAACACATCATGAACTTCCAAACAGTAGCCAATCCCAATCCGTACAAAAATAAGAGGCAATATATGGGGATAAACAAAAGATTGAACAAATAAGGGAATTGAAGTGCATCATAAACTAAACCTCGGTGTGTGTAGATGCAATGCAATGCATAAAGAGAGAGAAATTTCACCACTAGAACACACCCTTTGAAGACCTAGAATATAGAACCATCAACAAGAGACATACGACTAGTAAATGAGCATAGAAGAAACAAACTTCAACCCCCTTTGAAACAAACGTTATGAGTAGAAGGCAAACGAATAAAAATATGATCTTTCAAATGAAAACCAAGACATTAAACAGGCAAAGGAATATAAACTTTGTATGCCTTACATAAAAAAAAAATGAATATGCGCTTGGATTTTTATTTTGCCGCATGTGGTGGAGTTTAGTCTACATCACTCTAATGTCATTCCCGCGTGGGAGGGATTTTTGCCTCCATCTTTTCAAATACACGAGGGTAGGGTGTAGCCTACATCTTTTTGACAAACACAAACTCAAGAAGTGCAATACCATGATAACGTGCAACACAAGAACTAACATCTCTTGAGTGCATCCGTCAGAGCATGACCCTCACAACCCCAACGGGTTCTTAGCCAACTGATATTGCTTCAAAGACAATCAAATGGCTGGGGATAAAGTGAGTCATTGACCACTAACAAGAGTTGTAATAGGAAGATAAGAATGCTCAATAACACGAACAACAAGATGAACATTAACCAAAACAAAGGAGAGATAGCTCAAGATCACATAAATACTCGAGAGATAGAGAAGTTCTATGAGCTCAAAGAATATGTAAGTGGTTTCCAAAAACTCCCATCATGCAAGCATGCCGTGCACTGTGCAAACAAGCGAGGAAAAATGCATGATACATACCAAAACATACTTAAGAGTTCAGAAAGAGAAAATACCCAAACATATTGCAACTTATTTAAGACAATTGAATTAAACCAATATCTCAGAAAAGATGCATCCAACAACACATACATGGAATAAATAAATAAAACAAAAAATAGAAGGAATAACCAACAACCTTTTTTTTTTTTATTAACAATGTATTCAGACATGCAACATGATCTGCAAGCTAAACAAGCAAAGCATAAAAAGTAGAAACACCAAACAAATAGCCTATGTGGTTAGAGAAATATGCAATTCAAATAACACAAGGCTAGAAACAAGCCACATCATCCCAAATATGGGACACCACCAGACCTTTGCAAGTCCAGAAAAACCTTCAACTTATCCTTTCTTACCCATACTTGTTTAACACTAGGCGTGCACACCTTGGGAGGTGAAATGATATGAGATTTTCCCTTAACACGCTTTGCAATACACTTGTCCTTAACTAATTCCACCTTAGTCTTAGACTTCCTTTTGTTGGAATACCTATTTTTCTTAAACCTATGACAATAGACATTAGAATTCCAAGGTCTAGAAAACGCACAAGAAGGAACATAAGAATCAACAAGATTATAATTAGAATGAACATGAGAATAACATTTAACATGTTGATTAAAATCCCAACAAAAGCTATCCAAATGACCAACTCTACCACAATAAGAACAATGAAAAACATTAGACTTACTCAAAGAATTCTTATAAGAAGATGTGGTAGTAGAAGATGAAACATGTATGTCACCATTGTATTTGTGACATGGTGCCTTGACAAGACCTGTACCTCCACTATGAGAACAAGATGTCTTACCAGCAAAAACACCAGTACCATTAGCCTTAGACTTAAACTTTTTCCCAGAAACATGCTGAAAAGTATTAGTATTAAGTCTAGTCTCAATAGGTGGGGTAGGCAAAAGGGCAGGCAAACTAGTAGATTTTGCAAGAGTAATCACACTAGATGAACTAGTAGAACTATCAATAGGAGAATCAAATCTAGTTTTGTCCAAAACCTGCAATTGGAGTTGAGTAGACGTTAAATCGTTCTTTGTTACCTCATACTCCACCAATAGAGATTTGTATTTCTCATCGACCTCCTGATTGACCTTCTCTAAAGCTGCAATTCTACATAACAAGTCAAGTTTTTCTTTGTCAAATAATTGAGAAATAGAAATTGTATCATCTGCTGCACAAGAAATCTGTTTTTCAAGAATCTCAATTTTATCCTGCAAAGAAAGATTAGCCTTTTCCAAATTTTCAATTTTGGATTCATAAACTTCCCCTTGAAGCATATAGTCCTCTGCACAATGTCTGAGTCGTTGTTCTAGAGAATCAACTTTAGTCTGCAAAACACCATTATCTTCAAAACAAACATTATCAGAAATAGTAGACACATTACAATTAGCTTTATTAAATTTTTCCTGCAAATCAATATTAGCTTTTTGTAATCTTTCACATTCTTTTGCAGAAAGTCTGTAAAGAAGAGCCCAATCACTATTGCTAACAACATACAAATTATCATCCTTTTCAAAATCAGATTTTGGTTTTGTAGATTTAGACGATTTAGCAATAAAATTATTATGACCAGACTCATGAACCATCATTGCACTCATAGGATCGTTAGCGTGAGCCTTGACGCTCCTTAACCAGCCCCCAGCGACTGATACCAATTGAGAAACTATAAATAGTGCTAATCTAACAGTTCAATATTCAAACAACTTAAACGATATGCAGAAAGTAAATAACACACAGAAATTTTTAACGTGGTAAAACCCAATATGGGAAACGTCCACGGTTGTCCTCTCGACAACAAATAATCCACTAGATGAAAAGAGATGTACAAACCTATCAACTACCTGCACTCACTGCGAGTTGATACTCCTGGTTATCTCTAACACCTTGACTTCACCAGAGCACCTTGATGTACGCACAAGACACTCGACTTCTTGATGAACACACAAGAAGACTCGAAGCCGAATTCACAATAACTCTTCAAGATCACAAAGATATGAATTGGGAAAAGGGGGAAGAAAGGGAATTGAGTTCAATAGCCACAAACAAATTTACTATCACAAACCTAACCAAAACACATGAACAAGAAGAAGGTTGGACGGCCAAAGAACTCACTTGTTCTGTAGAAGAGAAACCCTATTTATACTTAGGGTTGAAAACCTAGGAAAATGGGCCGAAACTGTGCAAACCGACTTTGGACGTTCGTACGTCGATATGACGTTCGAACGTCGCCACACAAAAATAAGCCTGCTGCCTAACATGACGTACGAACGCTCTAAACCGGTACGTACGTCTCCATACGAAAACACGTCTGCTGACTACCTGGACGTACGAACGTCCTAACTGAGTACGTACGTCCTGACCAAAAGAAGTTCTCTGCTTCAGTGAACGTACGTACGTCCTAACTCGGTACGTACGTCCAGAACCCAGTAACTTTCCCTAGACAGACCTAAGAGACACAAGGACACGAGACGACCATGCGTACATCTTGGTTTTCCTAACAATGAATTCAAGGCGAGATAACCAAAGACACTTTGTCACAAAATTGATGTCAAACCACTTCGTGCCGGTTTCAAATTGATGTCAAACAACTTCGTGCCGGTTTCAATCTCCCCCTTTGACATTGATTTTGTGACAAAAACCTATGACTCTAATAGCACTTATAAAACGTGCTTACAAACCCAAACCATGGCATTTATAAAATATGCCTACAATAACACTCATAGTAGAATACATATAACAAGTCACCAATTCTTGTTATCCAGCTTTAGGAAGATGCTTTAACCATCAGAGATCGAACGGAAGCAACAAGAAATTCTGAAACAATCAAAGAGCCAACAGAAGTTCCTCGAGCAACTCCCCCATACTTCATGAGCTCCAAAGTTTGACACTTGAGCTCCCCCATAACTGTAGCATACTTGAAACATGACCCAAAACTGTACAACCTCTAAACATCAACACGTTCACTCCCCCATACGTGTAGCATACCTGAAACATAACCCAAAAATACACTAACAAGGAAGAAGAAGGTGTTAGTATTAGAGTCATAAATCTCCCCCATTTTTTCACAAATGAAGCAAGGTAACAAAAGAAAGAGAAAAGATAAATACCAAACCATAACAAATAAGATTAAAGAAGAAAAGTAAGAGAACAATCATGTTAACAACAAAAAGGATATGCAACGGAAGTCATAAAATAAACACTTGTTAACACGATGTCAACACAAAGAATTCTCCCCCTAAAAAAAATCTTCACCTAAATGCAATGCATATGAGAAAGATGCACCTAGAACAAACAAACCAAATAAGGATATTTGAAACACACAAAGAACCAAACATACAAGGGTAGAAGAGAGTAAAGAGAAAACAATACCATAGATCTGGAATCCATGACGCACAAAACTAAAAAAACATGAGAGAGATCTAGGCATATAAATGAAGAAGAAAGAGTACCAACACAGACACAAGAAGGAAGATGAGATAAGAACCAAAACGAGATAAGAAGGAGATAGTGAAAAGACACTGAATACATATATAGGTAACAGAGGGAAGAAAAGAAAACATAACATGAATCCCTGATAGAAACCAAGAGAAACTTATACATAGAAGAAAGAGTCAGGACACCAACAATCGGAACAAATGATTCACTAGAATATCACTTTAAACAACCGACCATAACCACCGGAGATAGATTCCAGAGAAACGACTTCATAGTAGCAAGTTATTTAGAGAAAAAGATCAAACAAACAAAAAGGAAGAAATACCATACCTGATGAAATTGGGAAGGTACAATATGACCAAGAACCAAATAGTCAAACCTGTGAGAAATGTGCAAGAAAAGAATATGCGAAAAGAGAAAGAAGAAGAGATAAACAATAGTTAGTAGGAGACATGAAAGAGAATAGGGAAACCATGCATATTAGACACATCCAACAATATCCCATGACAAAACTACAGGAATATGAGTATTCGCAGGAAGAGATACGGGAGGTATAAGAAAGTCCATTGAGAATCCATGGGGAAATCCAATCTGTACATGTTCCTGAAACAACTCATCCAACCACAAAAAAATAGAGAATCTTATAAACAAGGAGAAGAAACTATTATCCCAAACACAATGGAATAGAGACATAAAAGGAATAAACCTGTAAGCCCACCCCTAGTGAAACTCAAAAAAATTAGTTCAACATATGCCAAACAAGATAAGCAATCATCAAGCTCATAAAAAAAATGTTTCAACTGAAGAATGAGCAAGAATTATCGATGTCACCAAGTCACAAAACAACAATCCAACTTCAGAGCAAATTTCCTGCCTGCCAGAACACTAGAATGAGCCAGAGAGTCAATAGAAGAGAATTGCTAACAATAGATGACCAAACTGAGCATATGCATCCCAAAGTAGAACAGTGGTAGCCCAGAACCATTGCATGAGGATTATTGCAGAAGACTACCAAGAACACATCTAATCAAACCTATTGCAGGAAAAAATAGGATCAACCAAACACAGGAAGCAACAATAAGAGGATAGGCAAGTCTCATAAGTATTTAATCACACACCAGCTAGCCAACAAGGTAATTCAAGAATATTATCCCAACATAGAAAAATATGATGAGAACATATGAGAAAACATGAATCAATATAAATCATGACAAACGAATACACCAATAACATGATTTCATCACCAAAATATGTTTATGCATACCTTGCAGCCTTCTTAAAACAAATTGAGAACTATTACCTTGAGAAATCACATCAAACACATGTGATCCAATGACAAAAGAATTACCAAGGAATGGAACCAAAATAAAGTAAGCCATAAACACTTTCAACAAGAACATCTACAAGAATCCGAAGGAATGGCGCCTTTACTCCTTTGAGCACGAGGAGGACGTGTGCCCGATGACGAAGCACCCTTGGAACTGGGTGTGTCTTTGGTGGGAGTAGTCCGAGCTCGCTTAGGAGGCATGGCCTGCACACACACAACATTATAAACACCACACAAGTAAGTAAAACCAACAAAACAACCAAGAAAAACCTTAGGAAACCCATTGAGGCATTTCACTAAACACTTGGTGAGCAATACAGGACATATAGGCAAAAATACTACATGAGCTTACCAAAATGATACTAAACATGTCCATGAAACTCCACAACCATTAATAATCACAAGAAGTTCCAAAAAGCATCTAGACAACAAGTATATATCCAATGGTATGAACCCAATATGATCATGGTAAACAAGCTCATAATCCAAAGCATAACTAACAAATAATAATGAAGTATCAATAGAAAAACAGAGAGTAATAAGAGTTTCCTAAACAGATAGAAGGGGATGAAAAAATTCTCTTGTTCGTGCTTAGAGAATATATGCACGATTTGAACTTAGTTGGCAAGAATTTCAAACAGATGGGCTGGAGAAGAAAACAGTGTGGGCCGTTACTGTTCAGAGGACGTACGTACGTCTTTAGTACGTTCGTACGTCGGAATACAAGAAAAACCTTGCTGCCTGAACATGCGTACGAACGTTATAACACCGTTCGTACGTTCCTCCAAAAAAAAACATCTGCCTCCACAAACATTCGAACGTGCTAATAACGTTCGTACTCTCCCCTTTTTTTTTTTTTTTTTTTTTTTAACAGAAAACCAAACCAAATGACAAACAACACAAACCATAATAAGAAGAGAAAAGGAAAAGAACCGATGTACCATAGAAGTGAAGAGGAATACATCATGAACTTCCAAAAACAGTAGCCAATCCCAATCCGTACAAAAATAAGAGGCAATATATGGTGATAAGCAAAAGATTGAACAAATAAGAGAATTGAAGTGCATCATAAACTAAACCTCGGTGTGTGTAGATACAATGCAATGCATAAAGAGAGAAAAAGTTCACCACTAGAACACACCCTTTGAAGACCTAGAATATAGAACCATCAACAAGAGACATACGATTAAATTAGTAAGTGAGCATAGAAGAAACAAACTTCAACCCCCTTTGAAACAAACGTTATGAGTAGAAGGCAAACGAATATAAATATGATCTTTCAAATGAAAACCAAGACATTAAAAAGGTAAAGGAATATAAACTTTGTATGCCTTACATAAAAAACAATGAACATGCGCTTGGATTTTTATTTTGCCGTATGTGGTGGAGTTTAGTCTACATCACTCTAATGTCATTCCCGCGTGGGAGGGATTTTTGCCTCCATCTTTTCAAAAACACGAGGGTAGGGTGTAGCCTACATCTTTTTGACAAACACAAACTCAAGAAGTGCAATACCATGATAACGTGCAACACAAGAACTAACATCTCTTGAGTGCATCCGTCAGAGCATGACCCTCACAACCCCAACGGGTTCTTAGCCAACTGATATTGCATCAAAGACAATCAAATGGCTGGGGATAAAGTGAGTCATTGATCACTAACAAGAGTTGTAATAGGAAGATAAGAATGTTCAATAACACTAACAACAAGATGAACATTAACCAAAATAAAGGAGAGATAGCTCAAGATCACATAAATACTCGAGAGATAGAGAAGGTCTATGAGTTCAAAGAATATGTAAGTGGTTGCCAAAGACTCCCATTATGCAAGCATGCCGTGCACTGTGCAAACAAGCGAGGAAAAATGCATGATACATACCAAAACATACTTAAGAGTTCAAAAAGAGAAAACACGCAAACATATTGTAACTTATTTAAGACAATTGAATTAAACCAATATCTCAAAAAAGATGTAACCATCAACACATACATGGAATAAATAAAGAAAAATAGAAGGAATAACCAACTATGTATTCAGAGATGCAACATGATCTGCAAGCTAAACAAACAAAGCATAAAAAGTAGAAACACCAAACAAATAGCCTATGTGGTTAGAGAAATATGCAATTCAAATAACACAAGGCTAGAAACAACCTATATCATCCCAAATATGGGACACCACCAGACCTTTGCAAGTCCAGAAAAACCTTCAACTTATCTTTTCTTACTCATACTTGTTTAACACTAGGCGTGCACACCTTGGGAGTTGAAAAGATATGAGATCTCCCCTTAACAAGCTTTGCAATAGACTTGTCCTTAACTAATTCCACCTTAGTCTTTGACTTCCTTTTGTTGGAGTACCTGTTTTTCTTAAACCTATGACAATAGACATTAGAATTCCAAGGTCTAGAAAACGCACAAGAAGGAACATAAGAATCAACAAGATTATAATTAGAATGAACATGAGAATAACATTTAACATGTTGATTAAAATCCCAACAAAAGCTATCCAAATGACCATCTCTACCACAATAAGAACAATGAAAAGCATTAGACTTACTCAAAGAATTCTTATAAGAAGATGTGGTGGTAGAAGATGAAACATGTATGTCACCATTGTATTTGTGACATGGTGCCTTAACAAAACCTATACCTCCATTATGAGAACAATATGGCTTATCAGTAAAAACAGCCTTACCATTAACCTTAGACTTAAAATTCTTACGAGAAACATGCTGAACATTAGTAGCATTAAGTCTAGTCTCAATAGGTGGGGTAGGCAAAAGGGCAGGCAAACTAGTAGATTTTACAGGAGTAATCACACTAGATGAACTAGTAGAACTATCAATAGGAGAATCAAATCTAGTTTTGTCCAAAACCTGCAATTGGAGTTGAGTAGACGTTAAATCGTTCTTTGTTACCTCATACTCCACCAATAGAGATTTGTATTTCTCATCGACCTCCTGATTGGCCTTCTCTAAAGCTGCAATTCTACATAACAAGTCAAGTTTTTCTTTGTCAAATAATTGAGAAATAGAAATTGTATCATCTGCAGCACAAGAAATCTGTTTTTCAAGAATCTCAATTTTATCCTGCAAAGAAAGATTAGCCTTTTCCAAATTTTCAATTTTGGATTCATAAACTTCCCCTTGAAGCATATAGTCCTCTGCACAATGTCTGAGTCGTTGTTCTAGAGAATCAACCTTAGTCTGCAAAACACCATTATCTTCAAAACAAACATTATCAGAAATAGTAGACACATTACAATTAGCTTTATTAAATTTTTCCTGCAAATCAATATTAACTTTTTGTAATCTTTCACATTCTTTTGCAGAAAGTCTGTAAAGAAGAGCCCAATCACTATTGCTAACAACATACAAATTATCATCCTTTTCAAAATCAGATTTTGGTTTTGTAGATTTAGACGATTTAGCAATAAAATTATTATGACCAGACTCATGAACCATCATTGCACTCATAGGATCGTTAGCGTGAGCCTTGACGCTCCTTAACCAGCCCCCAGCGACTGATACCAATTGAGAAAAACAAATAGTGCTAATCTAACAGTTCAATATTCAAACAAATCAAACAATCTGCAGAAAGTAAATAACACAGAAATTTTTAACGTGGTAAAACCCAATATGGGAAACGTCCACGGTTGTCCTCGCGACAACAAATAAATCCACTAGATGAAAAGAGATGTACAAACCTATCAACTACCTGCACTCACTGCGAGTTGATACTCCTGGTTATCTCTAACACCTTGACTTCACCAGAGCACCTTGATGTACGCACAAGACACTCGACTTCTTGATGAACACACAAGAAGACTCGAAGCCGAACTATGAAACAAGCTTACACCAGAGTTCCTTGATGAACACACAAGGAAACTCGACTTCTTGATGAACACACAAGAAGACTCGAAGCTAAATCACTATTCAATAATGAAGGAGAAGATGAATGGGGAAGAAGAAGATGAGTTCAATCACCAAAACAACCTAAACCAAAACCTAAACAAACTCCAAGAAACAAGAGGTGAATTGGACGGCCAAAGAACTAACTAGTTCTTTGGAAGAGAAACCCTATTTATACATAGGGTTGGAAAACCATCGAAAATGGGCCGAAATAGTAAAAGCCCACTTTGGACGTACGTACGTCGATATGACGTTCGTACGTCTCCAAACGAAAATATGTCTGCTGCCTGCTGCGACGTACGAACGTCCTGTAAAGGTACGTACGTCCAGAATTCAAACTAACTTGCTGACATACGATACGTACGTACGTCCTTAAGCAGTACGTACGTCCTGAACCAGAAAACACACTAATGACACACGACGCGAAGACAAGGACGCGGGACGATGTGCGTACAACTAGGTTTTCTTAACAATGAACTCAAGGCGAAATAACCAAGGACACTTTGTCACAAAATTGATGTCAAACAACTTCGTGCCGGTTTCACATGTTCCCTAATTGCATTGTTAGAAGTCATTCCATTTCAAAATCAGACCACTTATTTTAGCATTGATCGATAAACTGCCACCTGATTGGAAGGACTACAAGAACACTCTGAGGCACAAATCCAAAGAATTCTCAATGGAAAGTCTGATTCGCCACCTTTGAATTGAAGAAGAACACCGAAAGCAGGATCTGAAAGAAGAAGTTCTGATTGTTTCAAACAACAATACGAACACAACGAAGGCTAGTCTGAAGCCTAATAAGAAGCCTTTCAAACCAAACCAGAACAACCATAACAACAAGAACAAGTTAAAGAATTCAAATCAGAAGTCTCCTTCACGACAAAATGGTAACAAAAAACCATTCTCTTGCTACAATTGTGGGCGTGCTAATCACCTCGCCAGAAACTGTCGATTCCCTAAAAAGGAAGGAGCTCCTCAAGCTAATTATGTTGAGGAACCACTTGTAGCAATATCAAAAATTAATCTGATAAGTGGATCTGAAGGATGGTTGATTGACACTGGTGCTACGTGCCATGTCGCCTATGATAGATCCCTGTTTAAGTGTTACACTGAAACAGATGATAAGAAAGTGATGTTGGGTAATTCCCACACCACTAAGGTTCTCGGTTTTGGTGAGGTAGAGATTAAGTTTACTTCTGGAAAGACTCTTACTTTGAAAGATGTTCTCCACACTCCAAAAATGAGAAAGAACCTGGTTTCTGGATATCTTCTCAATAAGGCTGGATTTACTCAGACTATTGCTGCTGATTAGAACATCATAACTAAGAATGATATGTTTGTGGGTAAGGGTTATGCTACTGATTGTATGTTTAAGCTTAATGTCGAGATAAATAAAATTGCTTCTTCTTCTTATATCGTTTGTACTGTTAATTTATGTCATGCTAGACTCTGTCACATTAACAAAAAACTGATAAAGAATATGAGCTCTATAGGCCTGATACCTACCATGTCCTTAGATAATTTTAAACAATGTGAATCTTGTAGTCAGGCTAAAATCACTAAAAAACCTCACAAATCAGTTCATAGAAATCTTAGCCTTTAGATTTCGTACATTCAGACTTATGTGAATTTGATGGTGTTTTAACTAGAAATGGAAAAAAAATATTTCATGACTTTTATTGATGATTATTCTGGTTATACTTATGTTTATTTGCTAAAGAATAAAAATGAAGGTATAGACATGTTTAAAGTTTTTATTGCTGAAATTGAAAACCAGTTTAATCGGAAAATTAAAAGATTTCGTAGTGATAGAGGTACTAAATCTGATTCTAAAGAATTTACTGTTTTATATGAGTCATCTGGAATTATACATGAGACTACTGCTCTTTATTCTCCTGAGATGAATAGGAAAGCCGAACATAAAAACCGGACTTTGACTGAACTTGTAGTTGCTATCATGCTTAATTCTGGAGCTGTTCCTCATTGGTGGGGGGAAGTTATATTGACTGTTTGTTATGTTCTTAATAGAGTTCCTAACTAAAAAACTAGGATCTCGCCTTTTGAATTGTGGAAGGGCAGAAAATCCAATGTCTCTTATTTTAAGACTTCGGGTTGCTTAGCATATGTTCGGATACCTGACCCCAAAAAGTCTAAGTTGTCCAGTAGAGCTTATGAATGTGTTTTTATTGGATATGCTATTAACAGTAAAGCTTATAGATTTTATGATGTTCAAAATAAGGTGATTATTGAATCCATTGATGCTGATTTTTTCGATGATAAGTTTCCTTTTAAATCAAAGGTTAGTGGGGGTACTACACTTAACAGTGGGGGTACTCTTCCAAATGTTTGCATACCTAGTATAGAAGAACCTAGAACTAAGACTCCTAGAGACACTCATACTGAACCGAGGAGGAGCAAGAGAGCTCAAACCTCAAAGGATTTTGGACCTGACTTTTACACCTTTAATTTAGACGAAGATGCCTCTACATTACAGGATGCTTTGAGATCCCCTGACACTGACCTTTGGCAAGAAGCCATAAACTCTGAAATGGACTCTCTTGAGTCCAATAAGACTTGGCACTTAACTGACTTGCCTCCTGGTTGTAAAAGTGTAGGATGTAAATGGATTCTTAAAAGAAAATTGAGACCAAACGTTTCAGTAGAAAAATAAAAAGCTAGACTTGTGTTTAAAGGATATAGACAAAGAGAAAATGTAGATTTTTCGACACTTATTCTCCTGTCTCTAGAATTACTTCTATTCGAGTTTTATTTGCTATTGCTGCTTCACATAACTTGATAATTCATCAAATGGATGTTAAGACAACGTTCCTTAATGGTGACTTGGAAGAAGAGATATACATGGACCAGTCTGAAGGTTTTGTTGTTCCTGGTCAGGAACACAAGGTTTGCAAATTAGATAAATCCTTGTATGGTCTCAAACAAGCACCTACACAATGGCATGAAAAATTTGATTCATTACTTATCTCAAATGGTTTTAGAATAAATGAAAGTGATAAATGCATCTACTATAAATATGTGAATAATGTTTGCTCAATCATTTGTGTTTATGTAGATGATTTATTGATTTTTGGTTCTAATATTTCTGCCAGATAAATTAGCTATTTTGGTCCCCTAACTTTTTCCAAATTTTTAGTTGAGTCCCCAAAGTTTAAATTGGTCAATTTGGTCCCAAATCTTTCGAAACGTTTGCAAAATGGTCTCACCGTTACCAAGCACTTAACAATTCTTTTTTTTACAAAATGGGTTCTATTTTTACACAGTTTGGGTTTGTATTCTATTTTTAAATAATATGATGTTGCGCGTGGCACTCAGGTGCTCTACTGACTTGGTAAAAAAAAAATATTAAAATTTGAATTTAGTAGACTACGTGTGATAGTAAACTACCACTAGGCAACTTTGTTAAATGCTTGGTAACGATGAGACCATTTTGCAAACGTTTTGAAAGATTTGGGACCAAATTGAGCAGTTTAAACTTTGAGGACTGGCGAACCAAAATAGCTTATTCGTCATTTCTGCCATTAATGATACTAAGTATTTTCTAAATCAGAATTTTGACATGAAAGATTTGGGTGAAGCTAGTTTAATTCTTGGTATTAATATTACTAGAACTAAAAATGGTATATCTCTGGACAAGTCTCATTATATAGAAAAGATTTTAAAAAGGTACAAATATTTTGATCGAAGTCCATTATGTACTCCTTTTGATTCAAATATGAAAGTTTATGAAAATACTGGTGATGGTATTAGACAAAAGGAATATGCTAGTATCATTGGTAGTCTTATATATGCTACTGATTGCACTAGACCTGACATTGCTTATGTTGTTGGAGTACTTTGCAGATATACGAGTAAACCTGGAATTGAGCACTGGAGTGGTATTGAAAGATTGATGCGGTATCTGAAAAGAACCATGTATCTGGGTTTACATTATCAGAGATTTCCCGCTGTCCTTGAGGGATACACGGATGCCGATTGGAACACCCTTTCGAAGACTCCAAAGCAACCAGTGCTTATGTTTTTAACATAGCTGGAGTGCAGTTTCTTGGAAGTCCAAGAAACATACTATCTTGGCATAGTCCTCGATGGAATCTGAATTGATAGCACTAGCTACTGCTAGTGAGGAGGCAACATGGTTGAGAAACTTGTTGTCAGATATTCCTTTATGGGAAAGACCGATTCCAGCTATATTAATCCATTGCGATAGTACCGCTGCTATTGCAAAAGTACGGAATTGTTATTATAACAACAAGAACCAACAAATACGTCGTAAGCACAACACAATTAGACCACATCTAAGTACTGGTGCTGTAAGATTGGATTGTATACGGTCTAAGATGAACTTAGCAAATCCTTTGACGAAAGGACTTGCTCGAGATAAGGTATGAAACACCTCAAAAGGGATGGGGCTAAAGCCCATTAAGAAATGAGTCACTTGTGATGGATACCCAACCTATGGACTAGAGATCCCAAGAAATGGGTTCAATGGGAAAAAACAAGTCACATGGTGATGATGAGTGAAGAATCATGCATATGAGAAAGGAGTTTTACTCCTAGTCCATCCCTAATGAGCATGACATCCTGAAGCAGGAGAAAGTTGAGTTTTTAATAAAAAACTCTTAATGAATTCTATAACTTCTAGTGGAGTGGGGTACCAAGCTTCAGGAACACCCTTGATAGATTCACCTTTATGAATGTGGAAGTGAGGCCGTTTCCTATGAAAATTGAGGGCAAGTTTTCTAGATCATTCATTAAACTGGGATACAAGCACATGGTCGAATTGTGCTAGCATTGGAACTCTGCACTAGTAGAGGAGTTTTCTCATCTTCTTTTGAGGAAAATTCAATGAAGCTCTAACCAATATTTTGGAATCTTCCTTTCTTTTGGATTTTTATATTTTTTGGAAGATTCTGGCTTTTTAGGAATTCTTCAAACTTTTTGATTTTAAAAATTTGGTACATCTCACTAGTTTGGAGATTTCTTTGTATTTCTCGTTTCTTCTTTGTAACCACATAAACAATCATCCTCATGTTCCAAAAACAGTGGGTAAAAGGACCTACACATTCTAAGGGTAATTACTCCCACAATGGAGTTGGGTAAGGATAATGGGCTAAAGAAAAATGATAAGTAACAAGAAAGGCTCAGAATGGTCAACCTATAGGATAAAGTATCATCAGGGTAGGCTAAGGTAAACAAGGCTTAACTAAATATCTTTGTATCATTTCTAAGTGCTGATAGATCACATCTTCAATAAGCTACAAGACCCAAGTTTATATTACACCCACTTGATGTCATCTCAAGGCTAACTCTAAAAGTGAATATGAGACTAAAAACAGAGAAAACTGAGAGGTTGAGTCTTTTGACTCCAGATGTACGTATTAACTTTCCAAGAAAAGGACGGGTCTCAAAAGCTCACTGGGTTAAGTCTCCACACTTATTCCCCAAGTTTCTCAAGGTGTAATTGTATTTGCACATGTAATCTGTCATAAATGCAAATGAATGCCATGCTTATGCTCATGCAAATGTAGTATGAGACTCAACTACTAGGTGAAGCAATAAATGTCCTTAAACTTGAAAAAATAGAATTCAACCATTATATTCGTCATTGATGGTGGACTTATCCTAACTTTTTGGAAAAATCTTTGTAACAAAGATTTTTTAGATTTTTCAAAATTTTTGAATATTTACACAAGTATGGAAAAAGAAGTTTGAAAATCTTTTGCAAAAAGGTTGTAATACTTCCCCACCCCCAAACGAAAAGATTGTCTTGTCCTTAAGGCTCATACTAATCATAGGAAAGAGAGAAAATAATATATTACCATGAATGTACTAAAAATTTAAACCGCTTTTATAAACTCATGCGAAATTTTTTTATCTCCACATACATAGAGATTGCAAGGAATTCCATACTAAGACACAACTGAAATAAAATATGCTGAAATAAAGGATTGACTCAACATAAAGGGAAATCCTATTTTAAAACAAGGCAATTCATAACCGCAATAATTATCAACCAGCCAAATAGCAAAGAGAGAGTGGGTGGGCGGTGGGCCGGCCGCGCCTACCCCCAAACAAAACTGAGCACAGATGGTAGAACAAGTGGTTTAAGAACCAAAAGGCCACTAAACCCGGCAACAATTAAGAAGTAATAAAGCACGATCGAGTTTGGAAGCTACACAGGGATGCCTCCCAAGAGCGTTAAGTTTAATGTCTTCAGCCAGACAGGAGGACAAACAAGACTCACTCCCTAGATAAACGCTACTCAAAACAAAGATACAGGAAAGATAAAACGCTAGAGTGGAATGCGCGAGATCCTGATGTCTAAGATACAACAAAAAATCTTTTAAAATCAGATACTCGAGACTTAAAAGAAGATGGGAAATGACTTCCTCACCCCCAAACAGAGCGGGAAACAGGTCTGTTTGGTGGTGACGCTCAAGAGAAAAGCGTGCACTGGATCAAATATACTCAGCCAGTAAGAGTTTGTGGATTATGGCCCCGACACTTTCAACCACACCTCTCAAAAGAGACAACAGAAAAAAGAGCAAGAGAGGGTCCGGATACCAGCAGGTCAAAGGTCAGTCTAAATAAGGAGGATCCTCTAAGAGAGGGTCCGGATACTAGCAGGCCTTAACTCGTGGAAATGCTTAAGACATTGACTTGAAATTCAGAACCGTCTGCAGGATTAACACATGTAATAACACCATAAGGAGTTACTGTAGACACAACAAAGGGGCCCGACCAACGAGACATAAGTTTACCGGAAAATAAATGCAAACGAGGATTATAAAGCAAATATTTTGTCACCAATGTGAAAATAAAGCTGTTTTTTCTGTTCGGTAGTAAAAGATGAAGAGATGATAACAGGATAACTACCGTCCGAATCAAATTGGGCACATTTCAACTCGGGAGGAAGAGGATCAGAAGATGGAGGGATGGTCTCGACTTGGAACTCAGAATCAATGTAACAAACCGAATCAAGGGCCTCAGTGTCTTTGGGGTCAAAGATAGGCACATGATCAAGATGAATGTTGGTTTGAACAATAGATTGATTGATGTCAAAGTTAACATTATGCATGGTAGGGTAATTAACAACCGAATCTTCAGGGTAACAACTAGGTACCATCTCGTAGGGTAGAGCATCGAGATGACACACATCTTTAGATAAAGAAAGATCAGGGGGTTGTTGGCCAAGATTAAAGATATTAACTTCAACGGTCATAGATCCAAAAGTGTGAACCATAGAACCATTCTGACAATTGATGAGAGCATTAGAGATGGCCAAAAATGGACGACCAAGGATAATGGGAAGCGAGTCATCGACAGTAGGTTCATGCCAGACATCAAAAGATGATTATGAGATTATGGAAGGTCAAGAAGTTTCAAGAAAATGAGAAATATCTGGGGGTTCCTGTGATGCTGGGAAGATCTAAAGTGGAAGAATTTTGAATTTTTGGTAGATAAAGTCAGGAAAAAGGTGGCTGCTTGGAAGTCTAAACTTTTGTCACAAGCAGGGAAGGCTGTTATGATCAAACATGTTATCGAAGATTCACCTATCTATTTTATGTCCTCCTATGTCTTACCTTATACTACTTGTCAGAGGATAAAAGCTATCCGTAGGAACTTCTTCTGGAATGGGGCTATGGAGAGTAGGTCTATCCATACTTTAGCTTGGGATAAACTGTGTAAGGGAAAACTTGAAGGGGGTTTAGGTTTTAGATCTCTCAAACACATGAATTATGCTCTTATGGCCAAGCACTGGTGGAAAATGGTTAATGAGGAAAACTCTCTATGGGAAATTTTTTTTATGGCTGTTATCCCAATTGGAAGGAGAATATGCTTGAGTTGAGAGGAGCTAAGGGGGAGGATTCTCAGTTCTGGAAAGGGGTGTGTAAAGCTCATGTGTTTAGAAAGGGTTTTATTATGGGGGTTGGTGGTGGGAATAATGTCTCATTCTGGAAGGACCCTTGGATTGAGTGGCAGGGCTCACCAAAATGTTTAACTGAGTTGGTTGATTTTGTTCAAGAGAGGATAAATACGAAGATTAGTGACTGCTTTAGAGAGGATTCAAAAAACTGGGATGTAGAAGTTGAATGCGTTAGTTCGTGAACCTATTAAAAATTCAATTATCCAAATTCCTTTGAGACAGGTTGATATTCTTGATAAACTTAAATGGATTCATGATAGCAAAGGTATGTTCTCTGTTAAATCTGCCTACAGATTAGTAGTGCCAAGTACAGGTACTTCTAGCTCTATGCAATATGATAAGAAGGTGTATACGACTTTGTGAAAGTTGCATATACCTGCCTCTATCCAACTATTTATCTAGAAGATTTTTTAAAAAGCTTTCCCTATGGGGAAACACCCTTGCAGATCATAGATTAGTTGGAAATTTTAGTTGTCCTTGGTGTGGTAAGGAGTTAGAGACACATGTCCATTGCTTTTTCAATTGTGATTGGGTTTAAAGGGTTTGTTGTAAGTCACATATAAATTTGTCAGTTAGAGGTAGAGAAGAGTGGGATATTAGAAGATGGATAAAAACAATCCTATAATGGGTGGATTCAGATGAAAAAAAGAAGGATTTCAATTTGTCTGTTGGTATTTTTATTGTGCACGAATTATGGAAAGCTAGAAATAGGATAATGATGGAACACTTGGACTTCAAACATGAGAGTTTCCTAGAATCAGTCCTGTAACATAGCACTTTCAGATGGAAAGAATGACATGGAGATTTAACTAACGCATCCATCTCTACTAATTTTTTATCTAGTGCTTCAGAGTCTTTACCTTTGCTACAGTACAATAATGACAATGTGATTATAATTAAAACCGGTGCAACTTTTGATGGATGCAGTAGTAAGGGTCTAACAGGTATGGTGGTTCAAGATCTAGTTGGTGGCTTGATGTTGGCTGGATATTGAAGGTTTAAAGCTAATGGGTCTGTGGAGGCTGAGCTACTGGATGTGGAAGCTGTTGTGATGATGGCAAGAATAAGAGGTTTTGACAACGTAAAGATTCGAAGGAGACTGTAAAACTGTTATGGAAGCCCTCTCCACAAGAACTCCAGTTATCTGTTGGTAGTGTCTTGCTATTTTTTACAATGTCATGTACCTTTGTAATGTTTTAGGGTAACCCAAACCGAATGACCGTTCACAAAATCGGTTTTCAGAAGATTCAATGTATATTGTAGTCAGTTGTAAACACTCTATATATATATGGGATCTTTAATGAATGAAGGAATTACTTTTTCCGTTTCTTTGTTTCTCTTTGTTCTCTACTTTCTTTATATTTAATCAAGTTATCATCACCTTGGTCAATCAGAGAACTGCGATCTGCAATTACTCCCCTAATAATTTGAAAGTATCAAAATTTAAGTTCTTTCTCTTTTCCATCTTTTGATTCAGTATAGTTTTAAGGTTTTGTTTTATATAGTTTCTTTTTAAACTATATGTATAATTATGCTGTTAAGTGTTTGTGTAATTGTTAAGGGGAGTAGGAAACTGTATTTTGAGTTAGATTTGTAAAACGCAAATTTGGTTTTGCATACCCCATGTTAAAGTTCCTGCATATAATCCTACTGGTGCATCCTATACATGTTTTACCTTGATGCGTTATATATTGTATAGTGTACCGATGATCTTTTTAAGACGCGAAGCTAGCAAGCTAATCCCCTTATATAAACAGATTTAGGCATGGTAGTCTTAAAGATGAGGTTACTATGATCACAGTATCAAGAATTTTGGGTGATTTTAATTAATTGAATATAATTCTGCTACACTCCAAACTCATCTTTGTGTTAATGGATATTCTTAGGGAGGAAGACAGAGTTAACTCACTCTAACTCGTTTTTTATAAACCTAGCTTAGTATAGAGGCCCAGCCCAAACAATGGTTAATTCTGTTTTATATTCTAGTTCTATTTTATATGAGTCTATTTTATATTCCAGTTCTGTTTTATATTTCAGTTCTGTTTTATATAATTCTATTTTATATTCCAATTCTGCTTTATATGATTCTGGTATATTGCTTATAAATTATAACTATATTGAATGATTCCAGTTTTATTATTATTATTTCATTTTTTTTCTTTTCCTTACTGTGTATTTAACTATATGAATTATGTCGCACCGTGGGGATTCGTGCCGCTCCGGATGTTAGTTTTTCCGTGGAAGCGATGCTCCGAATTTTAATTCGTCGCTAGCAAATTCTGTTCTTGACCATTTAACTTCAAAGTTTCGGTCTAATCCAAACCCGTTCTTGGAAATCGATTTCTTGGTAGTGTTCGCCGCTCAGAAATTTATTTATTTTTCGTGGAAGCATTTTTTAGTTGCTCCGAAACTAATTTGTTCTTGTTTTTCCTGCCTAGGATGTCAAACTTTAACAAACTCAACTTCGCCCCATTGGAATCCTTTGGACTTAGATATCACAAGTGGGTTCGTGATGTCAAAAATCACTTGAGTGCTCAAGGGATCTTAGCAACAATCCAAATACGTAACCCTGATGTGATTGCCCACAATGTTCAAGCGATGATTGTGACAAATAATGCTAAGGCACTGATTTTGATGACCTGTCATATGGATGAGTCACTACAGCTAGAGTACATGAATGAGAAAATGCCAGAAATTTATGGGTGGTTCTTGAAGAACCTTTTGGCAACATTCGTGACTTACTTCTTCCAGATTTGAAAGTGCGATGGCAAAACCTGCGCTTCTCTGACTTCAAGACAGTCACGGAATATAATTCGGAAGCTCTCTGCATAAGATCTTCCATTCACTTTAGTGAGAAGAATATCACAGATGCTCAACTGATTGAGAAAACTCTCTCGACCTTCCCGGTCTCTGCATTGATGGTTGCAAGAAACTATCGCCTTGATGTGAATGTGATATCGAGATAAACTTGTAATAATCTATCCTAACATCAAATATTTTTTCCTTTGTGTGTGCAAATAACTAGATTAATTAACTAAAACTTGCAAAGTGATAAGCCCCGGGTATCAATCCACTCCTCAAAGGATTGGGTTCTAATGTAACGATGCAAACTAAATAATATACCTACGATGATGATGATGATAATGATAATAATGATGATGATGTTGTTTTGATTAAAAAGGAATAATGATGTTTTGAAAGTTGATTTGATTTGAGTTTTGATTGTGATTATATCTAAATAATTAAATAAAACTAAATTAACTAAAAACAAGTAAATTAGGGTTTTTAAATATATGGGAGGAATAAGGGGATCAGTTCACCATCTTAGACAAAATCATGACCTTTTTCTATGTATTCAATTTCATGCAACTAACTATCTCTATCTTTATGCCATAGTTAGTAGTGAGTTCTCTCTCTCTCGATGCCAAAACTCACTCACCTTAAGCTATACTAAAGTCTTTGCGGAGAATTCTTCTAACATAAACCTAAGGGCCTCGAAATATAAAACAATGACCCTCAACCTATCCCTCGGTATAGTCGATAGCAAGTAAAGCCTTATATTTCAACAAAAGATATAGAATTACTTTATTTTCTATCTCTCGATGCCAAAATAAACTAACTAAGCACCTGAGGTACTGAAAAGTCTCAACATGTAAAAAGATCTCTCTTTTATTGTGATTAAGAATAGGAGTAAGATTATCATAGGGTGACCAATCTTAAAATAATACCTTTTCATGCATGAGAATCAAATACATATCAAAAATCATAAATTCATCTAGTAGGCTAGCTCACCCCATAATGGAGATTAGTTCAACATGGAGATGGATGATGATGACATGGTGGTAGAGAAAAGTAAAGACATGATTAAACTAGAAAAGATAAATACGGAAAGATAAATTGCATATATTAATTAAAAACTTACTAAAGGTACCACAAACATATCAAAATACATATCAAAAATCATAAATTCATCTAGTAGGCTAGCTCACCCCATAATGGAGATTAGTTCAACATGGAGATGGATGATGATGACATGGTGGTAGAGAAAAGTAAAGACATGATTAAACTAGAAAAGATAAATACGGAAAGATAAATTGCATATATTAATTAAAAACTTACTAAAGGTACCACAAACATGAAGATACTTCTTCTTCTTCTTAATGAAACTAAATCTAGGGTTTGATACTTCAATTCTAAGGTGAAGCATACTCCAAATTCGGGGAGAACATTGCTTATATAGACAAAGAGATAGAGTTTCACCGAAATACTTCATTAAGGCTTGAAAACTTGACTTTACGGTTTCCTTCATCTAGGTTTGACCAAATGACTTATAAATTTCTATTTTAGACCTTCAACATGGTTGGAATGGACTGCAAGTGGGCCTTGGACGAAATTTTAACTTTGGATTTTTACTTATCTATTTTGCCGTCTATGAAACTACTGTCTGTCAGATTTTCAAGCCTCTTTTCGAGCTGTTTTTTTTTAATTATTTTCACTAATGTTTCTTGACAGTCTTGAAGTACACAATGAGAGCTTTCCAACGGTGTCTTCGGATAGTAAATCAGAGTTCTCTAGTCTGGTTTACCAAAGGCTCGAAGTTGCTCTGTTATCGTAGTTTTCTGCACCTTTTTTCCTTCGTTTTTCTTCCTTTTGCACTTTCTTCTTGTTTTGATCATATATACATATAAACTAAACAAAACCACGCATATCATATCACTTTATATATTAACTTGGGACGAAAATGCGTGCTTTAGGGGCTTAAATATACACTTTTTGGTACTTATCACAACCCCCAAACCGCAATTGCTTGTCCTCAAGCAAGGAATGTAATAAAAATACGATAAGTGCTTAAAAGTAAACCTAACTACTATAATTACCATTTTCGTTGGGTAATTCACGATTGCATTTATCATATGCAATAAGGTCTTAAACCTAAAGGTGACCCTAATAAGACGAGATGTAGCCTCGTGAGGGTTTTCTATGGAAGACACCCAAACTTCAAAGAAAGAGATGGTAATATAATATTCTTAGAAAAATAAAGATTTTTTTACAAAGAAAAAGTTAATCCTTCTATTCTTCAATGAAATAATCAACATTAATGCATAAGAGTACATGTCATTTCCTAAGATAGGCTTAGAATAGTATATATATGAGTGACAATAATATCTACCAACATGAATCTTATATCTAAAAGATATCAACTCTAGGTTACCTTTGGAAATAATGCTTTGATTCAATCCTCACCGGGCATACACTCATAAAAAAAAAAAAAAAAAATTCACTCCGAAGTATGGTGAATATGCATATGTATCTCATATGTGAGGAATGGAAAGAAGAGCAAACGTCTGACATATTACATACAACATTATGAAAGAATGGACATTTTATGAATTAGTCTCTTATGAATGGAATTGTTGATTACATACAAGGATGTCGGGTATTTCACCTTAGTGTTTTCTCATCTGCTCTCCACTTTTTACCATATCTAACCTTAAATGAAATAAACATGCATGTATATATGGGTTGTAACTTGGCTTAGGTATTTGGTAACAAGAAAGGGATATAACGATTCTAAACACCAAAAATACCAAGGGTCTTCAATAATTGGCAAATTTTCCTTAAAAGCACATTTGAGAACTTATAGAATATTCCTTCTTACTTATTTTCATCTCTTTGATTGTAACTTGTGGAATGTTTTTCTTTTTTTTTTTTCTTTTTTTTCTTGAGTTTTTTTTTCTTTTATTTCTATATATATACTCAAGAGGAGAAAATAAATACTAAATATCTTCAAACTTTTTGATATTTTCATGAAGCTTAATTTCTAGCTTGGAGACACTTTTGTTCTCTTTTACTTAATTTCCTTGCATAACTTTTCATCCTTGATATTTCCAGTAAAATAGGTAGGAAAATAAAATATTTGGGTTATACTCCTAATTGGAGTTGGATAAGGATAATGGGTTTACAAAGAAAAGGCTTATTAAAGGCTCAAAGGGCTCTTAGTTGGATAATAATATATGGGTAGGCTAAAGGGCTTATTTGGGTTTTCTAATGTTTATGATCATTTCTAAAGTTAAAATATGGTGGGTTCGCTTTGAAATAGACTACAAAACCTAAGTTCATATTATAACCACTTGATTTCATTCTTTGTAATCAAGTAGAAAAATAAAAATAAAGAGACTAAGAACGAACTCAAATTTTAGCTAGAAATGGGTCCCTCGGGCCCGGATGTACGTAAATACACTCCAAAGGAAAGAAAGACTCAAATCTCACTTGCGTTATAAAAATGTCTACATTATACCTAGGGTTTCCTAGAAGATCAATCAATTTTCAACTTGACTCATACTAGTAAACACTATCATGCATTATAATATACTAACCAAGATTTTTATGAATGAAATCTATGTTAGGTTATAAAATATAACCTACATGCATTCATGATCATATAAGAAATCCAAATATTAGCAATTCCTAAATATTTGCAATAAAAAATTTATTTTCATCATGGAACATCACCAAATCTTCCTAAAAATCAATTAAATTATTTTGAAAATTTTTAATTTTTATGAAATTAAACAAATCGTTTTATTCAGTAAAACATGGCATGCTAGGTAATATGTACTCCACCCCCAAACAAGATATTGCATTGTCCTCAATGTAGAATATATGAGAAAAAAATAAAAAGGTAGGATATTACCTCATGCATGGTGTGCTTGTACCTCATTCCATCACTAACTCATCTTCAAGTTGAAAATATCACTTAAAAGGTTAGTATACTACACCGACTTGAATAATATCATATAGAGTGAGTCTTTTATAGTCATATTCTCTAGACTTGGAGTTTTCTATTTATTATGGCGATTCGGGATAATAAATCAAGAAATCAATTTCTCTATTCCTATGAGTGTAAGAGCCAACGTGAGGTAGCATCATATCATGTCTAGCAACTAAATGAACAATATGTTCTCTAACATCCCAAGGTAAATCAAACCATTCGGCCATAATTAGGAAATAGAAACTTTACTTGTGGACTAACGTTCCGGCCCTTCAACCACTCCTCACTAAGTGTGTGTGTGTAACAAGGGTGATTTAGGTTTTGGTTACCACTTTTTAGTATAAATTAGGTTTTGGAGCCGGTTTTTATCTTTATTAGGGTTTAGAGCTCATTTCCGACCAACAACTAAAAAAACCCCGTTGAACCGAAAATATTTTCAAAATACTTAATTTTACCCCTGAAACTCACGTGATCTGCACGGGATCACTAACCCTAATATAGTTTTGATCAGGGGTATTTTGGCCATTATAAATAATTACTTGGGTCAATTGTCGGTTCAGCTCTAAAACCTAATAAAGATAAAAACCGGCTCCAAAACCTAATTTATACTAAAAAGTGGTGACCAAAACCTAAATCACCCGTGTAACTATCAAAGTGTGTGAGTGCCCGGTTGCTTTATTTTCTTACACTTACAAAAAATACAATTAAGATTAATTTATTTTGTTTTGGATTTTTCTAACTTTTCATTTTTTTTTGGATTTTTCTATTTTTATAAAGGAATTAAAGTCAATTAACAAAACACAAGGTAATTAGAAATCTAATTATCATGCATTAAACTCATTGTACGTCTTTTAGGCTATTGATTTCATCCGAAGAAATATCTATTAGGCTTTGTTCATCATCGGAATTGTAAAACCAATTGGAATGCAATGGAAAGTCATATTTGTTAATAACAAAGTCACTCATGTAATAAGGGATTTTATGATAAGGTGATAGATGTAATCTTTCACCATTAGCATCAAGTTGTACTCCCTCTTCTAAATCTATGTTTTCAAAGATGATACTCCATATTTCCTGATTTTCAGCCCCTCCTAACAAATCATGGTCATCACGAGGTGCGTGAGGCAATGTACTTCTTAACCTCCATCTTAGCATGATTCCGGGTTCATAATGGATAGGTCTAGCAATTCTTTAGACATGGTGTAAAAGTGTCATAAATTTTATCGTTATCTAGTCACTAGTTGTACCCGTGGCTTCGCTACGCTAGTGTAAATATTTTTGCTATCATTTGTCATAAATTTTGTAATTCTTATTAAGTACATATAGTTCGCTTAATTGTGAAAAAGTTCAGTTACATATTTCACCGTTCAATTTTAAATGGATGGATAAATGACAGATTGATTATATTTTACAAATTAAATGAATAATATTGCGAGTCCAGATCTATTTGCGCAGAGCAACAACTATATTAACACGACAAGCGGATGGCAGAGTCCCTGGTAAAACAATATTTGATGAATAATAATTAAATAAAAATCAAAAGATAAAAATTGATATGAATAAAGAAAAATCCATGTAGTAATATCACAATACTCCAACATATTTGAACTTCAGAGTTCAACACATTTTATCACAACTTTTTGTACTAATTATTACAATGGTAATCACTCTGTGACATTTTTCACAGCACAACGCATTTGAAAAGGTATTGCCTAGCATAAGGGATACATAATTATTCTGCATCTATTATAGACCATGAATTGGAGGACCTTTTAGGCATAGTTTTTGTTAGATCACACAACAAAGGCTCTTACAAGGGTACTCATGTCTTCTTGTCCGTATTGCATGCATAGTAAAAAAACGTTATGATAGGTAACACACTTTTTTGTGCATTCCACATTTCATTTGTAATGGCTAGGAGCCTAGGATAGATAAATGAATAGACCAGAGTACAAGACACCTTAACTTACAGGGTAGTAGAATAAAACAAGTGAAGTTGACAAATCACTCATATATGGCAGACTATATTTGATTGAATTAAATTTGATTTATATGTTGGTGTTTTGAAATACTTTGTTGTATTTTTGGTAGGCATTTTCTAGTAGCTTCCAAAAATAGAGTCTCAGTCTTGCGAAGCCCTCAAAAGCAATCAAAATTCTAAAAATGCACAATTTTGTACCCAGTAGGTTTACAAATAGAAATAAACAACATTTATGATGAAAACGACGAACCCTATGTTACAAAGTTCCCTACTATGGTATGTCGTTCAAAGTGCACATCATTAACTCAATCACTTAAAGGAAAGAAATATAAAGATCATACACGTGAATAGCAAAAACAACAGAAATATCTGGGAACCTTTGTACAGATATGCTAATAAAAAAAACATGGCCGATGAAGGGTTGTTTCACTAATTTTCTGATTCAGCAACATAAATATGATAAAAACTGAATGCAACCATTTTCCAAAGTCTATTCTACTTGCGAACCATGACCTAAAAACTGGATAGGTATAAATCACATTCAATGGTTACCTGACAAAGATAAACTTGGCACATCATGACTTGATCTCTTCCCGTTGTGAGTCTTCGATGTGAAAATGTTTCCACTCAGAATCATTTCTTTTAATAACTTCAAACTCACTATTGTGGGGTTGTAAAGGAACATAGCTTATCTTCTGGAGACCGTCCCAACGAATCATCAGTCTCACCTTCAATAAGCATAGATCTACTTTCATTCCCGAGTTATGACAAATTAAGTTCTCTTTGAACGTTGCCACTGAATGATTCATTGGTTTCTAGAGAAAGATGTCATCTTCTCTTTCTCTTAGGTGTAAACATTGATTCATCTTCTCCATTTTCCACAGCTGTCATCCAGTTTTTGTCACTCAACGTTTCAGCATAAGACACACATTTTGTCTATCGTTTTCCTTGGATGCTAAAACCATGTGATTTCTAATCTTATTTTATCTGTTGTTTAAGAGGGTATACCAGGTCGGATACTTCATGATCCTCTGTAAGCTTTGATTTGTAGTTCTTCCTCTGATGCCTCTCCTCATTCATTTTTTCAAGGAGCCAGAACTCCTCATTTAATCGAGCTTCAAGGCGGTTGATCTATTTTTCACTTTGCACATCAATCCCAAGGGAGCTTGTACCTCTGCACATGATTTCCTACAACATCTCTTTTCTATAGCTTGTTGCATTAAAATAGATCACTATGTTTTCTGTTAACTTAGCCCTCATAGTTGAGCACACTTATAACAAACTGCAGGACACAACAACCAAGTATCAGTACCTAAAACATTTGGACACACATTAATTGTTTAGATGAATAATATTTTGGAAAACATGTGAAATTGATAAATGGTTGGCATAAGAAAATGGTGAACTTGCTATGATAGATTCACATTTTTCGAGTACTGGACACAACACCTACTGCACCAAAGGAAGTGGGACTATTTCTATGAGAATATCATCTTCACAGAAATTAAAAGTCAACATGCGTGTAGATCTTATAGATTTGTACAAATACCAGGAAACATTTTGCTGGATATAATAACATGAATTCTCTTGTTAGTATGCAAATCTATATGGATTTCAAACGGTGAGGAATGAAGGGTTGATATCTGGGAGAAATGACATCCTCAACATGCAATATCCTCAAACAACTCGTTAACACATAAATGTGAGGTTCAAACTTCCAAGAAATATGGTGGTGAGTACATAGTTTCTCCAACTTGTTAAGCAGATGATCTTCATGTGAGTAAACCTTATCAAGATCATGAAGATCAAGCAACTGCATGCTTAGCATACATGCAACACCCAAAAAGTGCGAGTCCACACACAACTGCTTATAACACAGGTTTACTGACATGAAGATCATCTGCTTTGCAAGTTATAGAAACTGTGTACTCACCACCATATTGATGAGGTTTACTCATATGAAGATCATCTGCTTAACACTGGATGCAAGCGATCAAGCAACTTAAATTTTCTTGATGCTCTGACAAATATTATAACAGTCGGGTAGATAACTAAAAGAACAAAATATTATAAATTAACAATCATCTATGATCAACATCTACCAGAAATGATAACAGTCGGGTAGAAACTAAAAGAACAAAATATTTATAAATTATACTACCAGCAGACATCAGAAAAGATGTCCACACTACGAAAAACCATGCAAAATTTACACTATTTGACACTTAACAGACATCACTTACCACAGTTTGTATATCACTCTTGTTCAATCTTTCAGTGAGTTCGATATCCTTCCTCAAATCTAGATTGTGTTGGTTTATGTGCAAACATGCCTAGATTTTTGTTAACATCCACTATAACCTTGTCACAATACTCCAACAGTCCAACATATAGCATTATCATGGTACTACATATTTGGACTTAAAGAGTATAACACAACTTACCACAACTTGTTCCATTAATTATTGTTGTGTGGAAACACTTTGCGATATTTTTAAAAACAGAGAACACATCTCAAAAAAAATATATAAAATTAGCTTATCAAAACTTTGCAAGTCAAGGATCAAATCTCTAACCAAATATCAAGTTGTTTCAAGTTAAACCATGCTTACTTATAGCGGTTTAAGTTTCTGTTATAAAGTAAAAGTGTCGTTCAGCACAGTTCAGCTTCAGCAATCGTATTTGCGCAGTTCAATTCAGCAGCCCTGAAACAGAATTTCAGCAGCATACAATTTTTCTTATGTTAAGCAAATAGTACCCTGTTTCATCCATGCTTACCTGTAAAGCATTGCCTCAGTTCCCTTCAGCAGCCATGAAAATTTGATAGTGGAGTAACAATTTAACCAAATTAACAAATTTTCTTGAGTGTCGTAGCTTCTGTGCATTCAAAATTAACTTGACGTTAGCAATCCAGTGGAACGGTTGTTATCAACCTTGCTAGGAATGATCTTCCTTTTATGATATTATTGTTGATTGCCACTATCCAGCTTTGGAATTGGAAAACCATTAGAAATTGATATACAGAAATTAGTTTGGAAAAAAGGCTTAGCCTGAAACAGAGATATGTAATCATAAAAAAATATAAAAAAAGATTGATTAACGGTTTAATATAACGCAATAGTTTGCTCTCAAGAAGAGCATGAGATGTTACCTCATTTATATCCAAATAATTTAGTGCCTCTAATGATGTGCAAAACTCAGTCTTGTCGATCCTTGTTCACATCCTATTATGCAGAGCATGTAACAGTAGTTTTAAATCGGCATAATATTGAATGTGACACTATTATGCACAATATGCTAAATAGTAAATATACTAAGAAAATGGAGATGCTAGAGGAAGGACTTGAACCTTCGACCATGTGCTTTAAAGCCCCACGCTCTAACCAACTGAGCTACTCCAGCTTATTATGCATATATTATGTTAAATGTCATATTCGTTCTGAAAACACATACCTTGTGGTTGTATAAATCAGGGATTCCCACAGCAGCCCACATCCCTAGTTCCTACTGTTCACTACTCGTATCAACAAGCTGTCACAGCCTACCAGTGGATGCCTCCCAGTCCCTAGTGTTACCTCCCCCCTCCTCAGGGATCACCATCATCATGGCAGTCATTTTTGATAACCAAACCCTATGAACTGCTCCAAGGTTGAAACACCAACAGGTAAAAAAAAAAAAAACCATGTAAATCAGCATAGAGTTGATGTTTCTATTCCGAGATCCCATCTTTACACTTGTCTTCAATCTCTTCTTCCTTCTCTCAGATCTTTCACAAGATCTTCTAGATCGTTCTGAGCTATCAAGCGCTCAGCAGCTCTTCTCTCCACGCATGGTCACTTGCTGATCGAACACATATTTTCTCCTCTTACTGATAATATGAGATATAACAGAACAAAGAAACAAACTTGCAATCTTGCTCGAAGCTCTTCGATCTCCTTCTTTTGACGCTTCAGCAAAGCAGCATCTGTCAAGATCTGCGAAGAACGGAAGAAGAAATACAATAGGTGTTATAAAAAAGGAAAAATGTCAACGACTTCAATACACACTGCATATAATTGAGCCTGGAAGAAAAGAAGAAAGTGCAAATAATGAAAGATAAAATAGAGAAAGACATCGTTCACACGTGCACAGTTTGTAACTCGCAATGCCCTACTGGCAAACTGAAGATTGCTTTTTGTTTCATCGGTATGAATCTGCAAGCTCATGCGGGAAAAAGAATTAACAGTAAGCATATAGCCTGATTGTAAAATACAAAAGGGAAAATCTCAACAATATTATCATCATAGAAGAGTAATTGCCTAATTGGAGATGCTGAGGCTTAAAACAGTAAGCCTCAGAAACAGGATGATTATAAAGTAATTACAACAGTATTTCGAAACCCAGCAATAGCAAGGAGATCTTGAGGAATGTAGAAAATTTCAGGGTTCTTTTCTTTTAAAATGAACCAAAAGATCTATTAAGAAGCCAATATGAAAAGTAATTTTCGTGTAAAGAATCTTTAGCACAAAGAAAGAATAAATGAGTATGTTGTCCAACCTAGGCATCAAAAAATGTGAAATAATCAAAAGTGGAAGCTTTCATCTCAACGTGCACTCGTGCAACATTATCATTTTTAGTCTTGATGTCAAGGAGCAAGGCATTGCTACTTGCTAGCAAATTTTTGTGAACATATTACCTGGGCAAGGGTTATATTACATATGATAGCAGTATTTGCATTTCCACCTAATGAAGGCTGCAAAATGCGTGTCAACTTGCTATCCCGGTAAGACACATGACCCCTTCAACAGGATACAAACTACATTAGAAAAATATAGAAGATGAAATCCATTTGAACTATGTAACGGGATATGTGAATAGAACCCACCCTCTCAACCCCTTCACTCAGCTTCTTTATCACAGTTCCAAGGGTCATCAGGCTTTTATTGATATGAGATCCCTCTTTTAAACGCATCCCTTCAGCGCCAGTCTTTGCAGCACGTTCTGAACCAGCTAGATCAACTAAATTCTACAAACAAAAGACTTTATTAGAATTGGAAGTAACTACAATTACAAAAGAAAGTTAATATAATTTACGAGGACATTACAATTTGAAAATGAGAAGTGTCTTACCAGAACCGAAACACGAACAACGTCACACGAATTTCCAATATTATCGTCCTCAGTTCTAAGCCGGCTCTCAATTATCTTATAGTTTTTACCGAATACACGGAAACAAAAAGTAAAGGAAATATGAATAAGGAAAAACCTAATTTTAGAAAATTCGGTATTTAAAAACTTAAAAAGGTCACAGGGACAGAAGCTTACCATGCGAAAAATTGTATGTGACCTACTACTGTAAACATTCATATTAGTCTCTCCAATATGGCGATGAGCTGCAAAATTTGAAAATATACACTAAGTACCACTTCTCTAAGTAATTTGGGTGAGGAAAAGATACCAAATAAGGAAGAGAAAGGTAGAAGGAAGAAACATACACTCCCCAAACTCCATCAAATCAATAACTTGTTCTGGGGTGGCAACAATCTCTTCTTACAATCCAGCAACAAATATCCCTCTCTTTCAGGAGATGCAAACAGAACAATAAAGAAAATATATCAATGTTAAACATTAACCAAGCAAATATGATAGCAGATCACTCAAGAAAAAGTTAGCTACCTCAAGGTTCTCATGAATCTGTAATTTCCTATGTTCAGGAGCTAACAAGTCGTTTATCTCCTCATTATAAATTTCCATGTACGACATGCGAAATAGAAACTCTCGATCCACATCCTAAATTCCAGACAACAGTATCAGAGTAAATGTTTCACGTGAAACTTTACACAAACAAAACAAAGAATACAGACCACGTTTATTTAAACAAACAAGACAAAGAAAATTTCTCAGCCTGCTATGTGCCTATGTTCATATAAAGATACCTCTATTATAGTGTCAAACAAATCACGGACAGCAAGTCGAATAACCCCTGGTTCAACATCAGATCCACGCATTGTATATGTCTTCCCACTATTGGTTTGTCCATAAGCAAAAACCGTGCCTGGAAGTAAGAAAGCATGGAAGTGGTAATATGTTTATTTGACAACAAAGGACAGATATTTGGAGCATATATAATAACGTTATTTAAACAACCAAATTATATAGGGTTTCATGCACAAGAAGAACCATGATTCATGATAACATAACTCCATAAGCATAAATGATAAAAGCAACAAAAAGTTACAACCTATGTTTGAAATTTACAAGAGACAATGACAACCAAAATTGCACAAGTGCCAGATGCCCAGGATTCAAGGACAAACAGCATCAAGAAAAATAAAAAAAAACAGAAATGATTGATTGCAGATACGAAAGAAAAACAATTGAAACTAATTAATAAAATTCACTTCTAGAATCCCATTTTTGCAATTTCATCAAAATTTAATAGTGAAATTGAATTTTATCTTTGTGGCAAACCCTAGGTCTGTACCACAGCTAATCCTAAACTCCAGAAGACCAGACCTAAATCTAGAAGTTCGAACTGTCATGCCAATTTAGTTGTACGCTTGTAAATAAAAATTCTTCATAACTCCACCTAACTTCAGCCCATAACGAGATTGAATGAAAGAATAGAAGGTTTCCAAAGAAAAGAGAAGAAAATAGGGTAAAGAGTGTACCTGTTACCAATGATTTCAAATTTGGTATGCAACTGTTGTTATACAATCTTCTCCCTTCCAGATGATTGAGGTGTTGAGCTTGAGCAATAGTAAAAACAAATTAATTAACCTTAGCAAACAGATCAAATTTATATTTGTAGTAAGATACAAAAAGTAAAACACCCAAAATCATATTTGAGATACCAATTGATAGCAAAAAAGAGAGTTGACATTGAAGCAATATACCAAAAAAGAGATTGAAGAATACCAATTGCAGCGAGATTCATTGAGTTGGGAAGAGAGAGAATTAGGGCTTGAGAAGAGAAGAGGAGCAGGTATCGTATTGTTTACAAATTAATGTTTAATTAGGGTTTATTGTTTTAGATCAAATATCAACCTCCTACGGTCCATAATATCTCTCCAAATTGTTTTTTTCTCTATCATCATTAATCTAAATTTTAGAAAGGGAATGTAGCTATAAATTCCATTTCTTACTAAGTCACTGATTTGTAATTTTTTTGTAACATATTTTTTAATCAAATGCTTCAAATTCTTCTCTTCAAAAATTAGAAAAAAAACAAAACAGAGGAGAACACAGCTTACAACTAATTGACATGTTAATATGTAAAATAGCTAGCTAATATGTAGATAGAAAATATCTATATGTAGCTAAAATGTAATATGCTAATATGTAAAAATATTAAACTTTGATGAGAAATTTACAGAACAATTCGAAATAAAAGATAAAACCAGGTGTAACTGAACATAGTGAAACCAGGGGTACAACCATTAATATGGAGTATGAAGGAAGTATGTACAGTACCTTGTTTGGTATGGATGAGAGGTTGTTGGATTCCTATTGCTCAAGACTCTGAATGAAAACAAAATACAGACGACAAAATTAAGTTATAGGGACTGTTCAGCATATCATCAAGGAAATAAAAACAGAGAATCATGAGAATAATATGATTCAAAACTATTGTTTAATTGTCGAGCATCAATCGAATCTCAATTACAATTGAAAAAGAAAGAGAAGAGAATTTCTATTGCTCAAGACTCTGAATGAAAACAAAATACAGACGACAAAATTAAGTTATAGGGACTGTTCAGCATATCATCAAGGAAATAAAAACAGAGAATCATGAGAATAATATGATTCAAAACTACCGTTTAATTGTTGTAACACAGGTTCATAAGCACGCATATGAAGTATTGAAGGAATCAAATACAGACGAAGATACAAATATACCTGTTTGGTTGCACTACAAACCGGATACTGACAAGAAAAGGTATAATTTGCCAACATCTGAAGACATTGCAGTTATTATGCCAGGAGATGGTACAGAAATCGCTTCCAAGCGTGATATTGTTCTACATTTGAGAGGAAACAAACTGAAAAGAATTAGCGAGTGCCACCCAGCATACCTACCTTTGCACTATGTTCTTTTGTTTCCTAATGGCGATCTTGGTTGGTCAACATCTTATGTGCGCAGAGGCAAATGTGTACAACTGAGAAGTAGTGCTCTCGAGTCCGGACTATTGGTCTTCCCTAATGGTTGTATATTTTGAGGACTTCATGCACTTGTACTGACCTTGTAATTTTTTGTTTCTTTCAAAGAATATGAATGGGTCTGCAAATTATTTGTTATGAGCACAATTTTTGTGTTTTTTTCATTAAGCTTGCACTTCATTGATTAAGCTTCCAACAAATACATTCATCAAATTTCTACTCTTTGACTAAAATCCCCCAAAACACCAAGCTGGGTATATGTAAAAGAAAGAAAAAGAAAGGTGGACTTACCAAATTCTTTACAAACAATATATGTAAACCCCACCATTTGCTCAGATCTTTACAAATTCTTCCCAAAAATCTTAACAAATGATTTCTCTATATATCTTTCCCTTCCATAAAGTATCCAAAGTTTTTAGTGATTCGTGAAACAAAATATAATTTACAACTGTCATAGGCATAACATAATATGTATATCTTTTTAGCTTAAAAGTAATCAAATATTCATGATAGTCGGAACAATCAAAGATGAGATGTCATGGGAAAAACCAAAATGGGGTTTTCAACTAAAGGTGTCTCATTTGTTCGAATCTCAATTACAATTGAAAAAGAAAGAGAAGAGAATTAAAAGAGAAGAGAATTTAACTCGAATCAGTATATTACACAAAATAAGAAAGATAGACTACCTGGTTCAAATCGATTGATAGCAACGGGTGTGAAGATTGTACGCTGAGATTGAGAGAGAGGAATGTGGAATTTTAGGCACTAATTTCGGTTAGCAACAGATAGTGGAGAAGCCGAAGCGCAACAGAAATCTTCCACCTTCTTTTCCCACTACCCATCTTCTTCTTCTTCTTCTACTTCTTCTCTGATGTTTCAGTTTAATTTGTTGAGATTGAAATAAAAATCTGATTTTTATTTTATTTTTTTCTCAGAGAAAAGAGAAAGATGATGTACTCACTACTCACTACTCACTACTCACTACTCACTTCTTATCCTACGCATACAAGGCGCACATTAGAAAGTAGAGACTAAGTCGTGTTCGCGGCTGAAGGTTCTGAGGTTTGACGCATACAAGGCGCATATTAGAAAGTAGAGACTAAGTCGTGTTCGCGGCTGAAGGTTCTGAGGTTTGATGTTTTAGGTTTGTAAAAGGAATGTATTTGGAGAAGATTATGTTGGCAGCAGATGATGAGTTATTGCAGTACTGTATTGATTTGATGAGGATGAGAAGAGAATGAGGCTTCGTTGAGAAGAGAAGAGAAGAGAAGGAGGCTTCGTATTGTTCAGAAATTAATGTTTAATTAGGGTTTATTGCGTCAGATCAAATATCAAGTTATAAAGTCAGAAATCTAATCTCTGTCGTCCATCTAAAATCAGACGGTCCAAAATATCTCTCAAAATTGTCTTTCGTCGAAACTGTCTCCCCAACTTATGCACCATTTGTGTCTTATAACTTAGATATTGTATATTAATTATACCTTTGGCTTCAATCCTTTGGCAATTTCTTTTAGTTTTGCAAGTGTTCTGATGTTATCAAAATTGATATCAGCGACATTAACCAATGCTTTTTGCATACAATTTAATTGCTCGTTTTGATGGTTGATCAACATAATTGCTCGTTATGTATCTGACATGTGTATCTTTTCCTAGAGCTTTTCTTGGTATTGGATCAGAGCATATTTCTAATCTCCCCATTAGATCTGCTTTTTAAAAAAAAAATTGTTAGAAAGCACTATAAGAAATTCAATTTAATATTATATGCGGCTTTTAGTAAATTAAAGTTTCAATTGATATTCTCTTTAGGAAACTATTAGAACCCTAGCCCAAGACAATCTGGAGCTATAGGTATTATAATAGTTGTTTTAATTCATCATGGGGTCAGCAAACTGTCAGAACCCTAGCTGAAGACAACATCAAAGCTAACATGAACTTTTATTTTCTTGATAAGATTTTTCAGAGCTGATATTTTGATGTACAACCTGTTTAAGATATTTTTACCGAGGATCTGCTATAGGTGCATATCTGATTGACCAATAATATAATACATAATGTATTGTAAACATATACTTAAAATAAATCAATACCTGAAAAAAAAAATTGTAAAACATACCGAAGTAACTGTTTTTTTTGCCTTCTTGTTGATAAGAAGGAACTTCACTGTAGCTTTTCAAGTTGCATCCAAATTTAGGTATTTCATCATTGTCTTCAAGTACTTCTTCCACTTTTGAGTACGCTTGAATCCAAATCTGATGTGTATGCTCCGTGAATCTATATCCTCTGATGATATACCAACAGCTAAACCTGGTAATAGTATATACCTTTGTAACCTCGAATCTTCCTTCCAATACAGATATGTCAGTTGGATTAATCTTTGCATGCATAACTGTGCCCTGCATTGTATTTCAAATTAATTTTAGTTAATATTTTTTTCTCAAAAAAAAATTCAATAATTATAAATTTTTCAATATTGTATACAGTAATACTTACTTCTCTGTCTATAATAATCATATTCATGGCTGTTGTCTGGTTCGTCTCCTCATCTGTTTGTTTCCAAATTTTTAAGATTCTGACCATTACCTTCCACGAAGAATTCTTTCCCACACATTCTCTAAGAGCTATGTTTTCTTCTGCCATTGAATGGAATCTGTAGAAAATGTTAATGTAAGTGATTGTCTAGAATGCATTTAATTATAAATATCTACAAAAGAGATAAACACAGATGTGCTGAATTTGTTTTTAATAAGTGTAATTGAGTTAGTAGTAAATCATTTGAAGACATGAAACCTCTGGTTATACATAGCTTATGACACTATGAGGTAGAGGAAGAAGATTACGAAAAATAATTGAAGTTAAACCATACCTTTTGCTGTTTAGTTTTCGGAATTCTTGTGTCTTCTCTTTTTCAAGTCTTCCAATGTTGTGTTTAGGTTTTAAAGTTAGGTTGTACTTATATAGTTTTTTGTAGTCGGTTGCTTAGAGATGGTATTGTTTTATGATTAGAATTCTATAGAAAATAGGAGTTCTATTAGGGTTTTGGATGGAATATGTGAATTAATTTTTAGGGTTAATTATTAGATTTGTAGTTGTTGAAACCAGGACATTCAAAAGGTGTTTTAAATGATCACTGCGTTTCAGAAACCCCAGAGGAGAGTTAAAGAGGTAACAATAGTTTAGGCTTGTATGAATCCACAAACACATAGTGGCCGAGTGTACTTGGTCTCTGCTTTTGTTGCCACAAACACATAGTGGCCGAGTGTACTTGGTTTCTGCTTTTGTTGTTTGATTAGCAGTATTTTTCAAAAACATAGTGGCCGAGTGTACTTAGGTGCTTTTGTTGTTTGATTAGCAGTATTTTTCTCCTTAGTACACACAATCATACTTGGTTTCTTAGATTTTTCTAAAATATTATTAACTAAATAGATCATTACATCCCTGAACTGCGAAGTGTAAGTACGGTTAGGTATGATGTCAGAGTTTATCATGCACGTATGGTTGATCTGGTAATAGTGGGAATTATGTCAGAATGTGGTTTGGTTATAGTGGTCCAATTTTATAAATATTTTGGTATTATGTGGTTCACATTAGATCCTGACATTTGATTAGTTTAGCCACCTCCAAATTAATAGATTTGGTTATAGTAGGTCCAGTATATTTCTCTTGGTGTATAAAAGTCCCATTTAGAACAACTGAACAAGTCGGATTACAATACGACTGGGGGCTGTTGATAATAGTAGGCAAAAGTAATGACCATCAATCTGCTCTCTAACTTTAAATGATTCAGCACATCTGTGTTTATCTCTTTTGTAGATATCTCTTTTGTAGTAATGATTCAGCAAAAGTAATGACCATCAATCTGCTCTCTAACTTTGAGCAAGAGCAGCAGCAGTATTCACAATTATTTGAAAACTTTTTTACTGAATCAATATATATTTATAATTCATTGATAAAGAATTGTAATAAATTGTTCAAATGAAATAACTCACAATTAATTGAAAACTTTTTTACTGAATCAATATATATTTATAATTCATTGATAAAGAATTATAATAAATTTTTCAAATGAAATAAACTTTTTACAATTACCAACAGAGAATCATGAATTAGATTTGAGATTTACGAGATCGAAGAATAGCAAGCAATGATAAAAAAAAGTTTGTACCTTAGATATTATTGATTAATAGTAATGGATGATGACGACAGATGAAGAGAGAAGCTGATTGAAGTCGATTGGTTTAATAGAGAGAATTGAACAGATGAAGAGACTGTGCGATGAGATTGAGAGAGGAGTTTGAAATTTTAGGTTTTGAATGAATGAGAGAGACGTAGAGTTTTTATTCATAAGAATTATTAAGGTTTTAAAAGAGGCATGTAAATCAGGATCTCTATACAGCATCTCTATCCAATTGTTGATCTCGATTAAATCAGGAGCGTACAAAGCAACTTAAATTTGGACCCAACGGAAAATATAATCAAAAGATTACAATTTAATCAAAATTAATAATTATAATCTCCATGATCATCTGACGATTCATCATATACATTGAATCTATACTATAAACATGTTGTCGCTTATAATATAGATTATAACCTTTAAGCCATTCGGGTCTAAAGAATCTAATCACCTTGGTAATAAGTATCGGAAGTACACACACTTTTCTATTTTTGGTAATTACCTCAAGTATTGTCCTTATCAATCTAAAGTTCATACGATAACATGGATCATTAGTATGTAATTCATATAAAAGGTGACACATGTGATCATCTACTCTAGTTGGGTCTTTATAACCAAAAACATTAGTGGTCATCCAAAGTAGAATGGCCGGTTGATTCATGCAAAAGTGGTGTGTGTTGAGTGTTCCCCTAAAAGGTTTTACACATGGTGATAATATCTATTCTTCTATTCTTCTCTTATAAACGTCAACCTTTTCTCCCGATACACAGAATTTTACCTTTAGATTTTATACCATTTCTTTCCCATAATACCCTTAGACGAGGACAAATGCATAAATTCAAAACTGACAAAACAAACATTCCCAAACAACGCATCGTTTCTATATCTATAGAAAAACTGATTCAATATAACGATACCTTTGTTCCCTTTTCCACACTTCCGCTTCTAACGATGCCTCTGTACCCTTAAAACTGTTTCTCATTCCAAGACTCCAACAATGTTTTTTCTTCTTACTTCTTCTTCTCCATTTTACAACTTCTTCGTTTTTTACATTTTGCATTTTTTAACATTGGGAACGTTTTTCTACAATAAGGTAATTGCTACCTTCAATAAAATAATTGCCTAAATTCAATTTGATTGATTACTTCTTTAGAATTTTAGTTTTCTTCGATTTCCATTAATTGGGTTTTAAGTTTCATACTAATTTCACCATTTCAGTTTTTATTTTCATCTTCATTTTCTTCTTTCTGTTGATCACAGGTTGTGTTTCAAAGTTGTCCTTAGTTGGGATTTTTAATTTCCCATCTATCTAAATATTGTCAATTCGATTGCGACACATCTCTTTTCGCTTGAAGCCACGCAACGCGGTTTAAGGTGAATCATTTTGCTTTATGCATGTTCTTTTAAACAATACATGTGGTTTTTTTTTTTGTTAGATTGAGTGTAATTGACGTCTTCTCAAAAGTTGAGGAAATTATTTGAATCGAAACCAAACATATTACTGAGTTAGTTATTTCAAGGTCGATCTATGTATAACTAAGGTAGTGTTTGTTTCATTAAGCATTAAGCATTAAGTGATTCTTAAGTGGTGGACCAGGTTAAAATTCAGAAATAAGTGTTTTTTAAGTTGTTTGTTTAGAACAAGCATTAAGAACTAATTGGGATATTTCAGCGATTTTGGCCCAGCGAAAATCTCACGCTTAATTTAACTTCTTAATGCTTGTTGTATTATTTAGACAATTCTACCCTTATAAAAATTGTTTTTATCATCCATAACCATTAAGTAATATCACAGTCAGATTCATTGTCTTAGTTAATGGCCTTTCCTTTGTCTGATCACTTTGAAATTTTTACCATAAGTTCCTGAAGATTTCTGTTATATCATATCTAAAATTTAGAATTTTTAGAGGATCGGTTTGAAAGTTACAGATTTTTTTGTGGTTGTTATGTTTTACAAGAAAAATTACGTTACAGTCAGATTCGTTTGTTTAATAAGGAGACTTTCTTTTGTCTGATCACTTTAAAAGTTTTACTATATGTTCCTGACGATTTCTATTGTATCATATCCAAAATTTGGAATTTTTAAACTATTCGTTTGAAAGTTACAGATTTTTTTGTGATTGTCATGTTTTAGAAGAAAAATTATAGTCAGATTCGTTTGCTTAGTAAGGGATCTTTCCTTTGTCTGTTCACTTTGAAATATTTTTCATATGTTCATGACGATTTCTGTTGTACCATATCCAAAATTTAGAATTTTTAGACGAGTCGTTTAAAAGGTTAAGATTTTTTTTTAAATATCATGTTTTAGAAGAAAAATTGGCGTGTATAGTTTTGTTGTTAGAACATTTTTCTGTTTGTACGACGTAACAATATAGTGTAGTTACACAAATATTTTGGCTAAGGGTGAAACATTCTCATCTGAAGCACAACACTGAATGGTCAACTTGCGCAACCAGAGTGCAAATCAACTTTAGGTTTTTGGGTTATGTGATAAGGTTCTGTGTATTGTCAAAATACTTTTCCAATAATAGGGTAACATGGTCAAAATCACACTTATGCATAAGCAAACTAATCAAAAACAGAACTTCTTAAAAATGATAACCAAACAACTTTTCCAGCATTCAGTGTTCAGCATCCAGCATTAAGCATCCAGCATTCAGCATCCAGCATTCAACATTTTAAACAAACACACCCTAAGCTTGGTGGTCAAAATCCTTAATTTTGGTGTTTTCTTGAAGGTTGGGGAAATTCATTTGAACCAGTGAACACATCTTCAATATAACCTCTATATATTATATCTTAAAGTCCAGTCTTGGATAATAGCGAACTGAAGAGATTGTGCGAATTTTAGGCTTAACCAAGTATGTAAATCTGAAGATATTTAAGTTTACTACAAGTAGAAGGTTGTGTGGCATGACAGTATAGTGAATACAATACACATGATGGTTGTATGATGTATCGGAAAATTAAGGTCAGATCAGTGTTGTACTGGCAAGACATTCTCATGTCATCACAACTGTTTATAATTGAAACTCAATTGTGGTCATCATGAAAAAGTCTCCAAAAAATCTGAAGTAGAATGTGATGCATTTCTAAATTGATTTAATTTAAATTCTGATCAGAGATCTCTATTTTTACCTTCGATTTTGCTGCACTCTTTGCATTCCCTAGGTTCCCATTCTAACCATTTTTAGCTCTTATAATCATGTGAAATAAAAAATTGAATATGGTTTTATCATTTCTTTGGTATTTATGTTATCCCTTTATTTCTTTAAGCTCTTTAGTCTATTGAAAACATGATCGTTAGTTTCCATTATATGCTTAATCCTTAGATTAGGTGTATGTCCATCTCAGTAACTTGGTACTCTAATCATTTGAGGGAACTGAGTTTAGGGTTTGTATATGTAAAGTTTCAAATAAACAAGCTGACGATTTTCAATAGTGTCGGAGCCAGAACTGTTCGAGCGTCAAAATGACATAACCCAGAGCAAAACCAGTTGATAGGCATGATGGTTCAAAGTTAAGTAGGATTCTCCCTTGCATTTGCTAAAGAACCATTATGACAAGTATATAACGTGTCGCCTGATTTTTGTTATGATTTTTTTGAAATTAATTCAGCAGGTATATCTAAGGTAGAGATTAAGATTGTAAGTATGAGTATGCATGATCATGTATAGTTATTGACTTATTTATGATAAATACCCCATATACATGTGCATGTACTATATTCATTACAAAAAAACTTCCTTGAAGTGTCCAATGTTGATTTAGTTAGTGCCCGTGCATTCGAGTAATTTAAAGGAAATTGATTGTTTTACTCCTTGGTAATCAAATGCTTTTCACCAATAGTCATTTGAAAGGTATGTGATCTGATGTCACATATTAATAGTACTATTGGCATTTTGTTTTTATGATTTTGTCAACAACCAGAATCCTCATTCCTTTAGTTATGGTCATTTGAAACATTTTTAACGTTTATTAAACAATCAACTAATTAATAATAACACCCAAACACCACCTATTGCTATAAAAAGAGCGAGGCTCTGAAAACGGTCCAACCTTACCTCCTATACGATGTAGCACCTTTTGTTGAAAGCGACGTCAAAGATGGAGATTTTGTTAGTATCTTTTTTGCTAAACTAAAAAGGAAAAATAGACATCCAAAATTTGTCATTGTGACCAGACTTGCCAGTCCAGAAAGTGTGCCTTCTTCGGATCTAATAATCAGAGATTTCACGCTTCTACAGTTTTATAACCTTTTGTTCTCTGAAAAATCAGGTATTAATTAGAATACATTTTCCCTAGAACAACTAGGTTGCTATGCATTTTATGTGATAAGTTCAATAATTGAGTGTTGTATGGTGTACACTTATATTCAAACTATATATGTTTTAATTATTACAGAGAATAGAAGCTAGGGAGCCTTCTTCAGAAACAACTCGATTCGTATTGTTGGAGTGCTTGCTGGTGGGTTCAAAGTGTGGAGTTGAATGTGTTGCAATGGTGGAGAGCATTGATAAAGGTAATCAACTTGGATGGAGAAGAATCTAGGTACAAACAGATTCAGAGTCGGTTGGCAAGGCATTCTTCATACATGGAAAAACTAAGGTTTGGATTGATGTTTCCACAACCAAAAGAGAAGCAATATTTGTTGTGCATGTAATTTTCGAACATGGTTCTTTCTTGCAAATGGAGCTAAGCAGGGATGGGACAATGGGCCATACATCATAAAAAGAAAAAGACAAGCAACCAAGTGAAACATATTGAAAGAGACTAGCAGCCAAGTGATTAGTGAAAGATACGAGCAGCCAAATGAAACATATTATGGATTTATCTATGTATGAAATCAACTTGGCAGTGTGCCAGTTGATTTTTTTACGAACTAAGCTATCTGTAACCTGATCTCCTTTTTTGTCCAATACAAGATGTAATAGAGTGCTCAGTTAAATCTCCCACACATTTGCCTATCCACAAAAGAGACTTGCAGGCTACTGTAGAACATAAACAAAAGAGCCTGTAAGAGCAAATAAGCCTTACCATGAATGGTACAAGGAAGAAAATTGATGTAGGATGTGAAATATAATTAAGTAAACACAACTGAAGATTTCAAAACTATTTCTAATTAAGTTTTACCAGTTTTCACAGAGACAATAAAAAAACACCCAACTTTGATCAAATAACAAGTGTGGATTTCTAATGAGGTACATGATGTAATATTGTAATAGACAAGTTTAAATTGTTCTAACATGGAATTGTAAAAATGATGGCTGAGACATCTTCTCAGGTGTGGATATACCTACAACAATTTCTTTTGTTATATTAATAAATTTTCTTTAAACAGTTTACATGGTAAATTTTGTACCGCTTATATAATTAGAGAAGGTGCAAACTTTGTTAATTGGTGAACACACAAACAATTTCATTTATATATTCACCAGAGTAACACAGACAGATTTAATTTCATTCATATAATTATAAAAGGTGCAAACTTTATTCCATACGGTAAACTACAGACAAGACAAGGAGACAAATCTAATTTCTCAGACTAACCCATGCATAGCACGGGCCCCGCTACTAGTTTGAGAATATTGTTCAACATTATATACCAGATTATTAAAGTTATACCACTTTTCCATATTAGTATAAGAATTTTCATTCCAAGTGTGTGGTATTAACATTGGTTGTGTTATCATGCCCGGAGATATATGGATAAAGTCATCTTTCATTCTTACATAGAATTGAGTTTTTTATTCATAGGAAGTAATTCCAATACCTTTATAAAAATCTCGAATAAAAGTTGGAGAGTAAATCTCGTCCTTGTCATATAAGAAATTTGTCCATTCATTACAATTAATAAGATTATGATAATAATCACCCATCAAAGAAGATCTTAGTAACTCATTATAGCTTCTTTCAGGAATAATCTCCTAACTTCCGGCTTCCTTACAAACCGGAGGTTTAAAATCAGGGTTTCTATCAAGATAATCTAATAGGTATCCGTATTGGACTTTTCGTTCTTCTTTTATTTCACAAACAACTTCCATATTAACTAATTCCATAATAAGTCGAAAAACAAATCACACAAGGGACTAACACAATTAATAAAATAACTTAGAAAAAAATTTAGAAAAAATTTGCACAAAATCCTAGAAATTTTTTAAGTTTTTGCTTAAACATTTATTCTAGCCAGTTGAAGTCTGTTCGTGCGCTGCTGGTCAACAGATGAACCTGACTCACGTGCAGCCAGCCAACTCGCGTGCCGCTAGTGGAAGTACTCCTTCTGCTCGTGGGGGGCTAGTGACTAGGATCTGGTTAAAAAATTTTGATTTTCTGAAAATTGTTTTCTAGGGTTTTTCTCGATTTCATTTGCTAAGTTTAATGAAGTGTTGTATGTTTTAGGTGTATGAAAGTATAGGCATGGCCTTAGAGTGTTATACTCATAGGTGAAAATATCGTGCGTGCCGGGCGGATATTCGCGATATTTTCCGTTTTTTCAGAGATCGGCACGGTACGGATCACGGCATATATTCGGATATTAAAACACCCCATGCCGGTCGGCATTTATCGGATATTCGCGGCATAAATCGGCAAAAACCGATATTTATCGAAATTTTGGAAATTTTCGATTTTAAAATTAACACATTTATTTTTAATCCCCCCGAACTAGAATTTTCGATGAGATTATCAAAAAAAGGTCCAAAAGGCACTAGACGTTACAATGCAACATTTGCATGACCTGGTGTACGTCCACTACAACTTAAGGCTGAAAGCAAAACATGCAAGAAGGGTGGCAGAAATTGACAAAGATTTAGTTGACCTGACTGAATTGTATCCCGCTGACGATAATGATGATGCACCGATGGATTGGATCGTTAACGAAGATGAACTTGATCTTGAACTGGATCAAGCACCTCGGATCCCAAACGCGGAAATTGCTGCGAGGCTTAATGTAAGGGTCGAAGACAATATTTTGCCCGAAGAACCACGACACACAATGTTTGACGTCCGTGATTCTCCTGATGACCCCGTTGGGGACCATCCCAATATTCGTGGTGATGGTAGTGACCTGTTCAAAAGTAAATCAGTTCTACGTTCACGTTCACCTTCCGATGATGATGATGGAGATGGTGACCAAAACGTAGATGTTGGTCGTCAAAGGGGAAGATCAGAAGCCAGTGATTCACTAAGAGAACGCACCCCAGAAGCGATTCGTTTTACGGGGGAGTCTCAATTTCTTTTTTCCACCCAAGATGAAGACCATGCTGGATGGCAACAACCAAGAGAAGGAAAACAACCTCGACAGAAAAGACCGCATCCTAAAACGGAAACAGAATCATCTAGGGTATCTTCCCAAGGTTCATGGAACATTCCTGACCAGTTTTCTTCCCAAGGTTCGTGGAACCTCCCTTATTCTCAAAGCAACATCCAACCTACCTATGTTTACCCTCATTTTTCTTATGGTAACATGGGAACCTCCCAAAGTGATGATTCCAGTGTACCATCCTACCAAACCCAACCAGATGACAGTGGTTCTTGGTTTCCTAATATAGGGAGTTGGTTGGCCCCAATGACAAGTGGGTCCGACGTGCAGTCAGCCGATACATTAATGTCGGTTCAACAATACTCGAGATTTCCTATCTTTGAATCATTTGCTCTGTATTGTATGGATCAAGATGCATATGATATGCATATTGACCAATTCAGGTCGTACGAGCAAACAATGTCATGGGAATATTACTGTACTGAGTTCGTCCCCACACGTATGCGACTCGAAGCTCATCGGTTTGACAAGGGGCGTCTATCATTCTGGGGTTAGCATGTCTTTTATTTTGATTATTAAAATAAAACTATGGGTTGAGTTGTAATGAGGTTGTTTGTGTTTAGTTCTTGTATTGTAAACATATAAAATTTCTATGAATATCCGCCCGATATTTACGATTTTTTCACCTATGAGTAAAACTATCTTGTGTAATAGTTCCGTCTTAGCTTCCTTGTATGATTTGTCGTGTGTTTAATTTGTAATGTATGTTTTTCTTTTAATTATAAGTTTATATATCGAAATCCGCGAAAAAACACGTAAAGTGCAGAAAACCTCTCAATTTGCCGAAATTTTCGCGAATATTCGCGAATATCCGCGGCATAAACCGATTTTTTCGAATTTGCCAAACCAATACAATCCGACACATGAGGTCGGATATCCGCGATATTTTCCGGTTTTTGGGGGATCGGATATCCGCCCCTAAACGATATTTTAGCCTATGGTTATACTTCGATCGAAATTCGATTTTAGGTCAAAATCTAAGTTTAAAGCCTTTTTGATCACTTATTTGTCGTTGAAGCTATTGTTCCTCATCAAAACACTTTCAATGTTAGTCTTAACGATAATAAAGGACTAAAATTCAAAATTTACTATGAATCCTATTAGGATATTGATTTCTTTGTTTTTTCACACTTTCCTAGTCGGTTTAGGACTTATAGTCACTATAACACCCAAAATTCTTTTTCGAATGTTTTTCTTTAAAACTATTTTAAATCTTATAGTTAATTCGTAGATCGATAGTGTTCAATGTTTAAGTTCATTTTAATAAGTTTTTTAGTCAAAATATTTCCCACCCCCAAACAAGCATTATTACTAAGTCCTCTTAGTCAAAAGGCGGGAAAATAGAATAATGAATTGAAAAATTACAAAATACACTTAAACAAAGCAAACAAATTCTCATTCATATAATAATCATCAAAGTACATGAGAATTTTATACATTGCATAATAACTTAAATTTTTCTTAACTTGACTCGATTACAAACTAAAACAAAAACAAGCACATAAAAGCAAATAACTTAAACTAAAATCCTAAGTCACTATCCCCATTTGCCGAAGGTGGACTATCCTCCGACACTTCCCTATATCGGGTAGGTCCCATATGATGCTCCCTTAAATCTTGGACATCCATGTCCATCCTCTCGAATGTCTCATTTAACCTTTCAAAGTCTCGAACATTCGTTTGGTGAATGTTTCGAATAGCCTAGAGGAGGACACGCCCAATAGCGTTTGGGTCATTGATTCCATCTAGTCGAGATGGATCCGTAGGATCTCGACCATCTTGTTACACACCTTGGAGTTTCCATTCTTGTAAGGCTAGAGCCTTAGCCTCGAGGCTCCAAGTATCCTTAACCACATAAAAGCGAATTGCCCTTCACTTGGGAGGCACCTCAATAGCGGAACTTCCACCTTGAGGTTCTGGTAAGCCCCAAAAATCTCTCCATAGGTCGGTTACCAAAACGGGAAACGACGCCTTCTTGTTATTCTTAGTCGCCTTGGTGATAACATCGAAAATCCAACGCACTAAGCAAAAACTTCTTTTTTTCTCTTGGAGTACTAACAACAGATGCGTCATTACTCTACTCACATCCGTTGGCTTGCTCCTGCTAAGCACATTGCTTCCAAGCCAGTAGATGACTAATGCTTGATTTCTCCTCAAAGAGTTGAAATCCATTCAATTGCTTCATTTCTTCATTCTCCCTTCAATACTCATTTGAGGAATAAAATCCTCCAAGTCTAGAGTAGGAATTTGGTAGGCTTCAAACTTAAGAGGGACTCCTAAAAACTTGGATAGAATAGCGGGGGAGAATTCAAAATCTATATTTTCAAAACGAAAGAAGTATCAACCATCTCTATGTTTATAGAGATGGTTGTAGAAATGGTCGACATGAGTGGGGTGCCAGTAGTCGTCCCCATCGTACCACAAGTTGTTCCACTTCCTTCTCGTCATTTCGCCATTGAAGAATATACCAAGCTCACCATCTTCAAATAATTGGGTGTAAGCCTTCTCTAGAGTGAGCTTACGACCACTAGGGAGTGTAAATTAAGCCATTTCTATCAATGAAAATAGAATATTGGTCGGAATTTGGCCGGAGAAGATGACCGGGAAAAAAATTGCTGAAATCGATTAAATTGCGGGTAGCGAGTACAGAGAGGACTAGAACTGGCGGCGCGCGAGTGAAACTTTACTGGCTTCCCTAAAGAATTTTGGTTTTTTGGCCAAATATTGATCGAAAATTGGCTGAAATTTGTATGATTTGTGAGAGAGAAGATGTCTAAGGGAGGCTAGGGCTTCTAGAGTGAATGAAATTCCTAGTGTAAATATTAATACTTTAAGTTACAAACTTAATGCATTTTAACTTTTCACCTTCCAACTACATGCATGCATGTGTTTAAATTTTGAATTTGAAACAACGTGCATACAAACACGCTCATATCCTCACACGCCTACTATGAAATACACGGCCCCCTTTTATATTCTATATATCATTATAAAAAATTATACTATATACACGCAAATATGATATTAAGACATTTTGATCAAACATATATGAGGAATAGTAATTAAAATATTATAAGTCCTTAAAATTATCTAGGTTGCCTCCTAGTAGCGCTACATTTAACGTCTTAAGCTAGACATAAGGGGTAACACTAAAATGCCACCGCCAAACAATTTAATTATAACTTAAAAATGTTAGGAATTTAATTATCAGCATACACTGGTAATATTAAGCTTAGTTCCTCGACATCTCTAGTAGGTAATTCTAAGTAAGGTTTTAAACGATGTTCATTTACCTTGAAGAATGTGCCATCCTTACAATTTTGAAACTCAATAGCCCCATTTTGTAAAATGTCTATAACAATAAAAGGACTGGCCCTTGTTTTAAGCTTTCCGGGAGGTAAATGAAGTCGACTTCTTGATAAGTCCTCAAAAGTGTATATTTATCCCCCGAATAACACCTTGTTTGTATAGCACTTAACTTATATTATTTTGTTATATCTATTTATTAGTGTTCTCTTGTCATTTGTGTAGGATTCATGAGCTGAAATGCGAATATTATGTTAAAGCCCGCCAAAAGTCAAGAAAAGCCACAAAAATGTGTTATTTGTACAAGAGGAGGAGAATTAATATTTTCACCCACAGATCTACTGAGGGCACCCCACAGATGGTCCTGTTGACTTGAATTTATGTCAAAGTGGGGCGGTCCAAATCTCAGCCCAAACCGAGTCCTATTGAAGCCCACAAGTCAAAATTTCTATTTTAGGCTTTTATTAAAGTCTAATATTAAAAAGGCTCTACAAGAAGATCCAGAAGTCTGATTTGGGCCCATGAGCTGTCCAATTGAAGGTTTTGGTCCAAGATGCAACTTAAGCCCAAGATAATTAGGTTTTTCTGAAAACCTAATGCCTCTAGAAGACCAACAGCAGCAACCACGAATTTGACCTAATTTGGAAGTCTTTGTATGCAAGTATTATGCTTTGTATTTACTATATAAGAGAAATAGTAGCTAGGGTTTAGGATAGTGAATGCTGGAGAGGCAAAAGTTCATCTTCCTCTTCTTTTGTATTGAACTCAATTTTATTATCAATCAAATCAAATCAAATCACTTTACTTTTTGATGTTTTGTTATATAATTATTTATTCCATGGTGTCATCATCAATGATGAGTAGCTAAATCTCCTTAGGGGGATGGTTGAAGCACTCTAGATAATGCAAAAGCACCATGTTTGTTCTTAATGTTCATTGTGATTCAAAGTGCTTAATGCTTATTTACTTCTATCTGTAGTATGAGGTAAGTATGATTATTTGCATGTTATTGTTATCCATGTTATTAAAATACTATTGTTAGAGTATAGGGAGACCTAGCTATAATGGTTGTGTTTATATTAATTGGAGAGATGTGATGGAATAGCTGAGAGGTGACTATCATATATCAACAGTTAATATCTTTTATTGAAACCCTTTTGTAATCAAATTGAATAACTAAGAGGTGACGGTTTGATTATGAATAAATATGTTGAATTAATTAGATTCAATAACTGAGAGGTGATGGTTTGATTAATAAGACATATTCAATAGCATGCATAATAGAATCCCGTTTTAATTGAGTGGAATAGCTGAAAGGTGACTACTTGATTATTATAGGTATTGATGATTAATTGGAATAGCTGAGAGGTGACTAATTAATTGTTATAGATTGAATATGAAAGAATAACATGTTATGTTTGCATGATTTAGTTTGTGGATACCAACTCTTCCCCCTATGTCATCATAAGATCTTCTTTTTACAACTCGACCATCTTCTTAAGTTAGGTTATTTACAGTTTATTTATTATTGCCTGTAGGAAGTAGAATCATAGCTTTCTCTTATTTGTGATTCACTTGGTGTTTCTTAATTATTGTTTTCTATTGTGTTTAACCTAAGATCTACACCTTTGAGGTGGGTGCGACCCCTGCTTGTTACTTGTCTACGTTGATAATCAATATATATAGGCACAAGAAGGAACTTCAAATAAAAATCTAATCTTTTGAGTCTGCTAAGGAACGACTCCTAAGGACGACTGAAACCCAAGGATCGGTTTCCCATTAGTCGACTTCAACTCGTCTTCTCCTCACTTTTGTGCTCTTGTTTGACAATTTTACTTTTTAACACAAAGTGGGAGGTAAGCATTCTCCTAACCCCCCTCGAATCCCCTGCAAGAGGAGTTTCTGTAATAATTAGCATGACCTTGATTGTTGCTTGATTTTAATTCTGTTTTTACTTTTTAAACCGGGACTGCAAGACGGACCTGACCTAAAAGTGAAACTTAATATCAATTGATTGCAATATCCTAAGCTTTAAAATTGAATCAACTAAAGCCATGCTATCACGATGTTCATTTGAGACCTTGAGCAGATATTTCAACTAGTACTGCGTGAACCATTCTTTGATTGGAGCACAAGCTAGGAATTGGGTCAGGAACCCCCTACAGATTACGTCTGTAGAATCACTGTGGTTTATTAATTAAGGAACGTTGCTTACGCATGGAAAACCTTCCACACTGGTTATTCGCTACTTGACTCTCAAAATATAGGGAGAATTCACAAAGGAAGCTTGGAAAGAACTCATTGACTTGGATGTACACAAAATTGAGTCAGTTTTTGAGCCCCTTGTTAGATGATTTTGAATAGTTAGGACTTCTGTGGCATATGTAATGCACATGTTGCATGCATCTTAGATCAGGTAAAATCTTGTCCAAACCTATTCAAATCTTCACAAAGAACACAATCACGGACCTCACTCCTACCCTTGAGGAGGAGTTTAATGACTCAACCTCCATACCTTCTAAGGAAGAGTTCAATGACTCAACCTCACTTTCTGAAGTAACTCCTGCACCTATGGCTCAAGAAGCTACCCTTCTGGATGACTTTCACCTTTGGCCACTGGGCCACCTACCTGCATTGTCTTGCCCGTGACAACTGCAGATAGCTATGGGATCCGCACTCAGATTGTGGGCATGTTGCCTAAGTTCCATGGACTTCCACAGGAAGATCCATATCAACACCTTAATTCTTTCAAGGAGAAACATTTATCTGAAGAGGAAGTTAGCTTGAGATTGTTCCCTTTTTCTCTTGAGGATCGTGCATCTTACTGATTACATAATCTTCCTTCCAATTCTATCACCTGGGCTCAACTTAGCAAAAAGTTCTTGACCAAATTCTTTCCTATTACCAGAACCAATGATATTGTTGATGCCATCAGGAATTTCCGGCAAAAAGAGGGTGAGGTTTTCTTTGATGCATGGGAGAGGTACCAAGACCTGTTTCTTCAGTGTCCACACTACAGAGTTGATGACACAGAAAAAGTTAGGATCATATATAGAGGCCTTAATTATGCAACTAAAAACATGGTTGAAGGCATGAGCGGTGGAGAATTTCTTGATATGTCCACCGCCAAGGCTATGGCATTCCTTGAAAAAATAGCTAATAATAGCCACAATGGGACTTACCTGGACCAACCATGAGAAACACTACCCCGGACTCATATGATAAACCTAGAGGCATATATGAGGTCAAACCCGACCCCAAGCTTCAAACATTGCTTCATGGTTTAGTAAAAAAAGGTAGAAGCACTTGAGGTGTCCTTAAAGCCCACATCACTTGTTATGAGTGCCTCCACTCTCCAATGTGATGTTTGTCATGACCAGACCCATACTGTCGATTTTTGCCTTGTCCTTTATAATTCACCAGAAACTGAGGAATCCCGTGCGTTCGAATCATTATGCGGCTCCACCTGTATAATAACTCTTATGGGCAACGTAGCAATGCCACGTACGGTGGTAATAATGATAATCAAACCAGGGTAACGTTCCTCTCTTATTCGAACAATGCTCATCACATGAGTAGTTCCAGGGACAAGGTGCCGACTAATCAACCTACCCACTCAGAAGTCCTCCCTTGAGGATGTGCTTGCCCGTTTCATTCAACTGACACAGGCGTCCATTGAATCAAATCCCCAAGCCATCCAGCGGATTGAACAGAAACTTGATGAGAAGGGCAAATTTCTAGGACAAGCTATCCCGAATCCCAAGGGCAAAGAGGTTGCCTTGGTGACGGACACTCCGTCTACATCTGCACCGCTTGCTGAAGTTTAGTCGGTCTCCACACTTAGGTCTGGCAAATAGGTTGATAATCAGATAATTATAAACCAAGTCCTAGCATTGTGACCCCGGTTACCACTACACCTGTTGCACCACCTAAAGGTCCGGTTAATGAGGCGACCACCTCTAAGCCAGGGATACATACCCGTAAGATTGTGGATACTCCACTGCCTTACGACCCACCCGTGTCTTATCTGCAGGAAGTCCAAGCAGAGGAGGTACTTGATGTGTTTAAACATATAAATATTAATATACCTTTCCTCACGGCTATTAAAAAGATACCTTCCTATGCTAAGGTTTTGAAAGACTTGTGCACCGCCAAGAGAAAAACAAAATTTTCCAAAGCGCGTTTGTGGCGGAAGAATTCTCTGCACTTGTCCAACATAACGGTGTGGTAAAATATAAAGACCCTTAAAAACCGACCATACCTTGCAAGCTTGGTGATAAGTTCATGGGTAGAGCTTTGTTAGACCTGGGAGCGAGTGTTAATCTCTTGCCTTACTCCTTATACCTCAACCTGGATTTAACATACATGAAACCCACGAATATGTCTTTACAACTGGCCGACAGATCATTGAAAGTACCTAGAGGAATAGTTGAGGATCTCTTAAACTTTTACTATCCTGTTGACTTTGTGGTGTTGGATACTGAACCTACTGCCGATAACTCAGTCCCATCATCTTTGGCCGACCGTTTTCTGCCACGACTAATGCTTTCATAAACTGCCGGAATGTTCTATGGTTCTTAGTTTTGGCTCTGTGACAGTTAAAGTAAATATTTTTAACCTTGACCAACAACCCCCTGATCTTTCTTTATCTAAAGATGTGTGCCTTCTCGATTCTCTACCCTATGAGATGGTACCTAGTTGTTACCCTAAAGATCCGGTTGTTAATTGCCCTACCATGGATAATGTTAACTTCGACATCGACCAATCTATTGCCAAAACCAATTCTCTTCTTGATTTTGTGCCTATCTTTGACCCCAAAGACCCTGAGGCCCTTGATTCGGTTTGTTGCATTTATTCTGAGTTCCAAATCGAGACCATCCCTCCATCTCCTGATCCTCTTCCCCTCGAGCTGAAATGTGCCCAATTAGATTCAGACGGTAGTCATCCTTTATTTTCTGATTGGTGACAAGGTATCTTCAGCTGAAATGTATCTTCATCTCTTACTACCGATCATAAAAATCATCTTCATTTTCAAATTGGTGACAAAGTTTTGCTTTATAATCCTTGTTTGCATTTATTTTCTGGCAAACTTATGTCTCATTGGTCAGGCCCCTTTGTTGTGTCTACAGTAACTCATTATGATGCTATTACATGTGTTAATCCTGCTGACGGTTCTGAATTTAAAGTCAATGGTCAATGTCTTAAGCAATTTCACGAGTTAAGGCCTCCTGAAACTCTCTTAGAGGATCCTACCTATATAGACTGACCTTTAACCTGCTGGTATCCGAACCCTCTCTTGCTCTTTTTCTTTTGAAAGGTGTGGTTGAAAGTGTCGGGACCGTTAGTCCACGAACTCTTACTGGCTAAGTATAATTGATCCAGTGCACGCTTCTCTCTTGAGCGTCACCACCAAACATACCTATTTTCCGCTCTGTTTGGGGGTGGGGAAGTCATTTCCCATCTTCTTTTAATTCTCGAGTATCTGACTTTAAAATACTCTTGTTGTATCTTTGACATCAGGATCTCGCGCAATCCATTCTAGCGTTTTATCGCTCCTGTATCTTTGTTTTGAGTAGCGTTTATCTAGGGAGTGAGTTCCTATCTGTCCTCCTGTTTGTCTGAAGACGTTAAACTTAGCGCTTCTGGGAGGCAGTCATGTGTATCTTCTAAACCCGATCGTGCTTTACTTCTCTTTTTGTTGTCAGGTTTAATTGCATTTTGGCTGTTAAAACCGCCTGTTCTACCATATGTGCTCAATTCTGTTTGGGGGTGGGACCAGCCGACCCACCCACTCTCTCTTTGCCATTTGGCTGGTTGATAATTATTGCACTTACAAAATGCATTGTTTTATTTCCTTTATATAGAGTCAGTCCTTTATTTTAGCATATTTTATTTCAGTTGTGTCTTAGTATGGAATTCCTTGTAATCCCTATGTATGTGGAGATAATTTTGTTTAGCCAGAATTTATAAAAGCGGGTTGAATTTTTAGTACATTCATAGTAATATCTTTCTTTCTCTCTTTCCTATGCTTAATGTGAGCCTTGAGGACAAGGCAATCTTTTTGTTTGGGGGTGGGAAAGTATTACAACCTTTTTGCAAAACATTTTCAAACTTATTTTTCCATACTTGTGTTAAAATTCAAAAATTTTGAAAAATCTAAATTTTTTTTGTTACAAAGACTTTTCCAAAAGTTAGGATAAATACACCATTAATGATGAGTATAATAGCTGAATTCTATTTTTTTTCAAGTTTAAGGACATTTATTGTTTCACCAAGTAGTTGAGTCTTATACTACATTTGCATGAGCATAAGCATATATCATTCACTTGCATTTATTACAGATTACATGTGCAAATACAATTATACATTGAGAAACTTGAGGAATAAGTGTGGAGACTTAACCCTGTGAGCTTTTGAGACCCGTCCTTTTCTTGGAGAGATATTATATACATCTGGAGTCAAAAGACTCAACCTCTCAGTTTTGTTTGTTTTTAGTCTCATATTCATTTTTTCAATTAGCCTTGAGATGACATCAAGTGGGTGTAATATAAACTTGGGTCTTTTATCTTATTCAAGATGTGATCACCATATCAGTACCTAGAAATGATACAAAGACATTTAGTTGAACCCTCTTTACCATAGCCTACCCTGATGAATACTGTATCTTTTAGGTTGACCATTCTGAGCGTTTCTTGTTACTTAGCCTTTTCTTGAGCCCATTATCCTTACCCAACTCCATTGTGGGAGTAATTACATTTAGAATGTTTAGGTCCTTTTACCTACTATTTTTGGAACATGAGGATGATTGTTTATGTGGTTACAAGAAAGGAGAAATACAAAGAAATCTCCAAACTAGTGAGATGAACCAAATATTGAAAACTAAAATGATTGAAGAATTCCAGAAAAAGCCAGAATCTTCCAAAAATATAAAAATCTAAAAAGAAAGAAGATTCGAAAATATTTGGCCAGAGCTTCATTGAATTTTCCCCAAATGAGATGAGAAACATTTCTTCCCAAAAGAAAATTTTCAAAATTTTTTCCATGTGTTGTTATTACAAATCACATGTATTGAAGGCCCGAATGTTCCAAAAATATTTCACAAAAGCCTTTTCCATTTCTAGCCCTGTCCTAAGCCAAGTTACAACCTATTACTGTCTTTTGTAGATCGAAGCTGATATGGTAGGATGTGGCGAGTAAGTGAGAAGGTGCTAAGGTGAAAAACCCGATATCTCAAGCAAGGGTAATTTTTCCATTCTTTGAGATTAAGTTCATTCCATTACACTAGTCCGTTTTTATTGATATATGTGAGATGATTGTCCATCTTCTTTCCTCACATAGATGTAAAATGATAAACTGAGTGACTTTTATTTCTGAGCGTATGTCTGTGACGCAGAAGTCAAAGCGACCTTTCCAATGCTGACTTAAGACCCGTGGTAGTATGGGTACATGCCTTACTTCGATGCATTTGAAACCGTTATGCTTGGTTTATATTTCATATCTTATTCATGCATTTGTAGTATGCTATCTCATATGAACGGTTTTGCAATACTTATCCTTATCTTTGAAATAACCATTTCTGAGGTAAATGGTGGAACATCCTGTTCTTTGGATTAGTCATTGTAGTAAGTTTATGGGTATCTTCTAGAAAACCTTCAGGAGACTATAACTCCTTCACTTGGGAAATCCTTGTGGTTGAAAGCCTTGATGAATATGGTTAATGCAATCACTCTAGTTTTACTTCTCTTTTGAGTCCTTAATTCTTTTCTTCTCACCTTTGCTTGAGGACAAGCAAAGTGCTGTTTGGGGGTATTTGATAAGTCCTCAAAAGTGTATATTTATCCCCCGAATAACACCTTGTTTGTATAACACTTAGCTTATATTATTGTCTTATATCTATTGATTAGTGATTTCTTGTCATTTATGTAGGTTTCATGGGCCGAAATGCGAATATTGTGTTAAAGCCCGCCGAAAGTCAAGTAAAGCCACCAAAAAAGTGTTATTTACACAAGAGGAGGAGAATTGATATTTGCACCCACAGATCTGCTGAGGGCACCCCACGGCTGGTCCTGTTGATTTGACTTTATGTCAAAGTGGGGCGGTCCAAATCTCAGCCCAAACCGGGTCCTATTGAAGCCCACAAGTCAGAATTTCTATTTTAGGTCTTTATTATAGTCCAATCTTAAAAAGGCTCTACAAGAAGATCCAGAAGTCTGATTTGGGCCCATGAGCTGTCCAAGTGAAGGTCTTGGTCCAAGCAACAACTTAAGCACAAGATAATTAGCTTTTGCTAAAAACCTAAAGCCTCTAGATAATTAGGTCTTGGAGAGGCAAAAGTTCTTCTTCTTCTTCTTTTGTATTGAACTCACTTTACTTTTTGATGTTTGTTATTTAATTATTTATTCTATGGTGTCATCATCAATGATAGTAGCTAAATCTCCTTAGGGGGATGGTTGAAGCACTCTAGATAATGCAAAAGCACCATGTTTGTTCTTAATGTTCATTGTGATTCAAAGTACTTAATGTTTATTTACTTCTATCTGCAGTATGAGGTAAGTATGCTTATTTTATTAAAATACTATTGTTAGAGTATAGGGAGACCTAGCTATAATGGTTGTGTTTATATTAATTGGAGATATGTGATGGAATAGCTGAGAGGTGACTATCATATATCTACAGTTAATATCTTTTATTGGAACCCTTTTGTAATCAAATTGAATAACTGAGAGGTGACGGTTTGATTATGAATCAATATGTTGAATTAATTAGACTGAATACACTACTAAAAAAAGGTATTTTCACCACAGCCGATACGTAAGGCCAAAAGTTAAAATGTCCGTGACCAAAAGGACGTTGCTACCAAAAATCTTGTAGCCACACCCGTGGCTCCACTTTATGTGACAAGAACGATTTGGCCACGGACGACGAGTGGACGTGGCAACACGTACACGAACTAGCCACGGCCACACCCGTGGCTATAACTTATTTTAAAAGAATAAAATTATAATTTTTTGAAATTATTATTTAGTTTTTGTTGTAGCCTTGACCGTGGCCAAAAGTAAAATTAAATTTTGAAATTCTAGTTTTGTCCACGGCTTCTGCCGTGACTACAAGCAAAATTAAAATTTGAAATTTTACTTTTGGCTACGGCTCCAGCCGTGGCTAAAGTAAATGAAAATTCAAATTTTCACTTCTCCCTGCAGATAAGGCCGTGGTAAAAAGAAAATTTAAATTTAAAATTATATAGTTCTGGCTACAGCTTTGACCGTGGCCAAAAGCTTTTTTTCTGTTTTGTTTAATTACTGTTCTACCCTGTAAATGTACATGCATGCAATTCCAACTAGAATATCAATTATAAAAAGAACAACCTTAATTAATTAATATACATCAAAATTGTCCAATACAATTCACTTTAATTGAGCAGAGAAAAAAAAACGGACCCATTTAAGGTGTGGAAATATAAGATTGGACCAGTTAGGGAACTAATGGTAAAATAGGCCCACCCGCTGATTTTCGTGTCTTATGGACTAGTTTACCCTTCGACTGATGCAAAGACTTGTTTGCATATCATAAACATATAAACATACTTATTTATATCAGTCACAATACAAATATAAAATGCAAAGACTTGTTTGCATACTTGCAAACAACAACATAAACCATAAACATTAAATGCAAAGAATTGTTTGCATACTCGAAACGACAACAAGATAAACTAGAAAATGTAAAGACTTGTTTGCATCAGTCACAACACATAAAGATTAAATACAAAAACTTGTTTGCATACTCGAAACAATGACATACCATAAATGCAAACATTTGTTTGCATAAACCAGAAGGGTATTATCGGTAGTGAAAGGGCCGTTTTTACAATATCAACGTTAAATGGGTCTTTTCTTATTTTACAAATACTTAATGAGGGCCAATATTATAAACCGGGCCTTAGTTGGGCCAATTGTGTTTTATAGGTGCTTAATGAGGGCCTAGAACCACTTCCATGTTAATTGAGACGAAATAACAATTAATTTCACCATTCATAAATAAGTTTCATCACTAATGAACTTAGACAATTCTAGCAAAAACAAAATACACTAAACAAATTCTAGTGCATTTGCACTTGTCTAGCAAAAACAAAATATATTAAACAAATTTCAAAGTGCATTTTGATCGGACCTCAAAAGTGTATATTTATCCCCCGAATAACACTTTGTTTGTCTAGCACTTAGCTTATATTATTGCATTATATCTATTGATTAGTGCTTTCTTGTCTTTTGTGTAGGTTTCATGAGCCGAAATACGAATCTTGTGTAAAAGCCCGCAAAAAGTCGAGAAAAGCAAGCAAAAATGTGTTATTGGCACAAGGGAAGAAGAATGAATATTTGCACCAGCGAAATCTACTAAGGGTACCCCACGGTCAACTTTGGTCAACCCTGTTGACTTGACTTTTCGGTCAACTTTGACTTCAATAGACTTTTCGGTCAACTTTGACTTCTGCTAACTTCTGTTGACTTTCGGTCAACTGTTGGACTGTGCTGACTTTGGTCAGCTCTGTTGACTTTCATTGACCTGAATTTCTATTTTTGATCTTAATCTTAAAAAGGCTCCACAAGAAGATCCAGAAGTCCGATTGGGGCCCATGAGCTATCAAACTGAATGTCTTGGCCCAAGCTACAATTCAAGCCAAAAAAAAATAGGTTTTGCTGATTGCCTAATCCCTCTAGGAGACCAACAGCAGCAGCTACAAATTTCACCAAGTTTGGAAGTCTTTGCATGCAAGTATTCTACTTTGTAATATCTATATAAGAGAAGTTGTAACTAGGGTTTATTATCTTTTAGCTAAGCTAATCTTTTAGCCTCCACTTTAAGATCCATTGAAGAAGAGTTGATCTTCTTCTTTATTGTATTCAATATCAATCCATTATTTTCCATTATGATGTTTTATGATTTATTTATTCGTTCCTTGAGGATGAGTAGCTAATTCTTCATGGGGGGATGGTGGAAGCTTTCTAGGTGATGTAAAAGTATCATGTTTGTTTCTCTTGTTCATTGTAATTCAAAGTTCTTAATGCTTATTTGCTTCTATCTGCAGTATGAGGTAAGTATGATTATTTGTATGCTATTGTTATCCATGATGTTAAAATATTATTGTTAGGGTTTAGGGAGACCTAGCTTTTAATGGTAGTATTTATAATTATTGTAGATGTGTAGTAAAATAGCTGAGAGATGATTATTACATGTTTATAATATATATCTTTTATTGGAACCCTTTTGTGATTAAATCAAATAGCTGAGAGGTGATGATTTAGTTATGAATAATATGTTGAGTTAATTAGATTCAATAGCTGAGTGGTGAGGATTTAGTTATTATTGATTCCCTTGGTGTTTCTTAACCATTGTTTTCTATTGTGTTTGAGCTAAGATCTCCCCCTCTGAGGTGGGTACGACCCTTGTTACTTGTCTACTTTGATCTTCAATTTATACAGGCACAAGAAGGAACTTCAACTTAAAAATACAATCTTTTGATAGTAGGATATTTTTCCTCTCTATCAAAATGGCGCCGTTACCGCTCTATGGAACGAAGTTCATTCAAGCACAAAAGAGAATAGTTGTTTCGGGACATCATCCCACTTCTATCCCTCCCACCCTTCAATTTATATTTGTTTTAATTAATATTTTTAGGTGTCTAGTTACTTAGTCCTCTTGTTGATCTTGCAGTGAAAACGGATCTGAAAAAGCTCGAAAAACGGAGTAGATATCAAAGTTTGAAGAAGAGAGCGCATTCAGAAATTTTTCCTGAAGTTACTGTTCCGAAGTGGGCCTGACCTCGAGTCGAGATCACTTTGGCCTGTAACAATCTCGAGTCGAGTTTTAGGCAGAAAATTCACTCGGTTTTGCGTGATTTTTCCAGGGCTATCCAGGATTCCTTTTGGGCTGAAATTTTTACTGTTGAAAAATTTTGGTGTGATCTACTTGCCCTGAATGTTTCAAGATTTTTGGAGCAGCAAAAGATATTTAATTTTTCATTCAAAGACGGGAAGTTTTGCTGAAATTACTGAACTGGCAGTTCCAGGCAGGGAATTTGCCCGTTCTGCGTGATTTTTCCAGGACGTTCCAAAACTCCAAATTAGCTAAATTTTTTACTGTTGAGAGATCGTGAGGTGAACTAGGTAGTCTATTTGTTTCAGTATTTTTAAGGACTTGTAAGTTAATTAATTATTCGATCCACGAAGGGGTCGCAGTTGTAATATTTTTAAAGTAGATTTTTAAAGTAGGTGTTGCTAGGATTTTTATTATTGTGTGTTCTAAGCGGGTAGTAGAGCAAGGTTGTGGAGCTAGCCTTGGGTCTACTAAGGAACGACTCCTAAGGACGATTGAAACCCAAGGAGCGGTTTCCCCTTAGTCGACTTCAACTCGTCTTCTCCCCACATTTGTGCGCTTGTTTGGCAATTTTACTTTTTAGCACAAAGTGGGAGGTAAGCATTCTCCTAACCCTCCTCGAATCCCCTGCAAGAGGAGTTTCTGTATTGATTAGCATGACCTTGATTGTTGCTTGATTTCAATTTCTGTTTTTACTTGTTAAACCGGGACTGCAAGGCGGACCTGACCTATAAGTGAAACCTAAATATCAATTGATTGCAATATCCTAAGACTTAAAATTGAATCAACTAAAGCCATGCTATCACGATGTTCACATTGAGACCTTGACGGATACTTCAACCAGTACTGTTTGGTTTTTCTTTGATTGGAGCACAAGTCAGGAATTGGGTCTGGAACCCCTGCAGATTTATCTGTAGAATCAATTGTGGTTATTTAATTAAGGAACGTGTTTAGGCACGGAAAACCTCCCACATTGGTTATTAGCTGCTTGACTCTCGAGATATAGGAAGAATCATTCACGAAGCTTGGAGAGAACTCATTGACTTGGGTGAACACAAAATAGAGTCAGTTTTTGAGCCGCTTGTTAGATGCTTTTGAATAGTTAGGACTTTTGTGGCATATGTAATGCGCATGTTGCATGCATCTTAGATCAGGTAAAATCTCGTCCAAACCTATAATCTACACAAAGAGAACAATTACGGACCTCTCTACTCCTCTTGAGGAAGAGTTTCATAACTCAACCTCCTTACCTTCTGAAGAAGAGTTCAACGACTCAACTTCACTTTCTGAAGTACATCCCGCACCTATGGCTCAAGAAGCTACCCTTTGGGATTACTTTTCTCTTTTGGCCACTGGGCCACCCACTTGCATTGTCTTACCAGAGACACATGCAGATGGCTATGGCATTCGCCCACGGATTGTGGGCATGTTGCCTAAGTTCCATGGACTTCCACGGGAAGATCCATATCAGCACCTCAATAAGTTTCTGACTGTTCTCCATACTTTCAGGGAGAAGCATTTATCTGAGGAGGAAGTTAGCTTAAGTTTGTTCCCATTCTCTCTTGAGAATAAAGCATATCATTGGTTACATAGCCTTCTTCCTAATTCTATTGTCACTTGGGCTCAACTAAGTAAAAAGTTTTTGACCAAATTCTTTCCTATTACTAGAACTAATGACATAGTTGATGCCATAAGAAGTTTCCGGCAAAAAGAGGGTGAGGTATTCTTTGATGCATGGGAGAGATTTCACGACCTACTTCTTCAATGTCCACACCATAAAGTCGATGACACTGAAAAAGTTAGGATTCTATATAGGAGCCTTAATACTCAAACTAGAGGCACAATTGATAACATGAGTGGTGGAGATTTCCTTGATTTCTCCACCACCAAGGCTATTGCATTCCTTGAAAAACTAGCTAATAATAGCCAAAATTGGGACTTACCTGGACCAACCCTGAGAAACACTACCCTGGACTCATATGATAAACCTAGAAGCACATATGAGGTCGAACTCGACCTCGAGCTTAAAACTTTACTTCAAGGTTTAGTAAAAAAGGTAGAAGCACTTGAGTTGTCCTTAAATCCCACATCACCTGTTATGAGTGCCTCCACTCTCCAATATGATGCATGTCATGACCAGACCCATACTGCCGATGTGTGCCCTCTCCTTTATAATTCACCAGAAACTGAGGAAGCCCGTGCGTTCAGCTACGCCGGGCAAACCAAGTTTACTAAGGGCAATGACACGTACCCATACGTGGAACTCTCCAATCTTTCTTATTCAAATAATCATTATGCGATTTCATCTGGTTTTAATAACTTTTATGGGAAACGTAGTAATGCCACGTATGTTGGTAATAATGAAAATCAGAACAGGGTAACGGTCCCCCCTCATTCGAACAATGCTCATCATATGAGTAGTTCCAGGGACTAGGTGCCGACCAATCAATCTGCCCGTCCTAAGACCTCCCTTGAGGATGTGCTTGCCCGTTTCATTCAACAGATGCAAGCGTCCATTGAATCAAATGCCCAAGCCATCCAGAGGATTGAACAAAAACTTGATGAAAAGGGTAGATTTCCGGGACAGTCCATCCCGAACCCCAAGGGCAAAGAAATTGCCTTGGTGACGGAAACTCCATCTACATCTGCACCACTTGCTGAAGTTAACTCGGTCTCCACCCTTAGGATAGGTAAACAGGTTGATAATCAAATTAGTTATACACCGAATCCCAACATTGTGACCCCGGTTACCTCTGCACCTGTTGCCCCACTTAAACCTCCGGCAAATGAGGCGACCACCTCTAAGTCGAAGAAGACTGCCCGTGAGATTGTGGATTCTCCACGAACTTACAACCCACCTGTACCTTACCCCCAGAGACTCACAAGGTCTCTTCAGGAAGTACAAACTGAGGAGGTACTTGATGTGTTTAAACATGTAAATATTAACATACCTTTCCTCAAAGCTATTAAGAAGATACCTTCCTATGCTAAGGTTTTAAAGGACTTGTGCACCGCCAAGAGAAAAAAAAATGTGCCTAAAAACGCGTTTGTGGCAGAAGAATTCTCTGCACTTGTCCAACATAACGGCGTGGTAAAATATAAGGACCCTGGAAAACCGACCAGACCTTGCAAGTTTGGTGATAAGTTCATGGGTAGAGCTTTATTAGACTTAGGAGCGAGTGTTAATCTCTTGCCTTATTCCTTGTACATCAGCCTAGGTCTAACATACATGAAAACCCACGACCATGTCTTTACAATTGGCCGACAGATCATTGAAAGTACCTAGAGGAATAATTGAGAATCTATTAGTTAAAGTAGGCCTGTAAAAATGGCCCTTTGACCCTACACCTGGCCCAGCCCGGCCCACCCGGCCCATTCAACGAAAAAACCCTTAAAGCTTCACCCTTATGATTTTTAGGGTAGGGCCGGCCCGACCCTCTTCTTTTAAGGGTCTGGTTAGGGTTTAGCTTTGAAAATCTTAGACCCTACCTTTAGCCCGACCCTAATTAACCCTCTCAAAGCCCTCTTACGGCCCTCATAAATATATGTATAATTTTTAATATATTTCTCTATATATCAAAATTTGACATTGTTTTAGAGTTTTAATCATAAAGATTTTTCCAATTAGACATAGATGTCACTTTTGTTTAAGTTATATAATATTTATCGAATATTCCCGAACTAGTTGTTAAAAAACTATTATATAACTAAAAGAAATTGATTCTCAATAGAATATTTTTTTTATTAACCATCTATTTCATTATTGAGCATGCAATAAATGGTAATTCGATTATTATTTTAAATATGTATTTTATACTTATTATGCTAGAATTTTATAAATTTAGGATTAAATTTCTAAAGTTTGATTTTAGATTTAAATATTTAAATAAATATGGCCCAAAAATAATATTTGATCTTAGATTTAAATATTTCTATTTCATTCTTACTGCAATGTGTAGGTATATTCTCGGTTACGAGGTAATTAACAATATCGGCATACCATGGAGTTTCTAAGATAGCAAATAAATCTTCATCCGAAAAAGTATCACTAATTTCATTTTCTTCATTATCTTCTATATTTAATCTAGAAAGGTGGTTGGCTATTACATTTTCACATCCTTTTTTACCTTTTATTTCTACAGAAAATTCTTGTAAAAGTAATACCTACCTTATTAGTCTTTGTTTTGTCTATTTTTTAGAAAGAAGATGTTTAAGAGTGGCATAGTCCGTGAAGATAGTAGTTTGGGAACCTATTAGGTACGGTCTAAACTTTTGAAGGGCAAAAACTACGGCTAGCATTTCTTTTCCGATTGTTGTATAATTATGTTGATCATCATTTAAAGTCTTACTAGCATAGTATATAACACTTGGTTTATTATCTATTCTTTGTCCTAAAACCGCACCAACGGCATAGTCCGAGGCATCACACATTAACTCAAAGGGAAGAGAACAATCCAGAGGTTGGATTATGGGAGCGGAGGTCAAGGCGGTTTTTAGTTGATTAAAGGCCGACACACATTTTTCATTAAATTCAAAAGTTGTATCTTTAGTTAATAGATTGTAAGTGGTCGGGCAATTTTAAAAAAATCTTTAACAAACCTTCTATAAAAACCGACATGGCCTAAAAATGCTCTAATCTAAGTTATAAGGGACAAGGCAATCTCAAGTTTGTTGAGACAAACTTATATAAATTTGTCTCTGGACGGCCCTGATTACAAGTTGGAGGTCGAAATCAGATCTCAACCCTTGGATTTCCTCGATCACAGTGTATCTTTATAACTTATATATAAGTTAATAAACTTACGGTTGGGCTTAAGTTACGGTTGGGCTTAAGTTACACAGTGGGCTTAAGTTACGCTTTGAATATATATCACCATAAAACCATAAAATCAAAAAAAATCAAAAACTAAACAAAACAAGAGCTTCCCTGTTATGTAAAACTGTACGGGGTAAAAGTTAGGGCGGGTGCGAAGAGTTTTGAACCACCACCACTGCCGTAATCTCTCTCTCGATCTCCTTCTCTCTTCGGCGACCAGGTATCTCTCTCTCTCTCTTCCTCTTTGATATCAACTGTTATTTTATTTTTTTTAAATTCAAAACTTTGTGTGATGAACAATGATGTTTTAGGATTTGAAAACTCTCCAAAGCTGTAATTGAGTTTTAGAATTGATGAAGTAGTTATAATCTTAGTAAGGAACATATTAATCTTAGAAGCTATTTAATAAATTTCATGCTTTCTTAATTTTTAAGTAATTGATTGATGATTTTTGTTTTTTTTATATTGCAAGTCTGTTCTTAAGTGATTTTTGATAGAATTGATTGATAATTTGATTTCTAATTGATTTATAATTTGTAAGTTTGTTCCAGTTTTTGATTTGTTCTTAAGTCTCTTTCATATTGGTATGTAGTAAAGGTGTTTGATAGAATTCTTGAAAGAGACCAAGTTTCTTGGAATTCCATGATTGCCGCATATTTGCGATAAGGGCTTTTTATTTATCAAAATTTAGTATTCAATCTCTTTCGTCAATCTCTCTTTCTTTAAACTCTCTCTTTCGTCAATCTCTTTTGAGCAGGAAACCTTAATCAATTTTAATTCAATCAGATATAAACCAAAATTGGCTATTCAATCTCTCCCTTTCTTTAAACTCTCTTTCTTTATCACCGTTAATAGAAGATTTATAAGATTTTTTTACTCATCAATCGAATAAATCAGGTACCCTTTGAGAAGTTGATTCAAAGGTTTACTTGCAATATCACAATCTGCAAGTATTTGATTCAGAGGTTTAGTTGCAATATCAAAGAGTTGGGGTAATTTTTTAACTCTTAATCTTCAATACTTTTTTTATCTAGCAATTGCTTTTATTTGATATTTTTTTTTATTGTTGATTCAATTCAATAACAGCATGTTCGCCTACAATTTTGTTTATTCTTGATTACGTAGAGAAGGATTAAAATTACTGTGCAAATACCTACTCCTGAAGAAAACACTAAAAAAAAACATAGTAGGAGTATCAATTATTGCTTGAACCAGAGAAGCAGGGAAGCAGAGAACATCAGAAGAAGTAAAATCATGGAGAGAGAGACGCAGTGAAGGATAGAAAGAGACCTAAATCTAGCCATAGATCTATATGTTCAGGAACACAAATTCAAAAATTGGTTTGATTAGAAAAATTAGGAGTAGAATTATGGTGCAGACTGTATGTTCAGGAACATATAGTGTGTGTCTACTTCTAAAAAAAGAGCTGAGGATAGCATATTTTTAAATAATGATTATTTAGAAATAATAATTCTTTAACAGAATTATTTTAAAAGGACTCCCATTAACAGAATTCAACACATCTCATAAATGGTGAGTGATCAGCGAGTCCACACAAATGGGACGATCTGACTAAAGCAGGAGAATGTCAAAGCAGGAGAATGTGTCTGCAAAACTATGGTTTGGACAGGTTATGACCAGATTGCATAGGCTGACCATAGCCTGCAGGCTGTGTAGGTTGGCCATAGCCAGGATGCGTCGGTGGAGGGTAAGGGTTCCCTGTTGCATTATCGTTGGTATAGTCCGTTGGTAATATGCTATGCCGAATGGATGACCAGAAATATCGATCAAATAGAAGAGAGAAAAGTACAAACACCCCAAAATAAATTTGGAGTTTGTACGTCCTCCTCGACTCTCTTTCTAATGGAGTTTATAGGTAGAAGTAGATTTCTATCTGTAATTAATAAAAGTACAAACTGTATAATGACCGCATAATATCACTAAATTTAAGATTCTGCACTCATATTAACATAATCAGTGATCGCAAACATCGTCTGAACAATAGTCTCCACCTTATTTAACTTGAACTATGACCTCCTTGTCTTCATTTTCATAATCTTGTCCGTCTTTACCAGCACCATCATTATCAATTATAAACAATTCTAAATTGACTAAACAATCAAAAGCACCATTATCATACATATATAATCATTCAATTAACTTCCATCCCATTTTACCAATTAACAAAATAGTAGATCATTACAAATAAGTAAAAAGTCCTTATAGCTATGTAACATGGACACTCCGTGTAGTCGATTTGTGAAAAAACCCTTAGTGAATGTACCTTGAGGGATGTGAACCTCGATTCTGGATAGGACAACGAGGGGGATATAGTTACTTCCACTTATAATTGGTGAAGAACCTGAGTTGTTCCTGCGACTGTAAAGCATCGATCTGTTGTCATAACATACATTATATAAGCATGGTCCATAAAATGTATATAATTGGATCATTTTAATCACTTATAACTTAGATTTGGTCAGGTCCACTTATCATAATTTATTCAGAATTTTTTTGCATTTTCATTAAGAATATTGTGGACTATGGAGACACAGAAAACATCAAAGATACAATAACGTTACATAGGCTCTTTTGGTTTAGAATAAACTTAGCTATTGGCTAAAGTTTTTAAATTAATTAATTTTTTAAAAGTTTAATTAAACAGCCAGCAGCCCAGCAGGCATTTGAATCCATTGATGGAATGAATGGTTCATAGAGTCAGGCCAAAGGGGACCAAAATGAGTGCGCCAGGCCATCTGCAGGTGTATAAAGGAGATCAAAATGATTGAATGCATTTTATTCCAAACATATATATAAGGGTCTTAAACCTATAGTTTAGTGTAAAGTAGCTATGTGCTGAGAAGAAGAAACCAAATGGAACAGTGTTGCTATGTAACATGGACACTCCGTGTAGTCAAAAAAATTTGTGTCGGACACACATCGACTTGTTGGATACACTTACAAACTTATGCACATGATTCAAGTTAGAATTTATAATTCAACTTGTTGAATTTCTGTCTAAAATGCTTTTTCTATTATCAATTTCATTCTTTTGATTTTGGTCTAAATTTTGTTTGAACAACTCTCTTTTTTTCTTGTTCTTCCATTAAATTCAGATTGTTAATTGGCTTGCAAACGATCGAGCTCGATCACAGTAAGTATTAATCAATCTCTTCGATTACAGTAGTTCCTTCGAACAATTCTCTTTTTTTCTTGTTCTTTTAATTCCTGTCTAAAATGCTTTTTCTATTATCAATTTCATTCTTTTAATTTTGGTCTAAATTTTGTTTGAACTGTGCTGTAATTAGTTCATTAATATTGCAATAGAATTTTTAACATCTCATGTAAAAATTGAATATATGTGGTAAAATATAGATAGTATGGTGTTTGATTGATTGGTTATTTTGACCAATTGAATGCTTTTGTTGATATGGTTGAAATATGTGTTGAAGATGCAACATGCTATAGTATTGGAACCAGTTATCTATAACTGTTGAGTTCAGAGAACAATGTTATTGAGACAGTGTAATTAATTCTTTTAAGTATAGGTTGCATTTGCGAAATCAGGAACAATGGTAATGGCAATGTACCTGCATACATCAATGCTAAAATGCCATTTGTTTTCCAGTTTCCCCTTAAATAGTTACCATAATGGCAAAAAAAAAAAAAAGGACTGCCATAGGTTTCTGATTTGTGAGTCCTTGGCTAACCATAGATCATATATTCATCTCCACTCACACCAACTTGATCTTTGTTGCCCAAATTTATGTTGATCAAGGTACTTCATATCCACTCACAATCAATACTTTTTGTGTTCTTATGCATCTAAAAATTTCAACTTTCTTCTTTCAGACCAAATTGATATGTTGACATGTTTATCGTTGAAAGAAGGTTTTTCTTTGACCTGAAATGGAATCATTGTTAATCGAAATAAAGAGAGAAAGGTGTTAAGAGCATACCTACAAATACTGAATAGATATTCTTTAAATAGTATAGATTTGGAATAATTCTTGCTGTTTTTGTGTGAGCCTAAATGCTTTCTTTATATGTGCTCGAGAGGATTGCAGTTAAGTTTACATTAAAATCATTTGCAATTCTATCTTGCTTTTTGTTCACCATATTATTGACTTCAAAGTTTCACGAAGGAATACGAAATTTTTGTAGTCCCTTTTCCCCAAACACAAACTAAACTGACGAGTAAATAAATATTCTGTGTCAAATAGCTGAGCTGAGCATTCAGATATTACCAATAGGTTGTAACCTAATTAGCTTCCTGATAAATATTATATTACATCTGATAGTTCAGTACTTCAGATTAATTACAAATTTGTTTTGTCTGAACTGAAGTGTTGACTTCAGTTCATGTTCTAATGTACTTCTGACCAGATTGGGTTTTCGACTTAAAAGGTTAACTATAGTATTATCTGTCCTCTTTCAAACAATCTAAGCTTCATCTTGGATTATTTCTGTAAAAGACACACATTTTCAAAGATGAGACTGTTGAGCAGAAAAGAAAAAAAAAATTGACCTATACAGTTTATACCGGTAGATTGAATGGTCTGTCGTAGGAAATTTCTATGAAATTCATTTGAAATGCATTTTTGCTGATTCAAAAGTCTGGGTAAACAAGACTCAGAAAGCTGTAATTAATATTTTGGAATTAATTTCTTTAGCCGGAGTTTATATATCGGGACTTTGCATTGAAATCTGATATATTCTATTTGACTGCTGTAGTATAGACCCGTTATAGGATATTCTTTTATTGGGACTTTTTTTTGTATTCTACTAATTCACAAACCTCATTAGGAACCTGATCCTACAACTAAGGAGTGATAGTGTTCGGCTTTGTCTTAGGATCCTCATAAACTTCATTAGACACTTGTTCTATGATATTCTTTTGTTAATGTTTGATTTGCATTTGTTATTGACCAGACCATGTGTGGGTTTTTGTGCCATGTTTATTTCTTTTGCTTTGTTTTTATGTGAAAGAGTAAGTTGATGACTGCTTGTATTGTTTATTAAATCTCGCAATTATTTGACTTGAACTTTCGTCATCTTAGATTTATATATAAAGTATTAGAGTAGTAATCTGGAACTGTGCTCTGTTCACTCGCTGTTTTAAGATATTGGTAATTCTTACCAAAAAAAAAAAAAATAGAAACAAACAAAAATCATTAGTAGTCTTATTTGTTGTGCATGTATTGATGTGAATTGTGTGTGGCTGTCATAAGAGCTCCACCTAGCCTGCCATGACTCTGTGTTAGTCACTACGAGAAATATCCTGTTTTTAAAAAGATAAAAACAATTTGTGAAAAAACCATTAGTGAATGTACCCTGAGGGATGTGAACCTCGATTCTGGATAGGACAACGAGGGGGATATAGTTAGTTTGGTTCTCGAATATCTGGGGGGGGGGGGGGGGGGATATTTTTGTATTATGGTGTGCTCAAAGTCGATACAATGTTTTAGGGTATTTCAGACTCTGCTGTCGTCAAGTATTATGTGCATAAACTTTTTAACCCCGTTTGTAGGCCAAGTAGGTTTTTTTAATTTTAAGTTCTTGATTTCAAAGTATATGGACATTTACTAATAATTATAATTGGACAATCTTTAATAAGAATGAAGGTCCACATAAATGTAATCTTTACTGCGATTTCAATTGAAAGCATATCAGATATCGAACCAAAAACATTTTTTGAATGTTGTAGCCTATAAACTTTTTCTATTTAACTAATGTTCAATGTTCACAATAATAAAATAATAAGATATATAAAATATTATATTTGTATCAGAGGAATGCCTTTCCAACTCCATGATTTCCCTGACTTCAACTCTGCAATAAAAAAGTCTGAATTTCTACAATATTAAGCTTTCAAAATTTGGGTTAACCTAGACTCTGGGTTAGAAAAAATTCTCCAAGATAATTTTCCTAAAAAAGCTAATTCCTTCATAGCCATCCTGAAAATGAAATGAAGGAATGGCATTGAGCACTGCAGTGGTTAACACACCTCTTCCAGCCTTGGACAACTTCTTGGATGACAGACTTGGATCACATGCGATACCTAAGTATCTTCCTGAGGATGTTGAACACTTCATATTTAAAATACTTTCCAACTCTGTACACAGACTCTGGGAGAGGTTTGGGGATGGATAAAAACAAGATTGGGAGGGTGAAAGAAGAAATAACTGAAGAATTGCATGAGAATGAGTTAAAGTTCAATGTCATATAATCCCAATTATTATCAATGATCACAAATGCTTGATACATAGTAATTCGTTAACGAGTTTGATGGCATAAAATTACACATGATCAATAGATGTCCAACATAAGATTAAACATAATAATCCATGATATTAATGATCACTAACGCTTCTGGTCATTGGATGTCCTACATAATTACCCATGATATTAATGATCACTAACGCTTGTGATCATTGGATGTCCTACAAGTCCTCGATAATTCTTGAATCTGGAAGCCGTATATTGTAATTCTACTGGTACGTACGTATCTTTAGCAAATCCGCATCTAGACATAAATAGAAACAATGTCTACAATCAAGATCTTTAGGATGAGTGCATCCATTAAAAATGGCTTGCAGACCATTAACTATCACCACACACCCAGTAAGATGAAGATGAAGTAACTGAAATACTTCCTTTGCAATAGCAATAGCAAATGCATCGTAGTCACATGTATATTCAATCTCATCGTGGTAATTCAGACGAAAATCATTCAACTTTGGGCAAGAACAACCTTAGGGTATACTAAATTTTATTCCAATATCCAATACTATAAGAAGTAAAATCACAAATGTAATTAAGTAAAAAAAATACTAAACTGTTGGAACCCTAATCTAATGAAAAAGAAATATTCCTAGATACCGACTCAATGAAATAGGATTAACTGAACAAAGAGGAAATCAATCGTAATTAGAACATACTTCCTAACAAAAAAAAACCATCCAAAAAAGAAATCGACTAAGAAGCATCCTACCTTGTACAAACTTCTATTGCTATAACAATTATTACCTAAAAAACTATATAAGGAGACCATGTAAAATAAACTAGACAAAGATTCATCGAAGCTTAGAAACTCAAAGACGAAAGCTATAACAACCGCATAAAGATCTTCAACTATTGAGGTATTTTTTTTTTTTTTTTTTTTTTTTTTTTTTTTTTTTTTAATAAATATTTATCTATACAACTTTGATAATTAGTTATGCATGTCCTCTCTGTTCTTCTATTTGAAGTGATAGATAGATTTTCTTAATAGGGTTTGATTGGATTTATTAGTTATGACTCATATATATTCTATAATCTAATTCTATAAATTAGTTCATTAATTCCATATTATATATGTCTACTGCATAGATAGTTAATACTTTAAAGGTTAAAAATTGATCTATAAAGATTTCTTAATAACAATTACTGAATTTAACATGATAATATAAATGTTTTTACTTGAAAAATTATGTTAGTAGTTATATTACTTATGTTCTACGTATTGAATGGTCAGATATTAATTACAAATCTTGACTATAATTTACTTGATGGAGTAGTTACTAGGTGAAAACATAGGATTGTCTTAAATCTTACCTCAATGCTATATTATAAAACAAATATGATTATGTTATTTACTTCTAAGTGTATACATGACTAAATGGCTAGGAAAAAAAAAATTAATTTTGTCTATCTACTGTATAAAGTACTAATTCGCAGTAAAAGCATAAAGTGTCTAGGTTAATTACCTTCTCCTGTAATGTGTAGATTGTTGTTAGTACTTCTAATTTTTGGGTGTATACTGAATCAAATCATAACTGAGTCAGATCAATATTATTGTGTGTATACTATAGCAATAGAAATGTTCAAACAACCTTTGTAAACTACAAAAAATGCACACAAGGAAAAAAAAAATTAATATCTAGACTAAGTTCATCTAACCTCACCTACATCAATTTCAACAACTTTTAAAACAGTATTCATCACCTAAATAATGAATGAATTATATTTTATAATTACCTCAAATTAATATAAACTTTATATGTAGTACTTATATATCTTATATTTTAAAAAATTATTATACTAACAATAAATATTTGTAGAATTAATTTTTTTTTTTTTTTTTTATTATAGGTTGAGAATGTCGAAAAGAGAAACAAACTACTTAATTGATTGGAAGGAAGCTAATGATAATTTGGAAAAGTTTTATGAAAAGACAACAAAAAGAACAAAGAGATATGAAGAAAGAGTAAAAAGGAAACAAACAGTGGAGAGAAGATACAGATACCAGATAAGACAAGTAAAGCGTCAAAATAAAGAATTACAAAAACAATGGGAAAATCAACAACAATAGAATCATGTACTTATTTATTTTAAAGATTCTTATCATTATTTTATTCTCAAGAAAAAGGAACAATTATGATCAATTGCTTTAAAGATATTATAAATGAAAAATTATTGAGTCTATGTTTTTTGTGTTAAATACATCACAATATATATTATATATTATATTCTAATAAATTTTAGTCATATTAATCACAGTGATGTTACATATTATATTAAAGTTGAATTTTAAATTTAGTATTCACATGCCATGTTCTTTTATTTTTGTATTTCAAATTTAAGTTTCTTTTTTTACTATTTCCAATATCATTGAATAAATGAAATATCAAACAAAAATAAAAATACAAACTCCTATTTCAATATTTGGGTTTCATTGAGATTTTGCAGTGGAATATAAATACCAAATCTACAAAATGGTTCAAATACAAGAAATATCAATATCAGAGATTGGAAGACAAAGTTACGAATGGAAAATTGTTGTCAAAGTTCTCTTATTATTATGGAAAGAAATAGATCAAAATAATTCAAAAAAAATCAAATGCCACATGATCTTAATGGATCAAAAGGTAATTATTCTATCATTTAGACACAATAATATTTTTATTAAAAAATTTTATAATATTTTTAATATAATTTTTTCTTATTTTGCAGGAAGACAAAATACATGCAAAAGCCGATCATAAACCTATAACAAGATCCAAAAAAAAAAATGACCGAAGGAAAATATTATACAATTGAAAGATTCAAAAGTTATCGAATAATAGAGGGATTGCAATTTACAAAACATGAATATCGCTTATCAATAGAAAACTTTACAAGGATACAATCAATCAAAAATGAATACAGAAATTTCCCTAGATATAGTTTTAATTTCGTACAATATTCAAAAATACCAAACTACTGCAAAGAAAGTTACAAAGGAAAATGCTTTGGTAAGATATAAAAAAAAAAATTAGAATTCTAACAAATATAATGTCTTTTTATTTACTAACATAAGATAAAATTTCTTTTGCAGATATTATTGGAAGGCTGGATTACTGCAGCAAAATCAAAAAACAAATTAAAAATGCAAAATTATCGGAAGTGCGCTATATAAAGATTAGAAATGAATGGTACAACACATGTTTCTACCATTTATTCAATTAAATAATTATTATATAAAAAACTAAAATAAAAAATATATATTTTCAATGGATTTTTTTTTTTTTTTGGTGCAGCTACAATTTGATTTCAGGTACACTTTATGGAACATTGGTAAAGGAATTTGAAAAAGCAAATCAATTACATCAAGCTGGAAAACAACCAATAGTGATCATTACATCTGCATTAGCAAAACATTATGAATCAAAATTTGGTAAGTTAAAACAATAATACTACCATCAATTCAATTATTCTAATTTTATTGATTCAAAATAACAAAAACAAATATTTATAAATATATGATAATAAAAAAATTATAAATGTTTCTAATTAAATTATTTCTTATTACAGGTTACTATGTTCAACCATCATATGCTACAAGAATATTTGTCAACTTCAAGATGCCAGAAGTTGAAGAATTCAAGGGAAAAATTAAGAAAATTGAAGAATTGAAAAAAATAAAATGTAATTCTTTTGAGTAAAGCCATATGATAATGGAATATTATAAGAGAAATTAACATTTTATAATTAAACTAATACAAAAATTTAAAGAATGCATTTTATTGACATTAGGGGTGTTATTCGAGCCGAACGAGCCGAGCTTTGAATGCTCATACTCGGCTCGTTTTAATACGAGCCGAGCCCGAGCCGAGTCCAATTTCTGAATCGAGTCTGGTTTTATGTTCAAGCTTGGCTCGCGAGCTATTTATCAAGCTCGAGCTCGAGCTCGTTAGGCTCGTTTAGCTCGAGCCCTCCAAGCTTGTTTAGCTCGAATCAAGCTCGATTCTGGTGATTCTGCTGCTGCTGCTTTATTACTTCTTCTTCTTCTTCTTCTTCCTCAATCAATGGAGAAAGAAATAAAATTACTCTCTAAAGTAACAGAAAACCATCTCTTTCTTTCTATCTCTCTATCTCTCTCTCTACTACTTATTAGTAGATCTACAAGAACAACACCACAACAAGAAGAAGAGAACACAGAAGAACAACAACTTTCCAACAAAACCCACATCAAACTTTGTTCCAATTCTCTCTCTCTTTCTCTTTCTTAGCATTAGATTTTCAAGAAAATTGCACCTCGAGATTTGTAAAATAGTAATGTAATTGCAAATATAGAAGAAGAAGAAGAAATGAGAATGAGAGAGAAAGTAGTAATAGAAGAAGAAGAGAGAGTGTTTTTATGAATCACTTGATCGAGTTCTTTCAACCCCATCATTACTTTCTTCTTCTTCTTCTTCAAATTCTTCAACTGGTGATGAAATAGAAGAAGAGAATTCTTCAAGTTATTCATGTTCTAATACATATGAAATATGGATTTCAGAACCAACATCAATTGAAGAAAGGCGAAAAAGACTTCTTAAAGAAATGGGTCTTAGTTCAGAGTCTTAGTTCAGACCCATTACTTTCAAGGGTAAAGTATATAAACTCGAGCTACTCGGCTCGGCTCGAATAAAGCTCGGGCTCGGCTCGAGCTCGAGACGAGCCTTAAATCTATTCAAGCTCGGCTCGTTTTACAAGATGAGCGAGCCCGAGCCGAGCTTTAATCGAGCCGAACACGAGCCGAGCTCGAGCTGCTCAGCTCACATAACACCCTTAATTGACATTACAAATTATGATCATTATTATATTATAATTAATAATTAAAATAGGAAAATTTGAATAATAAAATGTGTACATCCATTTACACTAGCGTGGGGAAGCCACGGGTACAACTAGTATCTCTTATATTCTTAGGAATAAAAAGGGAAGATATAATTGAAAGTTTAACTTCATCTACTTCTATTCCTTTAGGAGTTATAACATGACCAAGAAGTATTCCTTTAGTTACCATAAAATGACATTTTTCCCAATTTAACACTAAGTTCTTTTCTTCACATCTTATTAAGACTTTTTTTAGATTTTCTAAATATTTATCAAATGATTCTCCATACATAGAAAAATCATCCATAAACACTTCCAAAAATATTTCTACCATATCACTAAATATATTAAGGATACACCTTTGAAATGTGGCGGTGCATTACAAAGACCAAAGGGCATTCTCTTATAAGCAAATGTTCCAAAAGGGCATGTAAATGTTGTCTTTTCTTGGTCCTCGGGAGCTATATGAATGATCAGCTAACGTTTCTAACATTTGATCCATGAAGGGAAGAGGAAAATAATCTTTTCTAGTGACTTTATTTAGACGCCTCTAGTCGATACACACTCTCCATTTAGTAGGTGTTCTAATTCTTATTAGTTTGTCTTCTTCATCTTTTAAAATCGTGAAACTGGCCTTTATAGGCACTACATGTATAAGACTTACCTATTTACTATCAGAGATAGGATAGATTATACCCGCATCTAGTAGTTTTAGAATTTCATTCCTTACTACTTCTTGCATTATAAGATTTAGATATCTTTGAAGTTCTCTTGATGTTTTAGCATTTTCTTCTAAGTATATATGATGAAAGCATACCTCGGGGTCAATACCCTGAATATCATCTAATGACCACCCGATTGCAGAGTGGTGTCTTTGAATAATACCGATCAAATTTTTCTCTTGCTCGGGCGTTAAGGTCGATGAGATAATTATTGGGTGTTTACCATTTTCATCTAAATGTACGTATTTAAGATCGAAAGGTAAGATTTTAATTCTAGTCTTGGCGGTATAAGAATTAGGGTTTCATTAGACATTGTTTCACTTTCACATATAGGAAGATGAATAATAGAAGTCTCATCTTTTAAGGTAAAGTTATTATCTAGATCATAATTTTCATTATTAATAGATTCAGAATAAGCTAAAAATTATTTTATTTCATCTTGACATATATTTTCCGTAATCATTTTTTCAAGATTAAAAACTTCCTCAACTGGAGATATATGATTAGGTTGATTCATTAATTTTAAAATATTGACTTCTATTTTTAAGTTTCCAAAAGTTAACAATATACAACCATTTCTATAATTAATTAAAACTTTGGCGGTAGCTAAGAATGGTCAACCTAAAATGATTGGTGTAGAAACATCTATAGAGTGTTGAGTATCTAATATGACAAAATCCACCGGGTAAAAAAAAATCTGCAACTTTAACCTAAACATCCTCCACGACTCCTCGTGGTGTTTTTACGGATCTATCCGCTAGTTGAAGTGTCATACGAGTAGGCTTAATTTTTTTTAGTCTGAGTTTTTGGTACAAATAATAAGGGTGTAAGTTAACACTAGCTCCTAAATCTAAAAGCGTGGTACCGTGAAAACCATCACCTAGTGTACAATTAATTGTAGGTTTACCGAGATCTTTATATTTTACCACTCCATTTTGTTCAACAAAATAAGGTATTTCCTCAGTGAAAAATGCATCTTTAGGAACATTAGTTCTTCTTTTAATAGTACAAAGATGTTTAAGGAACTTAGCATTAGAGCGGTGAGAAAAGGTATATTAATAGTAAGATTTTTGAAAATTTTCTTAATCTCATTAAATTGTTCTTCCTTCTTAAGACCTATATAAAAGCCTATGTGAATAGGGTACCTTAGGTATATATTTCCTAACTTCTTCTTCTTTATCATCATTTTTATCATTATTTTTACTTGAAGAAGCGAAATTATTATCCTTAGGAGAAGTAGAATTTTTATCCTTAGATTTTTCACTAGAAGTAGGTTTATCAACATTAAGAGGTTGACTTTCTAAACTCGAATCTAGAGGAAGGACAACATTAGTATTTGTTGATTTATAATTACTAGTTTGAACTAAGTCATCTTCGGGAGGCATTAATACTTTATTATCATATTCTTTACTGGAACGTAAAATAATTACAACCTTAACTTCCTCTCTTTGAATTACATTATCCTTACTTGAGACTTCAAAACTTTTTGGTTTTCCTTTCTCAAGTTCGGTATCTACTTTAGCAAGTTTTTGTTCAAGTCTTTCAATGATTTTATTTTGTTTATCTTGTTGGTATAAGATTTTTATTAAAAGAGCTTCATAATTAGACTTAGGTTGCTCATTATATTGTTGATTTTGAACCGAAGGTGCATTATTAGCATTTTGCATTTGATTTCCATAATTTTGAAAATTAGGGTTTTGCACAAACTTATTAGGACCTTGATTTCTTGCATTTTAGGTTCCATTATACGGTCTTATATTTTTATTAAAAGGTTTAGGCTCATTAGGATTACTCCATCTAAAACCGGGATGGTCACAATATCTTGGATTAAAAGTAGGTCCATGATAATTATTAGGTCTATCTTCCCAAATACCATTAACTTGTTCTTGTTCACATGGAACAAAAGGACATGTGTTTTCATTATGATCGGTTTCGGAACAAGTTTGACATACTTCATTAACATTCATTACGGGATTTGTTTGGTTATTTTCAATAGAGAGACCATCGACCTTTTTGACTAAATTTTTAATTAAGGTTTTAACTTCCCCATCTTCTTCTATTCTAGCCGTAGGTTTAACTTCATAGACTCTGGGAATAGGATTAGGATTATTTCCACAATGTTGAGAATTATCGGCTAACTTAATAAAAAAAATCATTAGCTTGAGTCGCGATTTTACTAAGGAAAGTACCACCATTCATAGATTCTATCATATCACGTGTGGTGGGATTAGACCATTATAAAAATATTGAATTAAAGTTTCCATATGGATTTGATGATGTGGATATTGTATGTGTAATTCTCCAAATCTTTCCCAAGCTTCAAAAAAAATTCCATTAGGTTTTTGCCTAAAAGTTTGAATTCTATTCCTAACTTCTATGGTTCGAGACATATGATAAATTTTGTAAGAAATTTTGAGTTTAATTGGTCCGATGTTCTAATAGAGTTTCCGACTAAAGAATATAACCATTGAGACGTTTTATCATTTAGGGTCTGTTTGATTCGGGCGGGAAAAGAGTTTACCGGGAAATAGATTTACCATGTGCAAATATTCGGGAAATAAAATTTTGGTAAAATAGGTATAATGCTACATTGATCATGAAATTTTTTGAAAAATTATTTAAATATGTTTGTAGTGAGAGTTCAACAAAATTGAGCACTAATTTGTCCCAACATTTTAACTTATCATTTTGTTTTAAATATTTACCGCTTATTTTCCATTTAATCAAACATGGGAAATTGAAATTTTTCGAAAAATCTATTTCCCGGACTCGAATCAAACAGACCCTTAGAGAGAAATAACCTTAAACGAATACCATCTGTGCCTAATTTGTTTTCATTAAGAGTTGACAATATTTGCACAAATTTGTGTAAGTGATGATAAGGGTTTTCTCTCTCATGATCAAAGAATTTTGGCAACATATTAGTGATGCCATAGTGAATTTTAAAATCAGTTCCATCATCTAGTTCGGGCAAAACAATACAATTAGGAAGTCCGGTAGTAAGAGGCGTGAAGAGTTCATGCAATGGCTTTTCGGGTAAAGCAATTTCTAAGTAATCTATATTATTATCTAAATCTAAATAGGAATCAAAAGAGCTTTTAGCTAAAACTAAAAGGATTATTATCAAAATTAAAATCTATTGGACTATTATCTAAAACTACCGTACTAACTTGTAAATTATTTTTAACTAAGGGAGTATATGTATTACCGGATCTTAATAGCATATACCAACTACGACATTTAAATTATACTATTCTAACTATACTAACAACAAGCAAACAAACACACAAATGACACACTTCAAGCAATGCAAGTGAATTAATCCTCTTACGAGAGAATCGAGGATGATAAGAATGAAGGTACCTTTGTCCATCGAACTACGTGTTGCAAGCAATATAATTCAAAAGCTACTGATATAGTATTTAAATAAATTTGAATAGATAAGAATATGTGTACCTTGTCGCTCAAAAATTAAAAATTACGCTAATTTTTTTGTTGCAGAAATTTCTGCCAGGTCTTCTCAGGTCGTGCCGCGCTAGTCAGTAGGCAAGTCTGACTCGCGTGCAGCTAGTCAACTTGCGGCACACTAGTTCTTTTCTTCTTTTGGGCTGCGCGGCGCTAGTGAATCTCCTGGTTGAATTTACTGACAATTTTTTGACTTTTTCGGTCGAGTTTTTATGGAATTTTATAGGTGGGTGGATATGTGGGTATGTGTAGGGGTACTACATACTCCAGCCAATTAAAAGCAGCCACCGTGGCACAGTCATCCAGTCACCAGGTCGCCACAGCAATGACGTCCTAGTAGCTCGTTCACAGCGACCCGATCATACAACGACCAGCGACCTGCCATACACACGTGCTCTCATTCAATGCACAGAATATTCTCATCAGTTACACAATTAATTCACAGGGATGATCCGCGCGCGTTACTCATTTAATCCTCATTATGATGGCGGAGAATCTGCAAGATCCACGATCCACGCCCTTCTATCTTCTATATAAACAGAACTACGATGGCTTGATCTCTAAGTTCAATTCCCCCGAGCTAGAGTACGTAGGCAATCTCGATCTCAACGAGGTGCAGCCACCCCGATCTCCAATATCCCCATTTGGTCAAGTCTCCCTAGCGACCTGACCCAGCAGTGCATTAATCTAGAAATAGGTTAATACATTTGGCGCCGACTGCAAGGAATTCGATATAATCGAAAACCCAAACCCTCCCACCCACAAAATCAAAATCACCCATTCCAAATGACTAATCAGGAAGTTACTATCCAAGATCTGCAGGCACAGATTACACGTCTGCAGGAAGAAAATGAACGTCTAAAGGCCGCACAAACCAACCCCCAGCAGGGGAAAATAGCGGACTTGGAGTCATTCCTGTTGATGATTCCAACCAAAAGTTCGAGCAACTCAGCCAGCAGCTGGCGGAGTTCAAAGCATCTCAGGCTCTCCTTCACCGGTCCAAGAGCCACACTGCAGAGCAACTTGCTGTGCAGTCCCTTCAACAATTCCAGGAGTCTCCTTTCTCCAACGAGATCCTGGAACACGATCTGCCGAACAAGCTGAATGCACCCAAGTTCGACCAGTATGGAGGAGTCGGAGATCCAACCGACCATGTCAAAGGATTCCGGAAGTCCCTTCCTCTGATCAAGGAGGATCATCTTTTGTGTTTGCTGTTCCAGTCCAGTCTCACCGGACCAGCTCTCGACTGGTTTCATCGATTGAAGCCAGGATCCATCAGCTCGTTTGCAGAGCTTGAGAAACAATTCGTCATCTTCTACATCCACAATAAGAAGCGTCCTGTTACCATTGACTCCATCTTCAAAGTCAAGCAGAAGGATGGTGAGTCACTTAGTGTTTTCTTTGCACGATTTAAATCTGAATTACATTCTATTCAGGACTTCGCAAAGGAGCACGAAACCTTTGCAACTATTGCTTTCTCTCACGGACTGATCCAAGGGTCCGACCTTCACAAGTCTCTGGCAATGAAGAGACCTTCATCACTCGACGAGCTCTACCTAAAGGTAGATCGTTATATAAAGCTGGAAGAAGCCCTCACTGGGAGGGAGAAGAACCATGTAGTCAGCAACATTGAGGCTGGCTCAAGCAAACGACCTCGATCAGATGGAAAGAGGTTCAAAGCTAAGTCGCTGCCTACCGAGCAGCGAGAATATCACCGGTTTACGCGACCAGCCGGTTATATCTACGAAAGGATCAAGCACAACCATTGGTGCAAGATTCCTGCCTTCACACAGTTGGAGGATACATCTGGTCGCCCGTACTGCAAAGTCCACAAAGTACGGTGTCATCAGACTGATGATTGTCGCGTCTTGAAGCGCGCACTTCAAACCTGGGCCGATGAGAAAAGGCTCAATAATTGGATCCTCGGAAGGAATGAGGAGTCCACAGGCAAGCGGATGAGGAAGGAATCCAGAACCCCTCCTCATTCACCAAAGCGGGGTCAAAGCAAGGCCAGAACGGCCTCCACAACCCCAGTACGCAGCAGAGGGCGTAGCCTCTCTCAGCGCTTAGGTCCAACAGGCGACCTACGCGATCACATCAACAAGAAGGTCGCCAACAAGGTTGACAGCGACAGCGAGTCGGACAGTCATGTGGTCTACATGATTGACGAATCTCAACAAACCCCTGTCTCTCGGGACAAAAAGAGACGAGTGGAACATCTCCACCATGTCTACTCTATCACCGGCCGAGCAGCTCGTTTCAACATCCCTGCCCGGCAAGAGACTGACATCACCTTCACCGAAGACGATGTCAATAAGGTCGTTACTCCACACAACGACGCCCTAGTCGTTGAACTCAGAATAGCGGACTACACAATCAAGAGGGTATTCATTGACCCTGGGGAATCATGCAACATCCTCATGTACCGAACCTTCAAGGACATGAGGCTGCCCGACTCAGTGCTCATCCCAGATTTCACACCGATCCTTGGCTTCAATAGTTCAAGGGAAGACCCTAAGGGGGAGATCCTTCTGCCCGTCACTGTAGGCAGAAGGGAAGACAAGGTCGTTGTAACCAGCAAGTTCAGTGTCCTAAATATCGCAAGCAAATACAATGCGATTCTGGGTCGAAAGTGGATCCATGCTATGAGAGGAGTGCCGTCAACTTACCATCAGGTATTCCGCTATCCCGGCCCTTATGGGATAATGGAACTCCGCGGCAATCAGAACACCGCACAGGAATGCCACGGTGTGATTGAAGCTGTCCCAACGTCAAAGCCATCCACCTCTGGAGTCAAGGATGGTGATGTCAAAGGAAAGAGCCTAGTCCCAACAGAGGCTCAGGAGGGCAACAAGTCAAAGAGCCCATCCAAGGAAAAAGCTGAACCTGCTAAATAGCAATTACAGAAGGAGCAAACGAGCTCCCCCAAGCTTAGTCTCGGAAGCACCGATCCAGGCGTACGCGTTAACATTGGGTCAGATGAGGACCCAAGGTATGTCTATGTAGGTTCAGAAATGGAAGAAGATAAGTTCGCTCATTTTGTAAATTTTCTCTCAATGAATAAAGATGTTTTCGCTTGGTCGTATATCGATATGCCCGGAATAGATCCATCAGTTGCATGCCATAGGCTACGGGTACATCCCAATTATCGACCTGTCAAGCAGAAACCAAGGAGACTTGCTCCCAAATTCCACGAAGCCGTCAATGAAGAGATCAATAGACTCAAGCAGGTCGGCTTCATCAGAGAAGTCGATACTCCAGACTGGCTAGCCAACATAGTCCCAGTCCTAAAGAAGAATGGAAAAACAAGGGTCTGTATCGACTTCACAAGCTTGAATAAAGCTTGTCATAAAGATTCATTCCCACTGCCACGAATCGATAGGCTAGTCGATCAGACATGCGGTTTTGAGTTACTATCATTCATCGACGCATACTCAGGGTATAACCAGATACCGATGTACGAGCCTGATCAAGAAAAGACCTCTTTTACAACTGAGCAAGGTATTTTCTGTTACAAAGTCATGCCATTCGGCCTAAGGAATGCAGGGGCGACCTACCAAAGACTGGTCACCAGAATGTTCGACGACCTCCTAGGTCGAACAATGGAGGTCTACATTGATGATATGCTAGTGAAGAGCGAGAAATAACAAGATCATTTGTACAACCTCGACCAGGCATTCCAAAGATTAAGACAATACAGAATGCGTCTTAATCCAGAAAAATGTCTATTCGGGGTCGCATCAGGAAAATTCCTAGGTTACCTGGTCACCAGACGAGGCATTGAAGCAAATCCCGACCAGATCAGAGCCCTGATCGACATGCCAAGTCCAAAAACAAAGAAACAAATCCAGAAACTCAACGGCATGGTTTCAGCTCTGAACAGATTCATCTCCAGAGCATCAGATAAATGTAGACCAATGCTTCATATTTTGAAGAAGGGGGCTACATATGAGTGGACGGAAGAGTGCGAGAAAGCCTTCGACGATCTCAAAGCATATCTGTCTACTCCACCAGTCCTTACAAGACCAATAGATGGTGATGTACTTGGCGTTTACCTCGCAACATCAGATTTTGCGATAAGCGCAGTACTTTTCAAAGAAGACAATCAAGTGGAACGACCTATCTACTTCACAAGCAAAGTCTTACAGCAGGCTAAATAAGGTACACGCCTCTGGAGAAGTTAGCATTAGCATTACTTTACGCTGCATGCAAATTCAAGCCTTATTTCCAAGCACACACGGTAAAAGTAATCACCGATCAACCATTACGCCACATACTAGAAAAGAAAAACAAAACAGGTCGTATGGCTCGATGGGCAGCCGAGCTGGGTGATTACACTTTCGAGTTCGTTTCACGACAGGCCGTCAAGGGCCAGGTCGTCGCAGAATTTTTGGTAGACTATCCAGCAGAGGATGTCAATTGGGAACCAGAACCTGAAACAAGGCAAGTCCAAGACAACCCCCCACATACTTGGCAGCTGTATGTAGATGGTTCCCACAACTCCAATGGAAGTGGAATAGGTAGTATGCTAATCTCTCCTGAAGGATCACAGCTCGAAAGAGCAACTCGTCTGGACTTCTCGACCTCAAACAACGAGGCCGAATACGAAGCACTCATACAGGGCCTAAAAATGGCCATCGACTTACAAGCAGTTCGTCTCAAGGTGTACAGCGATTCACAGCTGGTAGTCAATCAGATTACCAGCAATTACCAAATCAATGGGGTCAACTTCATCAGGTATGCTAGCAAAGCAAGGGAGCTCATCAGCAAGCTCAGCTATTTCACAATTGAACACATACCCAGAGATGACAACAGGCATGCTGATTCACTGGCATTTCTAGCATCTAAGATCGAGTCAGACAGACCGCGGGCCCTAACTATAGCAATCAACTCACAGCCCGCATATCTCTTCAAGGAAGAAGATATTCATCAAATCTCCGATCTACTTGAAACAACTCCAGCAGACATCCAGGGGACTTGGATGGAGCCTTTCATGGTTTATCTGCAAACTGGCGTCCTACCATCCGACAAGAAGGAAGCCAGTCGATTGCTGCATAAAGTCACAATGTACAAAATCCATGAGGGCAAACTCTTCAGGAAATCAGCAACCGGATTGTTATTACGATGCTTGATCCCAAAGCAAGGCCAGATGATATTTCAAGAAATCCATGAAGGTGAATGTGGAAACCACTCTGGTGGGCGTACCTTAGCCCATAAAGCGATTTCCCAGGGATACTTCTGGCCAAGAATGAAGGAAGACGCAAAGAAATTTGTATTGAAGTGTAAAGAATGCCAGCGATTTGCTGATAAGCAACATCAGCATCCAAATGATCTCATCAACATCACTGCACCATGGCCATTCCACATGTGGGGGCTTGATATCATGGGCCCCCTCATCAAGGAAAAGAAGTCGGAGAAGAGGTTCGTTCTGGTAGCCGTCGACTATTTCACTAAATGGGTAGAAGCTGTTGCATTAACCAACGTAACACAGGCAGATGTCCAAAGGTTTATGTGGGAAAATATCATCACAAGGTTCGGACTACCTAAACGGGTAGTCATAGACAATGGCACTCAGTTCGTTGGCAAAAATATAAGAAAATTCTACGACCTGTGGAAAATCGAGCATTCAAGGTCAACTCCTAGATACCCGCAAGCCAACGGCCAGGTCGAAGCTGCAAATCGGCAGATTCTAAACAATTTGAAGAAGAAACTCGAAGACCAGCATGATCAATGGCCACAACAGTTGGAGAACATCCTGTGGGCTTATAGGACAACTCCTCGCACATCCACAGGGATGTCACCATTCAGTCTTTGCTATGGAGTTGAGGCCGTTATTCCCACTGAGTTAACATTTGGAACGACCAAGTCTCTTCTGGTCGACACGGAGCTCAACAATCAGATCTGGTCGTCCGGAGTCGACCTCCTCGAAGAACGACGTAACCACGCCACTATAAAGCTCAAGCAATACCAACAGAGGCTCAAGCGAGCTTATAACAAAGGCGTGCGACCAAGAACTTTCCAGCCAGGGGAACTAGTCTTAAGAAGAATGTTCAGTAACAAAAGAAAGGACACTATCGGCAAGCTCAACGCCAATTGGGAAGGTCCTTACATTGTAACAAAAGTCCAGAGCAACGGTTCTTATCGTCTTCAGACACCAGAAGGGGAGATCGTTAAGAACCCGTGGAATGCTTTTCACTTAAAGAAATTTTACCAATGAAATGTAAGCATCCATTCATTGCATTTTCAATCTATAAATTCAATTTTGCCTTCATCTCTGCTCAAACATGAATGGCTACTAAAGGTCTAATCCCTCGACCTACAAATTATCGAAACTCTAGTCCCTTTGATAATTTAAAAGTTTGTTAAGTTAAATCACTAGCAACTTAACTTGGTGCATTGGTCATTCTCTTCCCACGACCCAAGCACAATTATGTTGAATGCGACCTCAACCCACAATCAGGTCGAGCAAATATCACATATTGTTTGCAAATCCATTCAAGTAGACAAAACGACATGAGCAACAATGCAAGGTAATTCTTGAATTAACTTTTTACTTTATGAGATTTTAACAATTACAGGCACAACCAAAATAGAATCAAAGCATACAAGAGGAACTGTTTCACTACGTCCTGCTTGCAGCCATTCATCTCGTCTACCTGCCTTCTGAACGAGCTACCAGGACTTCCTGGAAACTAACTGGCCAAAAGGAATCCATACAAAACTCATCAAAGTAAAAGCTGATTACTGACACCAAATACAAAAGACAAGGAGTTCTCCACTCAAGCTCTCAAAGATTACAAGGGGGGCTCTCAAGAATAAGCTATGGAAGACATGCTGCAACAACAACGAGTGCAGGAAGCAAACCTTGCACAAGGTTACCCAATACAAGAAAGGGAAACCAAGGTTACCCAATACAAGAAAGGGAAAACAAGGTTACCCAATATAAGAAGGGGAAACCAAGGCGAGCTCATTGCTGCACAGACTGGTCGCCTGAAGTATCAACTTCAATAGGGGTTCCAGCGACCTGGTCACTAGGGCCCATCGAGGTGTCCTGAGCTGGCGCCGAAGTATCTCCAACACCACCTCGCGTCTCCTCTCCCTCGGGCGACCCCATCAAAGCTTTCTGCAGCTGCTCACAGTAGGCCTGCCACGCCGCACCATTCTCCTGGCTTACGTTCTGCCAGTGCTCAGCAGAAGCGTTAGCAGCAGCCACATTTTCCTTCAGCTGCTCCACTGTCTCCTTCAGCGCCGCGATCTGAGCATCCCTATCCCTCACCTTGCACTCCGCAACAAGAGCAACATTCTTCGCTTGCTCAAGCTTGTCATTCATCGCCTTCAGCTCAACCTCAGCCTGGGCGCCAACTTCAGCGACCAAACGAATCTCCTGGAAGGTCGCGTTAACCTACAAAGCGAAAACAACTTAGACAACAACGACTAAGCAGAAAATAATACTTTTGGCAACACCTACCAAAGACAGCGCCGAATTCAGCTTTGAGCAGTTGACCAAAAGGGATTGAGACTTCACAGCTCGAGCATCAGCCTCCAGAACGATGCCCTCATTCACAGCTCGGGCGACGCAGGGGTCAGCAATGGCACTGTCGTTGTCATACACGACATGCCTCTCACCACGCCCATCCAAGTACTCGAAGGGGCCAGGGCGAAACTCAGACGTCACACCCTTGCCTTTCTGTGAAGGCCGAGCAGCAGTCTTCATCGACACAGCAGACACCTCTGGACCCTTAACAGCCGGGGTAAGAGCAGGCGTCGGCACAACAGGTCTCTCCAACAGCTTCAGAGCACCCGAGTGAGACCTCTTGTTCTGCCCAGAAAATGCAGGCAGCTTGGGAAATGAAGGCGGAGGAGACACAACTAGGGGGCTCGCCGCTGCCTCCACCCGACGCGAGCCACCACCACCACCACCTCTCTCATTCTCCACAGGCCGTTCTTTCTCCGGCCTACGAGCAGCACCAGCAGACCGCTCTCTCTCCACAGCCCCCGAGCTACACACAGCTCGCCCCTTCTCCTCAACCGACCTCGAGCTACCACCAGCTCGCGAGCCACCACTAGCCCGTTCACTGTCATCAGCTCGCGAAATACTACCAGATCGCCCAGCTCCAGCTTTGTGAACAGCAGACATGAATGCTTTCTTCAAAGCTTTCCTCCTCTTGAGCTCCTCCCAAACAGTTTTTGGACCACCTTTAGGAATAAAATGCTCCTTCAGGTGAGGCAGAAACGATATCTTCCGCTCGTCGGCCAACTTACCAAAGCAGTTCAGAGCAGATTGCAGATCGTTTTTTCTAAGATGATCGTCCCGAATCGCTGCAGCAAAAAATACAAAGACATCAAGTTCAAAAACAGGAAGACGAACTATCATCAAACTACAGACAACTAACTTACGATCATCATTCCTGATCGTATGACGCAACTGGATATTCCCTTCAACAATCGGCCCAGTGAACAGCATGGGATCTTTCCACCATGGCTCGCTACTCACTGGATAAATCAAAGGCAAACGGTCTGGCCTAACCTGCATGTTATAGCCAGAGAGTTCAACCTTCGAGGAGCGTTTGAAGCAAAAGTGGTTCAATACATCTTCCACTGTAATGTTCCACCTATGCAACTTGTTCAGGTCGTCAATGACCCTCATGTTCCGCCAGAAATTACCATTCATCTGACAGGGGGCCCGCCTAATGGCATTCAACAGATCGACCACCAATTCAGACAACGGCAACCTCAGCCCAGCACGGAATTGGTTCAAAGTCAATACAGTAGATGAAGGATTATTAGGTCGATAGTCAGGAGACAGCAACCGATCTCCAAGAAACCTAATCTCTAAATGCCTAATTGACCTAAACCCATAATGCCTCCTAACAGCAAAATGCCTATGTACATAATTCATATTCACTACTCTACACATTCTACCATTGTCATCCTCAACCAACTCATCATCAGAAGAATCTGGACCATGAGAACCACTACTCTGGGGGCTATCTACATTCTCATCTGGAACAGGAGACGGAGGGTCAGAATGAGTACTCTCAGACTCATACTCATCAACTCCACCATCACTCAAGTGATCGTTTTGCGAATCACTACCCTCAGACATTATTCTCAAACAATACAGAAAGCAACAGATGATGAAAACGAAAGAAAAATAAACAATCAAAGAAAGGAGAGGAAAACAAACCTCACGAGCTCTCAAAGTTCTTCAGATCGCAATGCAAAAGCGGCAGCAATTCAAATAAAGGCAAGATAGGCAAACCCTTCGCAAGTTAACTACAGTTTATATACTATAGCTCAAGCATTTCCAGCCATCGATTCAAACCAAACGAACGGCTGAGATCGACCAAAGGATCAACATGCAATACAGTCATTCTCCACTCACAAGACGGTTCGTATCCACCGTTGGATCATTCCACGTGCAAAGCAGATATTCAATCAACCAATACGTGCGTCAGTTGCCATAACTACACTGCGAACTGTCCAAGGAAACTCCTGCACTTCCCCGTAATAGCGCCATGATTACCACAAACAGCGCTGCATGACTGCCACGTCACCAATTTCAAAAAGTGAACATCATATCAACATCGAATAGTGCATTAAGTCTTTTCAGCCCGCCTTCACAAGCCGACCTAAAAAGAGGGGGCTTATGTAGGGGTACTACATACTCCAGCCAATTAAAAGCAGCCACATGGCACAGTCATCCAGTCACCAGGTCGCCACAGCAATGACGTCCTAGTAGCTCGTTCACAGCGACCCGATCATACAACGACCAGCGACCTGCCATACACACCTGCTCTCATTCAATCCACAGAATATTCTCATCAGTTACACAATTAATTCACAGGGATGATCCGCGCGCGTTACTCATTTAATCCTCATTATGATGGCGGAGAATCTGCAAGATCCACGATCCACGCCCTTCTATCTTCTATATAAACAGAACTACGATGGCTTGATCTCTAAGTTCAATTCCCCCGAGCTAGAGTATGTAGGCAATCTCGATCTCAACGAGGTGCAGCCACCCCGATCTCCAATATCCCCATTTGGTCAAGTCTCCGTAGCGACCTGACCCAGCAGTGCATTAATCTAGAAATAGGTTAATACAGTATGTTACTGAGTGTACGACGTTACAACCTATGTTCTTCTTAGAGTGGCAATGACGCCAATTTGATATCGAGATAAACTTGTAATCTATCCTATATTTTTTTCTTTGTGTGTGTAAATAACTAGACTAATTAACTAAAATTAGTAAAGTGATATGCACTGGGCATCAATCCCCTCCTCAAAGAATTGGGTTCTAATGTAACGATGCAAACTAAATAATATACCTACGATGATTATGATTATGATAATAATGATAATGATGTCGTTTTGATGAAAAAGGAATAATGATGTTTTGAAAGTTGATTTGATTTGAGATTTTGATTATGATTATAACTAGATAATTAAATAAAACTAAATTAACTAAAAACAAGTAAATTAGGGTTTGTAAATATATGGGATAAATATGGGGATCACTTCACCATCCTAGACAAAGTCATGACCTTTTTCTATGTATTAAATTTTATGCAACTAACTATCTTTATCTCTATGCCATAGTTAGTAGTGAGTTCTCTCTCTCGCGATGCCAAAACTCACTCACCTTAAGCTATACTAAACTCTTTGCGGAGAATTCTTCTAGCATAAACCTAAGGGTCTCGAAATACAATATAATGACCCTCAACCTACTCCTCGATATAGTCGATAGCAAGTAAAGCCTTATATTTCAACAAAAGATATAAAATTACCTTATTTTCTCTCTCTCTCTCGATTCCAAAATAAACTAACTAAGCACATGAGATATTGAAAAGTCTCTACATGTAAAAAAATCTCTCTTTTATTGTGATTAAGAATAGGAGTAAAATTATCATAAGGTGATCAATCTTAAAATAATACCTTTTCATGCATGAGAATCAAATACATATCAAAAATCATAAATTCATCTAGTAGGCTAGCTCATCCTATAATGGAAATTAATTCAACATGGAGATGGATGATGATGACATGGTGGTAGAGAAAAGTAAAGACATGATTAAACTAGAAAAAATAAATACGGAAAGATAAATTGCATATATTAATTAAAAACTTACTAAAGGTACCATAAACATGAAGATACTTCTTCATCTTCTTCTTAATGAAACTAGATCTAGGGTTTGATACTTCAATTATAAGGTGAAGCATACTCCAAATTCGTGGAGAACATTGCTTATATAGACAAAGAGGTAGAGTTTTACCGCAATACTTCATTAAGGCTTGAAAACTTGACTTTACGGTTTCCTTGACCTAGGGTTGACCAAATAACTTGTAAATTTTCAGTTTAGACCTTCAACATGGTTGGAATGGACTGCAAGTGCGCCTTGGACAAAATTCTAACTTTGGATTTTGACTTGTCTATTTTACTATCTACGAAACTGCAGTCTGTTAGATTTTTCAAGCCTCTTTTCGAGCTGCTTTTTCACTTCGCTAATGTTTCTTAACAGTCTTGCAGTACACAATTAGAGCTTTCCAACGGTGTTTGGATCGTAAATTGGAGTTCTCTAGCCTGGTCTACTAAAGGCTCGAAGTTGCTCCGTTATCACAGTTTTCTGCACCTTTTTCCTTTGTTTTTTTTTCCTTTTGCATTTTCTTCATGTTGTGATCCTATAAATATGTAAACTAAACAAAAACACGCATATTATATCACTTTATACATTAACTTGGGACAACAAGCGTGCTTAGGGGCTTAAATATACTCTGTTTGGCACTTATCAGAATGCAAGATGGATCACAAGGTTCCATGAGCTCATTACAGCTATGTCTATTGCTGAGAAACACGACAACATCCTTGTGAAGAATTAATTCGAGACCTGTTGGTACCAAAGCTATTCCTAAGGCCAATTATAATGGTGGACTGAAAGGGGTCCGCCGGGAGCGAAACAATAAAGGAAGGGATAATCGTTCTAAAAGTTATGCCCCATACAACCGTTCTGCTCAAGAAGGTAACCGCCAGAATAATCAGCAGGCACGTGGCCGTGGATGTCGCCATGGAAAGAGAGGGAATGCTCACAACAATAGAGCTAATGGTGGAGGTCCTGCACCTCGTACCAATACATCTCAATCAAAGGAATTTCCTCATAATGATGCAGGTAACCGATGTGGAGAAATTGGTCATTGGATTAGAACATGCAAAGCACATGATACTGTGACTAAAGCATATAAAGCTTCTAAGAATATGAGGGAAGCTCATCTCGTGGACCATGAAAACCTAGATGTTGAGTTGAAGGCAGAGGATTTTAATCCCATTCATGAGCACATTGGCATGGATGATGCTGGATTTGAATAGTTATTTTATTTCCAATAATGTTTGTAATGACATTAGTCAAAATTATTATCGTAAGTTTGGTTTAGATTAGAGTTTATTTCTGTTTGCAAGAAACTTTGAAGTAGTTCGTTGGCTTTCTTTATGAATACAATTTTAGTTTTCATTATATATGCTGATGTAATATTTATTTTCGAAGCTTTTGTTTATAGGAATGGACTCCGGAGATATACAATGTCTTGCGGACAGTGCTACCACGCATACTATACTTCGAAATAGGCAATTATTTTTGGATATTTTGCCTACACATGTTTTGTGAAAACAATGGCAGAACCATCAAATTTGATTCAAGGTCATGGGATGGCCCAGTTCCTTTTGCTTAATAGCACACTGATTTCTGTCACAGACGCTCTTTATACTCTTCGAGCTGAAAGAACTCTCTTGAGTTTTAGAGACATCCGAGCCAACGGATATCATGCGGAAACACATTGTGAAAATGGGACTGAATTCCCTTTGCATCACATCTAATGATTGCGGACATAAACGCATCTTAGAAAAACTTACGTGTCTCTCTAGTGGACTTTATGTCACCACTATTCGAGCTATTGAATCTAACAATGTCACAAGAGATGACTTACCTGATTCAGACACATATTGGCTTTGGCATGATAGGTTAGATCATCTTGGTCGTGATATGATAATCCGAATACTAAAGACTTCACACGAACATCTTTTCTTTAGAGCCAAAAGAAGCAAGAATCAGAAAGTGATTCAGGAAACATCTAAGGCTTCTAAGAGTAGTGTTATTACACACTCCTACGCTTCTAATGCCAGTAGTATCATAGTGGGCCAACCAAAATCATCTTTGGACTTTTGAAAGGCACATCGTTCTTTCTGCAAAGCATGCTCCTTAGGAAAATTGGTATCGAGACCATCCTATCCAATGGATACAAAAGAAATTATCCCATTTTTGTACAGAATCCAAGGGGATATTTATGGACCTATTTAACCACCTTGCGAACCATTTAGATATTTTATGGTGTTGGTTGATGCTTCAACACGCTGGTCACATGTCACATTGTTGTCCACAAGAAATACTGCATATGCTAAACTCCTAGCACAAATCATTCGTCTATGGGCTCACCACTCGGATCATCCCATTAAATCAATACGACTTGACAATGCTGGAGAGTTTAGAACTCGAGCACTATAACGATGGAATATTAATTGATTCACCAATCGGCTTATATACAAAAGATGCTCAGGCGCTTTAATGAAGAAAAAACCAATCCTGTTAGCACTCCAATGATCTCCCGGAGTCTTGACCCTAAAAAGGATCCGTTTCATCCTCAGGATGATGACGAAGACGTGTTAGAGGCTGAAATGCCCTACCTAAGTGCAATAGCCGCATTATTGTACTTAGCACAATGTACAAGGCCAGATATCTCGTTTGTTGTGAACTTGTTAGCTAGATATAGCTCAGCACCAACGCGTCGCCACTGGACTGGTATAAAAAATATCTTTTAATATCTAAGAATACGATAGATATGGGCTTATTCTATCTCTACAGAGAGAAGATAAACGATGATATGATGAAATCAGACTCTTCATATCATAGAAGTGTCAATACCACTTCCAATACTACTGACTCAGTTAGCCAGTGTGACTCCTCTCTACACCAACACGAGAATGATATTATGATGGGTTTTGCTGATGCCAGGTATCTCTCTGACCCGCATAAAGGTCGTTCATAAACTGGTTATGTCTTCACCATGGGGAATCATGCTGAAATTATAGCCTTTCATGAGTCTGTTCGTGAATGTATATGGTTAAGATCTATAATTAGGCATATTAGACGTACTTGTGGTTTGAAGTCTACCACCAATGAACCTACGTGCATTTTTTAGGATAATTCTGCTTGCATTGAACAAATGAAACAAGGTTACATCAAAGGCGACAATACCAAGCATATATCGCCTAAATGTTTCTATAATCAGCAACAACAAACTCTTCTCAAGATCAAGGTAAATCAAGTTCGATCTGAGGACAATGCAGCAGACTAGCTTATTCACCAAGTCACTGCCTAAATCCACATTCGAAAAGCATATGAAGAACATAGGACTCAGGAGATTGTCCAAACTCCCATGATTGTAGTAATCAGGGGGAGATACTGACATCAGGGGGAGGACTTGATGATGTCGTCATGCTTTTTATCGAGATGTGAAGGGTGTGTTGTGCTCTTTTTCCATTCGACCAAGGTTATTTTTCCCACGGGTTTTTTGTTACTTGGCAAGGTTTTTAATGAGGTAACAAGAGAAGCACCATGCTTGGATTGTTAGAATTGTGGCCCAATAACCATTTGTTTAAATCCAATTTAATAACAAGTCTTTTGGTTTTTCGAATTCTAATATAAGTTATATTTTATTAATCTCTATTTACTGGCAATGTTCAAACACAAAGTCTTGATAGAAGACTATATAAGTAGATGACTCCATATCTCCCCTCAATGCTCAATCTCTACAATTATAGGGACCAACATCTAGGTAGATTTAAGGAGAAATTGAGAGAAGTCAAGCTATGATTTTATTGAATGTAGAAGATATAAAGGTATATATATTTTGTATATTTTTATATTATTTTATTTATGACCAAAGCCTCGTGCATATTCGATCCTGGACATTTTATTTATCTAAGTTTATGAGTATTAGATTTTTAGTTATTTCATTTGGTTTAATTTCATTATTTCATTTGGTATCAGTCAACTAAAAATGTATGATGGTAATTTGGTCCTATTTCATAAGTCGTTTGATGTAATTTTCATATTATGCCCAATTCTCACATATATTTTTTGTTAGATAATTCTTTTGTGAGATAATCAAGAAAATACACCAATTTTATTTAGTTTCACATTTTACTTCTATCCTGGGTTTTATTTCGATGTATGTGATTGAATATTCTTATAATTCTTGTTCTACAATTTTTTTATTATTAAATCTATGTTGCCTTTGTAGCATAATTTTCTTTTCTATTCTCAATGCAATCCAAAGCTAGGTATCAATATTTCGAGCATTGTTAGTCGCCAGAGCGACCTATGCTCATTTTTTTTAATTATAGATATTGGATCAAATAATTTTCTTATCATATTATTTTAGTGGGATGCATAATGATGTGTTAAATTTTAGAATTGTGATTTTAATTTTTTATTCAATTTAGATGGTTTTGGATATTTTATTGCAATGATCACATATTGTAAAAATAAAATAAGGTTTGATTATATTTTCATAGCAAACCATATTAGTAGAAATATAGACTTTTATGAGTCTAATTTTAATTTTACCAATTTGAAGTGTTTTGGGTGTATTGTTAGTCGCCAAAGCGGCCTATACATTCAATAATAATTTGAGATAATTTGGTAAATTATTCGATATCAAATTTAACACCTCATTTCATGTGGTTGTGTTTGACCCAAAGGTTCAATATAATTGTACACAATTTTTTGTTGGAGGTGGAATAAGGTGATAAATATGAATCTTGATTAGCTTGAAACCATTAGCCCAAAGGTATGGAATCGATCTAGTTGAGAGACAGATATATAATTGTCATTTTTATTCACATTTAAGATTTATTTTTTTGGTAAATCAATAGCAAGCTAGATCCTGGACCCAAAGGTAGGTTTTAGTATTGCACTCGATTATTCATCAAGGTGTTTTATTTTATTTAGATATTAATTTGATTCAAAACATGATCAATTTTCTTCGATCATAATATAAGTTATTACTATGTGAACCTATCTCAAGACATTAAGTTTTCAATATCATTTCAAAGAATTTTATTGTCCACTTCTAGCACAAGAGTATAAGATACAATCTATAAGTTTCTTGTTGGGAAGAAGATGCAAAATCATGAAATTTTCAATGAGTTTAATCCATATTTGAATTACTATTTAGCATTTTTTGTAAGAATAATTCATTTGTTATATGAATGGACATTTCTTAGTGATCACATTAGTTTTGATTTTGCTATTTGTATACTTTTAATGTAATTAGTGCACAAATTTTATTGCATAAAGGTAGATTTTGTCAATGACAAGACAAAATTTCAGTGGCAGCATTTTACTTGGAGCAAATTCAAGCCTTGGTTGGATTGAATTTACTTAATATTGTAGTACATGGAAAGAATCGTGCCAAATGGAACATGTGACCGGCATGACTCAAATCAGGAATTTGATTCAATTAAAAATTTAATAATTTTGAATTATAGGCGCTATCACAATTTGATGTGATTCAAAGTTTTGTTTTTTTAACAAATTTTGGTTAACACCCATTTTGGGCCAAGTGGGAGATTGTTAAAGTTATGGCCCAAATGGTTATCTGTCCAAGTGGGAGAATGTTACAATTGTGGCCCAATAACCATTTGTTTAAATTCAATTTAATGACAAGTCTTTTGGTTTTTCGAATTCTAATATAAGTTACTAGTGATAACCCATGCCTACGGCACGATTGTTTTAATTTTGATTTTAAAACTTTGTTTTCAAAAATTATTGAAACGAATACAATTAAATGGTATTTTATTTTTCATAAAAAATGTAGGTGATGCAATAGTATTTTATTTTATTTTTTTGGAGCAATAGTTGTCATACTAATTTTTTATGTAGTAATAGGCGATGCGACGTTTTTTGTTTAAAATATTATTTCAATTTTATTTTTAAAAATTATTGAAATGAATTATTGTAAAATAATAATAATTTTATTGGGGGTTTAAAATTTTGATAGAACTATGCATAAACAAAATTTCGAAAAACTATTATATAAGTGTTTGTAGTGAGAGGAATAGGAATATTTGGATACCTTTGCAACAATTTACCAAATGTTTTTCCAGTTGCAACACCTGAAGTTTAAAGAAGTTGCGAAGTCAAGATACTTTGAAGGTTAAGTTGAATCTATAACTGAATTTATTTTAAGATCACACACAATTTTTAAGTTGGATCATTTGACATCATAGTTGTTCAATTTCATCATTTGCAATGGATATGATAAAAAAATATAGACAGTGTATAATTTTGTACAACATTTTCATCTATGCATCAAGTACAACTTTTTATGTAAAAAGATACATCTTATACAAATCAAATGTAAGAAGTTGAAAAATTGAAAAGACATTAGACGTAACAATTAACAAAAGTCGAATACAATGGCCATGCACGCTTCATCACTACTAATAGAACACTTTATTATGTGTTCGTTTGTACTTTAGCCATATCCAGCCGTCGTTTCCTTCTCCTGTTATGCATAAAAGAGGTGAAAATGTATGTTGAAAAGACATTGAGGAGAAAGATAATATACCAGTATTTTTACTAAAAAAAAAGAAAGATAATATAGCTATTGTTAATAGATTGAGGGAAGAGAGTGACATGTGACTATTCCTGCAAAAAGATTACTAAGGTGCATAACTATATATGCATAACCCATGTCTGTTGAATCTAAAGATAATATAACTAATGATAATAGATTAAGGGAAGAGAGTGACCAGTGACCATTCTTACAAAAAGATTACTAAGGTGCATGTTGAATATACACAAGATATCAACAATCAATAAAGCAATAAAAGTGATATAAAAATTAGTGGAACAACCAATATACTCAAGGTTATTGTCCAACAAAAAAACTATACATTCTCCAAATTAATTTGATAAACAACCATATACTTCTTCAGAATAAACAATGAATCTATTCTTGAAAATCTACAAAGAAAAAAAGAAAAGAAAAAATGACTCACCTTAATGAAATGGTGCAAATTAAGCGTAATAAAAGTATTTTACTAAAAAAACCCATACATTTGACAAAGAGGCAAGCAACAAAATACAACACAACCAAAAGAATTCAAATGGGATAAATAGAGGTCGGAATTCTTGTGGTTTCATCGGTTTCATTTTTTTAGGTACCCTAATTAAAATTCTCCATCTCACCAATATTTTCTTGGTGGCACAGTCCATTATTTTATTTATTTAAGTGAAAGTTTGTAACAGTCCATTTAGCCAATAAGTTACTCATTAGTTTTTCTGTTGGTGGAATAGAAAATTTATTTGCCGACAATTGAGGGACTGATTATGCCCCCAAGAATATGGGTTTTCTTGATATTTTCCAATTTCAAACTTTCCATTTATGACATTGTAAAAGAAGGAAAGAGAAATAAAGACAAAAATTATGAGAGATTCTCTCATTTTCATAATTTCTCTCCTAAATGTTGAAAAATGTATTTCATAATTAAAAAAAATGATTGAGAATTTATTAATTTTATGAGGAGAAGATGAAAGATACTATATCTAAAAGGAGGTTATTGTGTAGAACCTAAGCAAAATATAATGAAGTTATTATGTAATAATTTATTTATGGAGTTATTACATTATAGGTTATATAACTTAGAGTAATTCTACACTGACAATCAAATTCTACAAACATAGCCCACAAACTGACGTGTCTATTTATGTGGTATAGCCACATCAACAACCCATAAATAAGGGGGAAAATATTTCCCACGATTTTTCTCTCTCCTCCCTTTTCTTTAGACAGAATCTCAAGGATATTAATTACAAGAGAATTACAATTAATCTCAAAGGTAAATTTGGAACAAACTAAAATTAAAGAGAGAGAGAGAAACCAAAAAGACTTTAACTCTTCATCTATCCTCTTCATCTTCTTTAGCATTTCTAAGTAAAATCTCAACTTGTTCTTACTGTATATATCATCAATCTCTTAGTTATGTTTGTAGAATTTGTTTGTTAGTGTAGAATTATTTCAAATAGAGTGAGAATGGATCTACCCATTCATGAATTCCAAGATAGATTAAATTGTTTACAAAATAAATAGAAAGTGTGATTAAAAAATTAAATTTTATTAAAAAAACGAGTAATTTTGTTGTTCATTCTCTGATTTCTTTTAGTGAGATGAATTTTTTTGTGGAGAGATGTTGAAGAAGATGAGTATTGGTTTCTCTCTCCTGATCTTTTCCCCTTAAATTTAACAAGGGAAGAGAGAGAAAGAATGTGGGAGATATTTTTTCCCTTAATTATGGGTTGCTGATGTGGCCATACCATGTAGATAGACACATCAGTTTATGGGCTGTGTTTGTAGAATTTGTTTGTCAGCGTAGAATTATTCTATAACTTATATTTGGCACATTAAATAAAAATTATTTAAATAATATTAATCCTACAGCTACGATTGTCTCAATAGACAACTAAAGGTTAACATCGATTTTCAATATCTAAGGGCTATTATTATATCGATTATATAAATTAATCTACATCCAATGGTTATAGTTGTCCCAATAACATCTAACGGCTCTGTTTATGAGACCGCTTTATAATATTACTAGGGATAACCCGTGACTTACATCACTTTACGTCACGGTTATTTTACATTATTACGTTAATTCTTGAAGTCAAGAATATTGTGTTCATTTGAACTAAAGTAGAGTCAATCATAAGGCATATTCTAATTTAATTACTTTTAAAATTAGTCTTAGGCAAAAAAATGAATTTAAGTTGATTATTATTATGTGTTTAGTTGTTTTATTTTCAAATCAATCTATTACCATTCACACTTTCTTAATTTGATTAATTTTAGTTTGACACGTACACAAATGAAATTATATAATTTAATTGTCTTAATACAAATGAAATGGAAGTCTAAACAAATCTTATGTACAGTACATAAATACTTGAAAAAGAAAATCCTTGGTTTTATGAGACGAAAGTGGACATGAGAATGAGAATGATGGACAAAATATAAGTTGGGCATAGTAGTTGAGTTGCAATAGAACGTTGTTGATCTTTTTTATTTTGCGATCAACATTCTTGAAAGTATGTCAGACACTTTTATTAAAACTCGGTAACAATTACAATTCTAGTCAACATGCCTATGTAGATATCGGCAGGTAATCGAGTAAAAAAACAACCACCCTTGGACACTACAGCTTACAGGAACTTAGCCTATACATTGGACCAACCTATCCCATTGCATTAGTAGCTCTCCTCTAGTCCCCTCCCCTCTCTATTCATCAGTTGAAGCTAAGAGGTGGAGATAGTGTACCTTAAATGGGGGTATGGGGAAGTAATGACACAACGCAAGTGAGGGCCTTTATATCCTCTTTTTATGTAACTGTTACTCCTATACCCCATTTCAGCAGGGGGTATGTTTTATATGGCCAGCAATAAAAAAAATGAGAAGGAGAGTAAAAACTATTTAATTAATATTCTACTATTCTTCATATTTCAGTTTTCTGTTAATTTAGTTATTATAATTTTTTTGCGGTTACATATCTTATAATAAAAAAGAAGAGAGATTTAAGGAAGCTAGTAGAAATGAGATTCAACACACAATAGTATTATGGTATTGGCAAGAAAATTGGTGGCATCCTCTCGGCTTATCGTTTAGAAAACAATGACTTGGATTAATTTTTACATTAATAGTTCACCCAAAGGTCAAGATTAAACTGATTGTCACCCAAAAAAAGTTTAGCAAGAAGCATCAAGTAAGTGAGTTATGAGTCAAATGAAAAATGCATAAAAAGCAAACCACTTAGAAACACCAATTGTTCGATTAAATGAACAAATTTATCCCTGCTTTGGAGAATGGAAAACAATGTTGGATTGAGAATATATTGAGTTCACAATAGTGTTTTGAGTGGCCAGACATCGGTGTTGATTGAAATAGAGCTTCATCCTTGTAAAAAGAAAAAAGAAATAGATCAATTAGAAAATATGTGTGCTCCTGATAATATCATATGTAAGAATAATGAGTTTCAATTAAAGTGTTCATTCTAGTATAAAAAATTTGAAGAAGAAAAAACATACCTTTCAAACAATCAACATGGGAGCATATGAATGCAACAATATACAAGAAGAGTGAAGAGACTGTCACCACTAACCAGTTTAAATAGTTTTAAGTGAGAGGCCGATAACATCACAATATATTCTGTTAAGATTTTTCTTTTCCCCTTAAATGTTCAACAATAATATTTAGGCACCTAAAAGACGAAACCATAGGAAGACGATGATAGAAAAAGATGTTAGGGGAAGAGAAGATATTGGTAGGCAACCATGCTACCCATTTAAAAAGTACGATAGAAGCCAAGAAGTAGAGATTGGGGAGATTTATAGGATTAATTCCATTTGTGAGTTACAGTTTGACTATTAAGCAAATAATAAACTATGCATATTAATGCAATGAAGGTAATAAATGAGGCCAATTATTACAAAGGAAACGTTTTGGAATATAAAATTAATTGATTTCTTAATTAAATGGTTCTTTTGGTCAATATCATGGTTACATTCATTTTTCACATGGGTAATTAAATAAAAATAAAATTAATTCCATATATAGAGAAAAATAATTATGGAGTGATAAGGTGAGTAACCAATTATTTAAATTTCTAGCTACCTTCTTCCTTAATTCAATACGGCCAAAAATGGCTTTAAGAAGAGTGGTTTATTGTACATTATATAGATTGTAACTGAAATTGTATTCATTAATTTTTTTTTTTTTTTTTTTTGAATTATCATTAATTTAAATCTATTTGATTGTATCCATTTAGAGCTTCTGATTTTTTTTTTTTTTTGGGGGGGGGGGGGGGGGGAGGGGGGTTACAAATGAGTATATTTCATATAATTATTAGAAGGGTATTACTAATATAGTTAGTAGTAAGTATTAATTATATTTATTAATTTGTTAGAGTTGTGGGGGTTACTAATGTGATTTATATAACAAATCATAGTTTTCTCTAACACAAGGACCGTCTGATTTATGTCTAAGACAACCAAGTACGTAGATTTGTCTCAAGACAACTAAGGCCCTTAGATCATTCTTTCTCTAGATATAGAATATTATTTAAAAAATAACCTCCAATTTTAATAAATTAATAAATATAATTAATGCTTAGAACTAACTACATTAGGAATCTCCTTCCAATAATTATATGAAATACTCATTTGTAACCCCTCTCTAATATAATTAATATACACCATTTGTATTCCTATAAAAAAAAATTCTATTTTGATTTAACCCATATTTTTATTTAATTACTCATAAAAAATTAATGTAACCATCATATCACTCCATAAAACATTTTTCATTTTGATTTAATCCGTCCGATTTATGTCTAAGACAACCAAGTACGTAGATTTGTCTCAAGACAACTAAGGCACTTAGATCATTCTTTCTCTAGATATAGAATATTATTTAATAAATAACCTCCAATTTTAATAAATTAATAAATATAATTAATGCTTAGAACTAACTATATTAGTAATCTCCTTCCAATAATTATATGAAATACTCATTTGTAACCCCTCTCTAATATAATTAATATACATCATTTGTATTCCTATAAAAAAAAAATTCTATTTTGATTTAACCCATATTTTTATTTAATTACTCATATAAAAAATTAATGTAACCATCATATCACTCCATAAAACATTTTTCATTTTGAATTAACCCATGTTTTTATTTAATTACCATCTATATAGAACCATCAAATTAAGTAATTAATCAATTTCATATTATACCATTTTTCTATTTATTAGCCTCATTTATTGCATGCCTTATTTTCTTCTAATTATCATAACACCTCTTACCAATAATAGTGAAATTGTAACTCACAAATGGAATTAAACATTGTATAATTACCATCTTTGATTCTTGTCATTCTACTTTTTGAATGGGTAGCATGATAATCTGCCAATATCTTCCATTAGATCACTCTCTCTGCCATCTAAAGTTTTGAGGTTAGTATCTTTGAGTTTTTACTTTTTGACAATTTATTCGATTTTTTTTTCTTTTGTGGTTAGTGTATTTCTTCTTCCTTTACTGTATTGATTCAAATCAAGAAACTGACAACCAGAATTATTTTGTGAGGTTAGCATTCTGGGTTGTGAATTTGAATATATACTACACACCAGGTAATAGTTTTCTCTTCTCTAATTATATTATTTTTAGAGTTCTACAAAAATTATTTTTCGTATTAGGACATTCCTTTACTCATACAAAAGGGAAATTGTTGTTATTATATTTTCTAACTAAGAGGACTTCTTGATATTTAAATGGAATATTTGTCTAATTAGTCTTGAATGGTTTTAAACTTGCAGGCAATGATGCAAGGGCTAACATTTTCTTAGATGAGGTCAACTAAAAACAAAATACAGGCATATTTTATAGTGGTTGGATTTCAGTCTGATAATTTTGAATTGTAATTGGATTTCACTAGAATGGCTCAAAATCACTAAGATGTATGTTCAAGCTTTTTTGTATCTCATGTGTCTCATTTACATAAAAAATTTCCCAAATATGAGGGCAAGTATCATTCATGTAACTTTGCAAAGATATAAAATTGCTATTGTGTTAAGAAAATAATCTTATTAATTTATTCGATTATTCCAGTTTCCCAAGGATATCAAACAAATGATTAATACATTATACTTTATTATCCAAATCAATATTATTAATAAATACTACGTTACACATTTCATGTCTTATTTTTCAAACAATTAATCTTATTTCGATCTTAACAATTACGTTATATGTTTCCTAAAATCTACAAATCAAACCGTTAAAACTAAATTATATATGTTTTCATCCATTTTTTTTCTATTATAAAATATATTAGATTAGTTTATTTTACACTCATTTAAATTTGAGATTGCCCACTGGTTTTAATTGCTAATTTGAGATTGCCCACTGGTTTCAACAAAATTTAAGATTGCCCACTACTTTCAATTTTCAGGTGGTCAAACCACTATTGACCCGGTCATTTATTGAATATTCCAAGAATACCCTTCTTGAGCCACGTCCGATTAACACGTTAGAGGGATAATTTAACACTTCTGATTAATTGTGACTGTACGATATTTGTTTGATCTAACCGTTAGATATAAACTCATTTGTAGACAAAACTCTTTTTTGTTAGAAAACAAAGTTTAGGTTTCTCTACTTACCCCACTTCATTTATCTTCTTCAACCCACCATTTCTTTTGCAAATCTATGGAAAAAATCAACAAGATGAAATAACCTGTGAAAAAACTCCCAATATCAATTGTGGAGAGTTAGAACTTAGAACATTAGAAGAAATAAAAAAGAAAACAAGAACCTAGGCTAGAGAACATTTACCTTCATCTTTGGTGGCCGCCTTCAAATATTGTGTATAGATTTAGGGATTTAGGGTTTTGCTTTAAGCTTGAAATTTGGGGAAGACAAAGTCTAATAGTCAAATGATTGTGTTCCTTAGATTTTCCTCGATTCAACCAAATATTAATTTTAAAACAATCAGATCTTAAACTTGTTGTATGATTACGTATAATTGACCTGTCAGTGTGGTATCTAACTACGAGCTAGTTAGAGAAAAAAAAAAGGCAATTAAGTAAAAGCACAAGGCTTGGCCGAGTCAATGGTAGTTTGACCACCTGAAAGTTGAAAGTAGTGGGCAATCTTAAATTTTGTTGAAACCAATGGGCAATCGCAGATTGGCAATTAAATCAGTGGGCAATCTCAAATTCACCCTAAAATTAATTAAAAATATATATTTAAAATAACCGTGACGAAGTCACGGGTTATCACTAGTTTAAGAAAATTCTATATCTAGAGAAAGAGTAATCCAAAGGCCTTAGTTGTCTTGAGACAAATCTATGGACTCGGTTGTCTTAGACATAAATCCGACGACTCTTGTGTTAAAGAAAACTATGATTTGTTATATAGATATAGATATTTTATTAATCTCTATTTATTGGTAATGTTCGTTATTATGAAGAACACAAAGTCTTGATGGAAGACTATATAAGTAGATGACTCCATAGCTCCCCTCAATGCCAAATCTCTACAATTATAGGGACCATCATCTAGGTAGATTTAAAGAAAAATTGAGATAAGTCAAGCTATGGTTTTATTGAATGTAGAAGATATAAGAGTATGTATATTTTGTATATTTTTATATTATTTTATTTGTGACCAAAGCCTCGTGCATATTCGATCTTGGACATTTTATTTATCTAAGTTTATAAGTATTAGATTTTAGTTCTTTCATTTGGTTTAATTTCATTCTTTCATGGATTGCACAAGGGGGAGTGTTTTAGGGTAATATTCAGGTCGCGGATACCCAGTGAGCTAACCCAAACCGAATGGCCGTTCACAAAGTCGATTTCCAGAAGATTCAATGTATATTGTAGTCGGTTGTAAACACCCTATATATATAGGATCTTTAATGAATGAAAGACTTACTTTTTCCGTTTCCCTGTTTCTCTTGGTTCTCTACTTTCTTTATATTTAATCATGTAATTCTTTTTCCTCTGTCAGTTTTTCCTGGATTCCTAGACTTGAATGGAATAGCACATGAGGTTGCTAAATGGGCTCAAACTCGTTTAGCCACGGGACCATATCCAGATCGGTTGATTTGTAATAGTGTAGACTTTAATGTAAACCTTCAGGGCTTGTGACGTAGCCTTCGAACCTTTGAAATTTAATGGAAAAAAAAAATAAAAAATATAAGTCACAATTGAGAAGACAACAAATCCGAGTACATTAAATTACATTTCCAGTAGGTTAATGGATTGCTACTTCTTTTGTTCGTAAGTGGTTTTAAAAGCAAAAGCAGTATGTAGGATTGACAGTTGGCAACAACGGTAAACAATTTCTTTATTCAAACTGTGCTGCTTCATTTTATTATCCCAGGATCTCAGATGACTTAAGTGGATATATGGTAGCCCAACACCAGATCCTGATCTCTGACTTAATGAATGTGTATAATCTTGAGTACTGGTGGCAAAGAATTGAAACAACCACCACGAATTTGCTTTTTACATTCTTAGTGTGTTCTACAGCCACCAATATCCATTGTTTTAAGGCTCTCTCCTACAACAACCAATATTTTATTAGACCCTACTAGAGTAGCAAAACTCATTGATTATAATGTTGCTAGACATCACAACCAATATCCTTTATTACACCAATCTCTCTCTCTCTCTCATGAATGCCAACCACTAGAGTACAGGTTAGTTTCAGCAACAACTAGCAAGAGTTTCCCACTTCAACATTCCTCCCGTTTTTTCAAAAGTCATATATCCCTTTTTCTTTTAACTATCAGCAATTAATAAGTGGAGACAGAATAATCTATTGAATAACTTCAGCCGACCATATGAAAATATTGAAAAAGGAGAATGATATTTACAGATGGTCAATCCCTTCAATGCATATTGATAGATTAATACACCATTGGGGAACGATGGCATCACAGAACTTTATGCCATCGCTATTCCCACTCTCAATGGCACAAGCCATGTGTAAGTAGGGTAACATCAACTTAACACTTAGGATACAACAACCATACTAACAGCATAGAGAGCCTTGTCATTTCATCCCATTTATCTGCTCGCATCAACATCTGGAGTTTCGCTAGCCTTGACGAATCGACCTTTCACTCGCTTCCTAGTATCAGCCCTCGCTTTTCTTGATTCATATCGAATATGCTTATCAAATCTGTTTGCAGGTTCATGTACTCATTCAGAACTCATAATTATAATGGAACTCAAGCATGCGAAGGTAAGAGGAAAATTACAGAGAAAATATACCGTCGAGTTCTCTTTTTCTCCTTGTAGCGTAACATGGCATTGCCTCTATTCTGAGCTAACAACTCCATGTCTACCTTAGTTGTAGTTCTTGCATTTTCACCTCTAAGCAGGAGAGGCTGTTCCATGTAATTGATATCGGCTCCAGGTAAGTTTAAGTTGTTGCTTTCTGATGTTAGTGTTCTTCTGGAAGATGCAGGCTTCTTTGAAGTGTTCTGCAATTACCCATCAGCATGTTAAACTCAGCTGTTTAGGAGATAGACTTAGTAATGCGTTGAATAAGAATAAGGTGAGATCATCTGAACTTATGTCACATATTAACACAAAATCGATTCAACTACTCTTATCTTGTAGAGATACATAGGCTGATAGGCCTCTACGCATAAAATGCAATTAGTATTTAGTACAGAAATTAGATTTATGCCTACATATAATTAGTACACCCAATTGAGTGCATTAAACCCAACTGTTCAGAAAATGAAACAGAAATGTTATGATAGAAATTGAACAAGTTAAATGAAATGTGCTGAATATCACAAACAAGATCCGACAACTGTATTATATTTACTAAAAAAATAATCTGTTCTAATTTTGTAGAGATGTGGCTCGTCTACGCATAAGAGACAATTAGTACATAGTAGTACAATTGTGTGCATATAGATGAAGAATTCCATTTTGACTCCCATGGCAGCAGTATCTATTTGCGTTTAGGTCTGTTTCTCTTTTATTATATCTGGAGAGTATACTATTGTTAAAGTTTACTGAAAGTTCTTCATATTGTCAGGGCACTCCTATAACTTTCTAGCATATTCTCGGGTGTACTCTCTCTTTTAATTATTTTTAATAAAAGACGAGATCTAATACTCGTGAATCACTTAGCACTTTTGAACATATTACTTGTCAGAGACATTATGTATACATCTGACATAATATATTTTAGCCTTATAACCCATTTTAATTAAGCTACATTGAGAAAAACTGGATACACAGCCAACCAGATTCTTGTTTTTTCTAGAAACGACTTTTCATCACATAAAAGAAACACCAAGTTCTTAGGTATCATTTGCAATAGAGGAATGTGCAAACTTCAATAATAGCAAATTTTGATAAGAAAATCTAGTAAGTAGTAATGACTCACATAATCTGATTTCATATGGTGGCCTGTTGTGGAGCAATTAATCCCGTAAACATCTTCTAGCACTTTTGTTGTTTCTGAGGGAGTCTTTTTGGTAAAATCAGTGTACGTCTGTATCATAAATCCTTCACTGTTTGTACTGTACCCATCTTCAAGTTGGTTAGGTGCTTCATGATCCCTTGATCTCCCTAGGTTGAAATCCCATATCTGTATGGAGAGACATTATTATGAATAGAGAGAAACAAACATGCACTTATATACTAAATTCGCTTTTAAAGAGAAAGGTGGGGCCAAACAAATATAAGACAATGCACAGACAACAATAGCACGAATCAAAGGGAAATGCCTTATTTTCTTCATTGACAAGGAAACAATCAAGTAATAAAAATATTGTTTGTGCCAAACTAGCATATATAAGAAAGAGATATAGGTTATGCAAATCAAAAAAATAAAAATAAAAAAAATCCAGAAGCAAGATACATATTTGACCAAAATGAGAAGGAAAGTAAGTAGATATCTTAACAAGAAACATTGCAAAGTACTACTGATGTATCAACTCCATCGAACTACATCATGCCCAGACTCCCTCTCAAAGCCTGATCACGAATCAGACATACTGAGGCAATACCTGACTGGACTCACTGCTTTTGGCCTCCCAAACCGAAGTAAACAAGCCAATATCTATATAGATGCCTATACCAGTTTTAATAGACATAATTGTACATAGCATTCTATTCCCACGGTCTAACATCAATTATCAAACTAATAATAATAATAATAATGTGAAAACTAAACATAAAGCGTAATCTCAATCATTAGTCAGAAATTGTTTTGAAACAATACCTGACTGGACTCACTGCTTGGAGGATTACATCCCCAGAGATGATGATCTTCCAATAGACGCACATTTCCTTTGTGATCAGTCTCGACACTAGACATAAGCAGGGAAGTATACGGTAATTGCTGCTGCATCATCTGATTGGCATCCATTAAATCTCCGACACAAACTCCCTTTTGCAAATCAATACCTTCTGCACTCCCTTGTTGAGTGGGCGTTCCTGGGCTCAAATCTTCAGCATCTCGGTTCAGATCTCGCTTAAATAGTTGAAGTAATTGCTTTAATATAAGCTGTTTATGTTTCCCACAACTTGGATTCTGTCCTTTTTTAGAAGAAGCTTGTGGGATTTGAGCACAAGGAACATTTGGGTACAAGAAAGAAGCTGAGTTCCGATTGAGATTCGAATTTGAATTCTCCTCCTCCTCCTTTGCTATTAACTCTTGAAGATTGTTGTTTTCAATGGAATTGCTACCAATCCATGAATCCATATAAAGAATAGAATCAAGAGAAGACCAATTTGAGAAAACTGAGTTACTATCTTCTTGAATTGATGGAAGAGAAGAAACCGATGAAGAATTATTATTATTAGTGGTATTCTTCTCAACAAGATCAAAACCCCATATTGAAGCTAGCTCAATTGCAGAAGGACAACCAGAAATACCTTCAATTGGATTACGCTCATGTGAAGCAGAAACAGAACAATTACCATGAGCATCCCAATCACACTCTTGACAAAGAACAAGATTATCTGTAGAACAACGAATTGAAACTGGTTCTGAATTACAATTATCACAGATCTGAGAACGAATATGCTTTTTAGATAGATCGTTTGCTGAATGAACATGTAAATCACATAACAAACATAGTTTTGCTGAATCTGCTCTACAAAATAAAATTGCTTTCTCATCTCCACAATAATCACAAGGAATTCTTTCACCCATTTTTTTTCTTGAAAGAATGAAGAAAAAAGAACCCTAAATCTGAAAGGAAGAAAACCCTATAAAAATCTGAGATGGGAGTGGGGTGGGGTGGGGTTTATTAGAAAACAAAACTGCTGAGGAAATAGGGAGTGAAGTCTCTTTCTTCTATCTCTCTCAGTCTCTCTCTCTCTCTCTCTGTACTGCTGTGAAAGTGAGAGAAAAGAGTAATAAAATGGCAAATAGAGTAATTTAATAGTTGAAACTTGGGTAATTTTGCAATTTTGTCTAGTAGAAATGTAGAATTAGACTCGCTGGATTTACACGTGACAAGCATGGGTGAATTATAAAGGCAAAAGTGCTGCAAGATGGTCAAATTGATAAGGGGACCAATTTGCTTTTTTGAACAAGAATGAGACATATTAACGCTTTTTGCTGAGCTGGATTCAATCCTCTTATAGCATGTTTTGTTTGATTCTGGTATTATTATTATTATGCAATAATATCAATTCGATTGAAAAGGTTTGCCTCAGTGGTACGTCAACATAAAGTACCAGGGTTGATCCAACAAATATCTTCGCACCAAAGTGAATAGTAATTTTTTTTTTCATATTTATCTAACAAATATTATACAAATAATTAAAGAGAAGGGTCAATTTGCCAATACACCCCCCATTTTACCTCATGTTTGGGCAATACATCCCATTAGTTGAAATATTAGATTTTCCACCTTTTTGACGGTTTGACTCCGTTAAAAAAAAACAGTCAACTATCTTTGACCTAGTCAAACCCTTGAAGTTATCTATCTACCCTCAAATTACCCAGACCTAATCTAAACCGTCGATCCAAACTTTTCTCATAGATCTAATCTAAGCCATTGATTTTAGTGTAAGAATATACTATTTTGTCCTCTTACAAAACCAACAAGACCCAATCCTTTTTCCTCTTCTTTTTTCTAGCTAACAAAACCCCAATTTTTGGAAGAACAATATGGAGATCTAAATTTCAGAAAAGTTTTGATTCAATAGTAATATGTGAATTGAGAATCCGAAAACCCATAATTGATTACAAAGATCGTATACTAAATAGTACTCACTTCTGAGTTTCTTCTTCAATGAAGGACTTCAATTTTTGGTAGCATGTCTTTGAAAATCAACATGTTTACTATTGGAAATAGATTGTGAGGTTATCTGTTACTTCATTTTCTTGTTGAATAGAAGAAAATGGAATCAGTTTGGTGATAACCCCTTCACTTGTACTCTAAATGGTATGAGTTGGACATAATCAGCTTGCTTGATAGAATGAGATATATACACAATTCTAAAAGTTCTTTAATTAAAAATCTGGTTAATTGAATTGATTAATAAATCAACTCTAATTCATCTTCAATTTAGTATACAACATATGAAGAAAACCCAATTAAATCAATCAACTAGTCTTTATTAGTTTTTGAGTTCTTCTAAAATCAAAAGGCTGAAATAGAGCTTGGCGATTTGAAACCTTCAATTTGTTGTTGTATATGTAGTTTGTGTGGAAAAACTTAAGATTTTACGAGGGATAACTTAGGTATTTTGAAACTTGAGGGTAGATAGGTAACTTTAAGGATTTGATTAGGTCAAAGAGTTGACTGGTTTTTCTAACAGGGTCAAGCAGTTAAAGAGGTGGAAAACCTAATATTTCAACTAATGGGATGTATTGCCCAAACGTGGGGTAAAATGGGGGTGTATTGGCAAATTGACCCTAAAGAGAAATACTATCATATATCTGTGATGCTTGAAAATCACATATTTATTAAAACACTGCCCCGTAGAGAGGTGGGGAAGGGAGAAGGTTTCAGCAGCTGGTTTCAATATTCACATAAGAGATAAGAGAGAGAGAGAGAGAGAGAGAGAGAGAGAGAGAGAGCACTCAGTCTACTTGAACACCATCTTCTTCTTCTTTGCAACCATGGATGCAAATCTTTTTCTTTTTGGCCTTTGTTTGGGCTTCAATAAAGACAAATATTTACCCATTTAACATTAGCTTAAACTATATTAGTCCCCCCACCTAAAACATACTTAAAAATGAGGTAATTATAGATAGTCCCCTACCAAAGTTATTAGAAAAGGGTGTAAAATCTTTACACTTTTGAAATAACACCAAACTTTTGTATAAAATTTGTTCATAAAACCACTTATCAAGTGTTTCGAGCATATTAAATTAGACTAAATTTTAGGTAAATTTTTGCGGGGTAATCAAGCAGGGCCTTTATTTTGTTTTTTTCATAAAATATAAATTTTATTGATATTATCGAGTACAATGCATAGATTTCTATTAAAAAAAAGTATAGTCCATAAATCAACAATTCAGCATGCACAAACATCATCGTGTTAAACAAAGAAAAGTACAAAACAAAAAAATAATGGAGAACCAGGGAGCCGTGATTTTTTCTTGTTTTTTTTATTATTATTTTGTTTTCCTCTCTCTCTCTCTCTCTCTCTCTCTCTTCTTTCCTATGTGAACATCGAAACCGGTTAAAACCTTCTCATTTCCTCACCTCTCTACATGCCAATGTTTTAACAAATCTGTGATTTTCAAGCATCATAAATCTGTGATGCTAGCATTTTTTATAATTAAATATTAAACCATCTCTAATCCATCTGTGATGGTAGACAAGACAATGTAGGTGTAAATGCAGAAAAGTGTGAGGTTGAAGATGTTCAAAAGTGGAAAGAGGATGTGATTTGAAGAAGAGGGGTAACTGAGATATTTGTGGAAGATAGTTACATATGTATCTGAAAATGATCAAGTCCTAGAATCAAACCTACGTAGTTCATATTTATATGTGATTTGGGACAACGGCTAGCTCATTAATAGTCCGACGGTAGAATCAATTAATGAGCTTACTTTACAAAGTGATTGTGAAAGATATTGTAACCGAGAATTAACGTGTTTAATAGAAATATATATGCTTAGTAAATAAGCCTAAGCTCGAGTGAGCTTGAGTAAAAAATGGTGCACGTCTAGTGAAGACGAATAAAACAAAAGTTCAAGTCGGATCACAAGTGGTTTGTTGAGCTCAAGGTGAAGTCGAGGAAAAAGGACTCCACCTCATTCCATGTTGATGCTTAATTATAAACAAAAGGTATTCAAAGTGGTCGTTAAGTGAGCTCGAATATATGGGTATATACATATCCCCTTTTCATTTGGATTGAAGTAGGTGAAGTGGAATTGAGTAAAATGGGTTGACTTCAATGTGAATGAAAATGAAGTCGTTCTGGATATGTATTTTAATTTATGTTGAGTTGGGCATAACTTGTTGAAAAAGCTTTGTTGAACTTCACGTGAGCTCGCCTTGGTAACTACGCTGAGTCATGATGAGTATATGGAAGAGATTCCATTGTGTGGTGCAACTATCATGGTTATGGTTTCAAAGCAATAGGTCATTATTGCGGTTTCGATAACTGTGGATTGGTGCAACTATTCTTACTTTTGTTCTCCAGTCTACTCTTGCATATGTTGAATCTTGTTCATCTAGGTGTTTCTTGATTAATTTTGCAATTTGTTGTTGAATTCTTGTTGGTATCAATATGTGTGAACTCATAATAATAACACAAGATAAAATAAAAGTAATACACATTACAGTAATAATTCTAATAAAGAATAAACTCATATGAATTTACACTCAATAAATTCAAAATAAAAAATAAACACTTGCTACACTTTGTTCTTAAGGATTTTAGAGAAGGAAATGAACCGAGGCTTGCCGAAATAATTTTCTTAAGACAATATTATGTCTCTGCTATGGTGCAAATAGTCTCTGGACGATTAGTTTCCCAAGATACAACAGTTTTTTACTCTACTAAATTGCACTGTAATAGTAGAATAGTAGCGAACGAATATGAACCCTTCGAATGATTTAGAAATACGAAGAAGACTTTGTCTAATTAATTATATACTAATTGGCCAGATTAGCACACTATTTATAGTCACGTGAGTGTCTCTCCATATGTGTCTTCTCACATACACACACCTTACAAAAAGATGATAAGTTGTTTCAAAATGTCTTTCCACAAATAAGCACATATTGTAGACTAAAGAAAAATACATGATTTTTTGTAAGAATTATGAAAATACACAGAATGTGGTCACACCAATTCTGAAAAGATATTTTTCAATAGATACACCTTTTAACCTTAATTTTCACTCATAACAAAATATATTATTAAAAACAGATTTCCAACAATTCTACTGCTTGAAATTATTGTAGTGTCGCTTTGCATAGTAGTAAAATTAAAGTTTTGTTTCTCTGCTTCTTTGCAACCACTATTATTGAAGCTTTTGTAGTTTTGATCATTGTTGTTTAAGTTTGAATATTCAACTGCTTGCCTTTTTTCCGATAATTTTTTGTGAGGATTTCTTTAGTTTTGATCTTGTAGATCTAGGTTTTCATTTTGGAAAACTGGTTTACAAGATTTCGTAATACAATTCTATACTTAGAATTATATTCAATGTGAGTAATAGAGAAGAGGAAAGTATGAATGAAAACGAAGAAGGTAATGAAGGTGAGGATGAGGTTGAGTTGAGTACGATTGGCAGTGTTATAAAAATCGATCTAGGCGGTGGCTAGGTGTTGGGCAGTGCTACAATGCCTTGACTAGGACTAAAATCGCTTGAAAAACCGGTCCAACAGCCTAGACGACAATTAATCGCTAGGCGCCACTAGCCAACGATTAATCGGCCTAAACATTATTAGTCAGGCTAGACGGGCTTAGTTTTCTAGGCGGGTTGGGCAAGACGTTAAGCCCAAGAGCCAATATATAGATTATGAAAACCCAATATTTGTGCAATATAACAATAGTAAAGTAAACAATAAAGCAATAAACAAATAAAGAACACAAGATATTTTTAACGTGGTAAAACCCAATATGGGAAACGTCCACGGTTGTCCTCGCGACAACAAATAAATCCACTAGATGAAAAGAGATTTACAAACCTATCAACTACCTGCAATCACTACGAGTTGACACTCCTGGTTATCTCTAACACCCTGACTTCACCAGAGTACCTTGATGTACGCACAAGACACTCGACTTCTTGATGAACACACAAGAAAACTCGAAGCCGATCTATGTAGCAAGCTTACACCAGAGTTCCTTGATGAACACACAAGGATACTCGACTTCTTGATGAACACACAAGAAGACTCGAAGCTAAATCAATATAAACAATGTTAGGAAGATGAATTGGGGAAGGATAGAAGATAGAAGTACACAAAGATCAATTGAGGAAGAAGATGATCTTTGTGGAAGAGCCAACAAACAAACTAGGGTTCTATGGAGGCTAGGTTGGAACTCTTGCCTTTCACATAACACCAACGACCTATTTATAACCTAGGGTTTGAAACAAGAGAAAATGGGCCGAAATAGACAAAACACATATTGGACGTACGTACGTCGAAACAGTGTACGTACGTCCTGAGACGTAAATAGTTCGCTGCCTACTTGGACGTACGAACGCCCTAACTAGGTACGTACGTCCTGACCAAAACATGTTTGCTGCCTAACATGACGTACGTACGCCCTAACTAGGTACATACGTCCTAAACCCAAAAACAGACTTTTGATACACTTGACGCGAAGACAAAGACTCGGGATGACGCGCGTACAACGAGGTTTTCCTAACAATGAACTCAAGGCGAGATAACCATGGACATCCAATATCACAAAATTAATGTCAAACAACCGAGTGCCAGTTTCAGATTATAGCCCATAATAAGATGTATAAAGGATTAAAGGCAGATTTTTTCTCTTAACTTGCCTCCCGCACTCCACATATTCCAACAACCAAACAAAATCAAAATATTCATGAAACCGGCACGAAGTGGTTTGACATCAATTTTGTGACAAAGTGTCTTTGGTTATCTCGCCTTGAATTCATTGTTTGGAAAATCAAGATGTACGCATGGTCGTCTCGTGTCCTTGTGTCTCTTAGGTCTGTCCAGGAAAAGTTATTGGGTTCTGGACGTACGTACCGGGTTAGGACGTACGTACGTCCACTGAAGCAGCAAACTTCTTTTGGTCAGGACGTACGTACTCAGTTAGGACGTTCGTACGTCCAAGTAGGCAGCAGACGTGTTTTCGTATGGAGACGTACGTACCGAGTTAGAGCGTTCGTACGTCATGTTAGGCAGCAGGCTTATTTTTGTGTAGCGACGTTCGAACGTCATATCGACGTACGAACGTCCAAAGTCGGTTTGCACAGTTTCGGCCCATTTTTCTAGGTTTTCAACCCTAAGTATAAATAGGGTTTCTCTTCCATAGAACAAGATAGTTCTTTGGCAGTCCATCCTTCTCCTTGTTCATGTGTTTTGGTTAGGTTTGTGATATTGAAATTGTTTGTGGCTATTGAACTCAATTCCCTTTCTTCCCCCTTTTCTCAATTCATATCTTTGTGATCTTTAAGAGTTATTGTGAATTCGGCTTCGAGTCTTCTTGTGTGTTCATCAAGAAGTCGAGTGTCTTGTGCGTACATCAAGGTGCTCTGGTGAAGTCAAGGTGTTAGAGATAACCAGGAGTATCAACTCGCAGTGAGTGCAGGTAGTTGATAGGTTTGTACATCTCTTTTCATCTAGTGGATTATTTTGTTGTCGCGAGGACAACCGTGGACGTTTCCCTGTTTGGGTTTTACCACGTTAAAAATTTCTGTGTGTTATTTACTTTCCGCGTATTGTTTGTTTGCTTGTTTGAATTCACATTTGTTATACTAGCACTATTTGTAGTTTCTCAATTGGTATCAGTCGCTGGGGGCTGGTTAAGGAGCGTAAAGGCTCACGCTAACGATCAATAGTGCTATGGATTACTCTGGTAAGACACATGTCTCGGTTGTTGCTCGAATGTCTGATGAGCAGTCAACTGACAGTAAAGAATGCTCTAGTAATTGTGACAGGGATTTGATTCTGGTGGACAATAATGATTGGGCTACTCTATATCGGTTATCCAGAAAGGAATGCCTAAGGTTGGAGGCATAAAATTGTATTCTTCAGGACAGACTTGACTTACTGTCTTCTAGTTCCTCATCTATGTCAATCCTGGATAGGGAACCTGTATCATGGCAGGTTGATAAGGTGGCTTTACTGGGTAATCTTGCTGCTCTTGAGCATGACAAGGTCGAATGGGAAGCGCGGTATAAGATTGTGTCCTCAGAACTAGACAAGGTCAAAAAGGAGTTGATTCGCCTTCAGTTGTTCGAAAAGTGCAATGGGTTGTCATCTTCTGAATTACCTCCACTGTTGCCCTATCCTCCTACCAAAAAGTCCGACATTCATCACTCTGTGGACACGGTTGGCATCCGGCGTAAGTGGAAACTGTTCAGGCGTGTTCCGCCTCAGGGAAGGAAACGTAAAATGCCGTGCTCACTATGCGGACAGTTTGGACATTGGGCCTCGCAGTGTGGTGTGGCTGCTCATGTTCCACAATCATGCAAGCTGTTTTCACAGCCGTCGTATGATTATCCGTCTTATCCATATGCCTCTTACTCTTTTCGTTGTAATTTTGCAGGAAATGTTTCGAATGTGGCGATCACTGCTCTTCATGTCTCAAGTTCGGATACTGAGTGGTTACTTGATAGTGGTGCTTCAAAACATATGTCAGGTAATGCCAAACTTTTCTCCTCCGTTACTGCTATAGATGGTGGAAGTGTTACTTTTGGGAATGGTAAGAGCTCTCCTGTGATTGGTAAGGGATTTGTCGCTGGTATTGGTTTATCTCCGAATGATGTTTGTTTGTTAGTTGATGGTTTGCGTGTAAATTTGATCAGTATTAGCCAACTGTGTGATACTGACCATACTGTTAATTTTTCCAAAAATATATGTACCGTGCTTGATAGTTCGGGTAAGTGTATCATGACAGGTAAACGAACATTGAATAATTGCTATGCCATTCAGCCGGTTGCATCTAGCATGAACTGCTTACCTAGCAAACTAAATGAAGGTCTATTGTGGCATCAACGACTAGGTCATGTCAACCTTGAACACCTGGACAATCTCACTCGGAATGAATATATTAAGGGAGTTCCTAGACTTGGAAGAAATCGAGACACTGTGTGTGGTGGGTGTCAACTAGGTAAACAGATACGTAGTCCACATTCCAAGAAAAAATCCATAACCACATCTTCTCCTTTAGAACTCATACACATGGATCTGATGGGTCCTACTCGTACTCCTAGTCTAGGAGGCAAACGATACATCTTGGTTATGGTTGATGATTACACTCGCTTTACCTGGGTATCATTCTTGCGTGAAAAATCTGATGCGTTTCTTGAGTTTCAGGGAATATGCCTTCGTATTCAGAACGAGAAAGATACTCAAATTAAACATATCAGAAGCGATAGAGGTGGTGAGTTCACAGCCACAGGTGTGATTGAGTATTGTATTGCAAATGGTACATGGCAAGAATTTTTGGCTCCATACACTCCGCAACAAAACGGAGTCGCTGAAAGGAAAAATCGTGTTATTCAGGAGATGGCTCGTGCTATGTTGCATGCAAAGGATGTTCCAACCAAGTTTTGGGCGGAAGCGGTTCATACTGCTTGTTACATAATGAACCGTGTATACCTAAGATCTGGTACCACACAAACTGCTTATGAGCTATGGTATGGTAAGAAGCCGAATCTCAAATATATGCGAGTTTTTGGTAGCTTGTGCTATGTGTGCAAGGACAGACAAAGTCTGTCCAAGTTTGATAGTCGAGGTGAAGTAGCTCTTTTACTTGGTTATTCTTCTAACAGTAGAGCCTTTCGAGTGTTTAACTACACCACTCGCAAGGTCATGGAATCCTTTAATGTTGTTGTTGATGACACTATTACATCTGACTCTTCTGTTTCCACTGGTACACAGGATGTCACAGTTCTCTCACCCATGTCAGACCCGGCTGACATGTCTTCCATATCGTTATCATCACCTGATAATGGCAATGGTGGTACTAAACCTTCTGATGCTGCAGAGGACGTGCCTAGTAGGACCGGTGCTGTGCTCACACCGGATGATGTAGTTCAATCACCAGATGTGATTGATGTGTCTTCAGATCTCTCCACTGTTCCTGCTGACCCTGAAAGGGTGTTTAATCTAGCTTCACCTCGTGTCAAACAATATCACTCCTTAGGAGATATCATTGGGGATATTAATGATCAGCGTCTGACTCGTCGGAGGGCCAAGGAGACAAATTGTGTTCATTATGTTTGTTATCTCTCTTCTCTTGAACCTAAAAATGTTACTGATGCTCTTATTGATGATGATTGGCTAGTTGCTATGCAGGAAGAACTCGGTCAGTTTAAGCGTAGTGATGTCTGGACGTTGGTTCCTAGACCTACTCACACTAATGTGGTTGGCACCAAGTGGATCTTTAAAAACAAATTGGATGAGTTCGGACAGATTGTGCGCAACAAGGCAAGGCTTGTGGCTCAGGGCTACAGTCAAATTGAAGGTATTGACTATGGAGAGACATTTGCTCCCGTGGCTAGGTTGGAATCTGTCAGGCTTCTTCTTGTATGGCATGCCACTTGAATTTCAAGTTGTATCAAATGGATGTCAAAAGTGCATTTCTCAATGGTATTCTTAATGAGGAGGTCTATGTTGAACAACCTAAAGGGTTTGTGGATCACACTTTTCAGAATCATGTCTTCAAATTGCAAAAAGCACTGTATGGGTTAAAGCAGGCTCCTCGAGCTTGGTATGAACGTCTGACCTCCTTCTTACTGGGAAAAGGATTTGTTCGTGGCAGTGTTGATCGGACTCTGTTTATACTGAGAAAGAATAATGATGTTCTTCTCGCCCAAGTCTATGTGGATGATATAGTGTTTGGATCGACGTGCCCAAGTCTTTTTGAATCCTTCTCTCAATTAATGAGCTCTGAATTTGAAATGAGTTTAATGGGAGAACTGAATTTCTTTCTTGGCTTACAGGTCAAACAGTTTGATCATGGAGCTTTCATTTCTCAAACAAAGTATGCTAAAGAACTGGTTAAAAAATTCGGTCTCAGCACTTCCAGTGGTCAAGATACTCCCATGGGTGAGAGGGTACGTCTTGGTAAGGATATTATGGGTAAGTCTGTTGATATTCGTGAATATCGGAGTATGATTGGTAGTCTTTTGTATCTCACTGCTAGTCGTCCAGATATTTCTTATAGTGTTGGGGTATGTGCAAGATTTCAGGCTAACCCTAAAGAATCTCATCTCATTGCGGTTAAGCGTATTATTCGGTATGTTGCTAGCACTCTTGACTACGGGTTATGGTTCACCAGAGATACGAATAGTGTTGTGGCAGGCTATTGTGATGCTGATTGGGGTGGTAATCTTGATGATCGTCATAGTACCAGTGGTGGCTGTTTCTATGTTGGGAATAATCTTGTTTCCTGGCATAGCAAGAAACAATCATCTGTATCCATCTCTTCATGTGAGGCTGAGTATATAGCCGCAGCTAGTGCATGTACTCAACTTCTGTGGATGCGTCAGATGCTTCGGGATTATGGCATTCAACAGCAGGCGATGGACCTGTTCTGTGATAACACCAGTACCATTAGCATTTCCAAGAATCCGGTTCAACACTCACGCACAAAGCATATTGACATTCGTCACCATTTTCTTCGTGAGGCGGTCGAAAAGGGTGATATAGTAATGGAGTTCATTCCTACTGAACATCAGCTAGCAGATATTCTTACAAAACCTCTTGATGCAGGCCGATTCCATTCCTTGCGTAAGTCTATTGGGGTTGTCACTCTTCCCTAATTGTTCTGTTACTTTCTTCTTCTCTCTGGTATTGTCATTGTAGTTAGGATGTTTAGATTCGGTGTTTTTTTTTTTTTTTTGGTGTTTATTGTTATTGTGGTTGTTTTTGAGGACATACTACCTTCTTTATTGTGTGGATTCCATTTTACAGATGTTTCTAGTTTGACATTCATCAACTGTTTTTGTGTCTTGCATAGTTGTAGGGTTACATCATACTCTCTTTGTCTTGGTAGTTTCTTGCATGGTGCATTTACATGTAGTTGGACTGTTGTTTTCCATACCTATATATCTCCACTCTTATCTGGTTTCCATTCATGATCATCGTCTTCCTTTATATGTTTTTGCCTCTTGTAAGTGGTCAATGACTCACGAAATCCCCAGCCATTTGAATGTCTTGAGAGCATACTCATTTGGCTAAGAACCCGTTGGGGCTGTGAGGGTCATGCTCTGACGGTTGCACTCAAGAGATGTTAGTTCTTGTGTTGCACGTTATCATGGTATTGCACTTCTTGAGTGTGTTTTGCCGAAAAGATGTAGGCTACACCCTACCCTCGTGTTCTGGTAAAAGATGGAGATATTTCATACTCCCACACGGGAATGGCATCTGTTTCAATGGTCTACCAAATAAACAAAAAAAAAAAAAAAAAAAAAAAAAAAAATGAATGAATAGTAGCCTTCTCATTTGTCTAGTTGAAAGACAAGAAGAAAAACAATAGTGTGTGTTTTCCTTGTTGTTTTGTGATCTGATTCAGTTTCATTTTGGGCTAGTTGCAAGTGGTTTTCTATATTCTCAATGATCATGTTTTTAGTTTGTTTCTGGAGGTTGGTTTTGGCCTATCTGTTTCATCTACATGCTTGCATCGTCTAAGTAAGTACCATGCCTTTGTGTATGATGTCGTTCTTCGATTTTGCATTCTCTTGTGGTTGAGGATTGTTTAAACTATATTCGGTTGTAATTGGAATTCGTATGATACGTAGAAGTGTTTTCTTGTGATGTCTCTCAATTTTTTGGTTTTTGGAGTTATGTGGTTTCTTATCTAGCTGTTAGGTTGGTTTTTCCCTTCTTCAAAAAAAAAAAAAAAAAAAAAAAGGGGGTACGTCCGTACGCTTTTATGACGTTCGTATGTTTGGGGGTACAGATCTTTTTTAAACGTACGAACGTTCCTAGGACGTACGAACGTGATCTTTACCAGATGTTTGGTTTTTGGGTCCCGACGTTCGAACGTCTTAAGAGCGTACGAACGTCTCTCATACAGTCCAGCCACTTTGTGTTTACATTCAAATTTTTTTTGAACCAAAGGCTTACTGTTACATCAATCGTGCTTCTTTCTTCTCTCTTGCACGTACATAGGAAGTCTTCACCTTCTCTCAAGGTCTTTTCTTTGGTCTTTCTCTTCTTCTTCTTCCTTGATGGTTGTTTATTGCTTCTCTCCAGCAGCTTGTTTCTATTTCTTTGGTATTGGGCATGTTCTTGGATATTGCTATTTTCATGTTAGTTCAACTTGGTTTCTTTGTTTTGCAGTATTTTTTTTGTAATGGACCTCTTATTGGGCCCATGATAGGTTTTCTCCTATATATAGGGGAGTCTTCTCCTCTTTTACTCCTATTGTATCTTCTTATCTCTTGCTAGTTCTATCTTTGTTCTTCAGAATTTTCTATGGCAGAATTTGCACTTCATGGAGTCTTTGTTCCGGGTGTTGGGTATGTGTCGTTCATGGTAATGGAGTACAAGAACAATGCCAAGGTTTGTCGTTTATGTCGCGTTCCCCATGGATTTGACTATGATCATCGACCTTTACTTCCTTCATGCATGGTTCTTGTCAATCATTGGGAAAGGCTACCGGGACATCTTCAGAATCACATCTTGGAGTTGGCTGGATACCCGAGGGTTTCAGGACTTGTTGCTCCTCTTACCGACTGTGGCTTGGACAGCAGAATTGGGGAGTTATTCTGTACGAGTGCTGAAAGTCCTGTGCACACTCGGTGGAATAGCTATTCGGCTCGTGCGAAAGCTTTGTGTCCTATCTTAAGCTTTATGTTCATATGATCGCTCGGTGGAATCGACCTTCGGCTCGTGCGGAGGCTTACTTCTCCAAGCTTCCTCTAGGTCATTGGGAAAGGGTTTTTCGAATTCGTTAATTCGAGCTTTTTACTTTTGTCGTTTTTGGCTTTTCTGTTTATGGATTTCTATGTTTGGTTATTAGTTGACTTTCTGAACTTTTAACAAGTTGGGTTCGTTTTATATTTTATATGTTTTGTATTCTTTGTTTGGTTTTGATTTCTTTTTCTTGGTTATTTGTTTATTGTTGTTCACTTGTTGTGACAAAAAGGGGGAGATTTATGACTCTAATTACTAACAATCGTCTTCTTGTTGTTAGGTTATTTTTGGGTCATGTTTCAGGTATGCTACACGTATGGGGGAGTTGCTCATGAAGTTTGGAGCTCATGAAGTATGGGGGAGTTGCTCGAAGGAACTTCTGTTGAATCCTTGATTGCTTCCGTTCGATCTCTGATGGTTAAAGCATCTTCCTAAAACTGGATAACAAGAATTGGTGACTTGTTATGTGTTTCTATCTTGAGTGATTTTGTAGGCATGTTTTATAAATGCCATGGTTTGGGATTGTAAGCACGTTTTATAAGTGCTATTAGAGTCATAGGTTTTTGTCACAAAATCAATGTCAAAGGGGGAGATTGAAACCGGCACGAAGTGGTTTGACATCAATTTTGTGACAAAGTGTCTTTGGTTATCTCGCCTTGAATTCATTGTTAGGAAAATCAAGATGTACGCATGGTCGTCTCGTGTCCTTGTGTCTCTTAGGTCTGTCCAGGAAAAGTTATTGGGTTCTGGACGTACGTACCGGGTTAGGACGTACGTACGTCCACTGAAGCAGCAAACTTCTTTTGGTCAGGACGTACGTACTCAGTTAGGACGTTCGTACGTCCAAGTAGGCAGCAGACGTGTTTTCGTATGGAGACGTACGTACCGAGTTAGAGCGTTCGTACGTCATGTTAGGCAGCAGGCTTATTTTTGTGTAGCGACGTTCGAACGTCATATCGACGTACGAACGTCCAAAGTCGGTTTGCACAGTTTCGGCCCATTTTTCTAGGTTTTCAACCCTAAGTATAAATAGGGTTTCTCTTCCATAGAACAAGATAGTTCTTTGGCAGTCCATCCTTCTCCTTGTTCATGTGTTTTGGTTAGGTTTGTGATATTGAAATTGTTTGTGGCTATTGAACTCAATTCCCTTTCTTCCCCCTTTTCTCAATTCATATCTTTGTGATCTTTAAGAGTTATTGTGAATTCGGCTTCGAGTCTTCTTGTGTGTTCATCAAGAAGTCGAGTGTCTTGTGCGTACATCAAGGTGCTCTGGTGAAGTCAAGGTGTTAGAGATAACCAGGAGTATCAACTCGCAGTGAGTGCAGGTAGTTGATAGGTTTGTACATCTCTTTTCATCTAGTGGATTATTTTGTTGTCGCGAGGACAACCGTGGACGTTTCCCTGTTTGGGTTTTACCACGTTAAAAATTTCTGTGTGTTATTTACTTTCCGCGTATTGTTTGTTTGCTTGTTTGAATTCACATTTGTTATACTAGCACTATTTGTAGTTTCTCAATTCAAGCCACTGAGGTAAACTTTATCTCGTTTTGACTTACTTCTTGTCTTGTTTCGATCAATTTTGTTTCTTTTATACTTAATTACTTACTGTAAGTAATATTGATATATTATTGAAACCCAAGTCCCCACCACATTTAGTTTCTACTTAGAATTATTTTGGATAAAAAAACCCACTTCATTAATGATATAAGATTACTAAATTAGTGTAGTTCATCATTAAACAATGAAAAGTTTATATTTTATTACAACCAAGAATCAACCCAGTAGGAATTTGAATGCAAAACTATTTTGAAAAGTAGTTTCATGGATTACATATATATAATGCATGATTTAAGTATACAATCATACTTGCATCAGTTAGTAATTGAATATTTGTTGGTTACTTAATTTTTGTTATGAGATTGAAACATTACATTACTTGTAATTTTTGTAGCATTCGAAATGGATCATATCGTTTCTTCAGAAGCATCTAATACTACGAGCGAATCCAATACTTAAAAATTAATACGGGATTCTGATGATATTGGATGGCAGTATTGTATGTTGGTCGATCCAAAAAATTTAGATAGAGTGAAATGCAATATGTGTGGGAAAGAGTGGTGGAGGGGTGTATAGAATGAAACAACACATAGCTAACATCAAGGGGCAAGTAACACCTTGTCTTAAATCTAGTGATGAAGACAAAATCAAGTGCAAAGTTGCGTTACTAGGAGCGAAAACAAAGAACACTAAAACTGCAATCCATCAAGAGGAAGTGAGGGAAGATGTTAATATTATTGATGATGGAATGGAAGAAATCGAACGGGTGTTAAGGAAAAGGCCTCTTATTCTAGCGCCAATGGATAAATTTGCTTCTTCTATCAACCTCGACTCGATAAATTCAACTAGAAAGTTGCGACAACAAAATATCCATGATGCTCTTTGGAAAAAAAATGAGGCATGATGTGTATAGATTTTTGGCTCGATGGATTTATGAAACTGCCATTCCATTTCATGCTATAGATAATGATAATTTTCTTATGTTTGAAGCGGTTGGTCAATTTAGCACATGTTACCTGCCTCCAAGTCAATATGAATTAAATTAACCATTATTAGTGGAAGAGGTTATGGGAATTAAAGAATTACTTAAGAAGTAAGAAGAAGAATGGGTTCGAAATGGTTGTTCAATTATGACTGATGCTTGGACCGATAGAAAGAGAAGAAACATTATGAATTTGTGTGTGATTTGCAAAGAGGGCACCATTTTCCAAGAGTCAAAAGAAGCTTCCAATGATGCACATACTGGACAATATATTTTTGAATATGTTGACAAGTGCATTAAGTTGGGGCATAAAATGTTATCCAAGTAGTGACAGACAATGTTTCAAACAATATGGTCGCGCCCAGTTTATTAAAGTTGACAAAAGCCAAACATTTTTTGGACTTCATGTGCTACTCATACATTGAACCTCATGGTTGAAGGAGTTGCTAAACTACCTAGGTTCAAAGAAAGTATTGAAAAGGCAAAGGCATTCACTATTTTCGTTTATGCACATCATAAGACATTGACAATGATGAGAAAATTTACAAAGAAGAAAGACATAGTAAGGCTAGGAGTCACAAGATTTGCATCGGCTTTCTTAACTTTGCAAAGTTTGATGGAGAAAAACAAAGAATTGAGAATTGTGTTTACTAGTAATGATTAGGAAATTTGTAAATTTTCCAAAAGTATTAAAGATATAGCGACCTATGCCACCGTTGTGAGTTTAAGCTTTTGGAATGGAGTGAATGTATGCTTGAAATGTTTGCTCCCTTAGTAAAGGTGTTTCGTCTTGTCGATGGGGATCGAAATCCATCAATAGGGTTTTTATATGGAGAACTTAAGCAAGCAAAAGAAGAAATCAAAATGGCATTGAAAAATATTGAAGCTAATTATGGTCCAATCATAGACATTATTGATGCAAAAGGTCGAGGTCGTCTTGAAAGATGAAAGCAAACAAAATGATCCACTTGTTATGGATGGTGTCTTCACTTGTGTTGAGAAATTCTTTCTCGATGATTTTGGGATGTAACTTCTTGCGACAAATGTAGAGTTGTTAAAGTATAAGAAAAAAGAAGGTGGTTTTGGACGGCTTTAGCTATGACGGGATGCACTAAATATGATGAGAACTATGATCCACGTAATATATTTATTATTTATCTAATTGTTAAGTTAAATTTTGCTAATGTTATTATTTAATTCTAATAATTTATTACTACTTGTTTTTCAATAAGCAGTTGAATGGTGGTCTAACTATGGAAACTCAACACCCAACTTACAAAAAATGGCTACAAAAATACTCTCACTAACTACAAGTTCATCGGGTTGCGAGAGAAATTGGAGTACATTTGAAGGGGTAACCATATCTTATTAGCAGTTTAGCATAATGAACCCCGTTTATATTATAAAACATATAATTGGTTGAGTTAAAACATATAGTTGTTGTAAAACCCCGTTTATATTATAAATTTGTATTCTTTAAATTTTATTGGATTATAAAATATTGCATACATGTCTTTATGGGTTTAGAGTTAATTTTCTATTAAGTTGAAGGATGATATATTAATTATTAAAAAAAAAGGTAGATGCCTAGATGGACTTGGGTTGGGTAGCAAATTCATTTATGGTCAAAAAATAAAGCCCACTAACTTCTCCATATTATTTATATTAAAATCTTAGGGTTTTCATTCATTTTTTTATAACACCATATTTGGGATAAGAAGAAAAAGAATTAGAAGAAAGATAGAAGAAGATTTGGATTTTTACGCTTATACAAGTGAGTAGACGTTTTTGTTTTTTTTTTTCTATTTCTGTTTCTATAACTTCAGATTTTTTACTCATCTTTGAAAAATCATAGAAAATTCGTTTGAGAAGATTTTTAATTGATTTAAAAAACCCTAAATACTGGATTTAAAGGTCTTCATTCGATTAGTTAAGACTAATTTACGAAAATTATTTTAATTTGGTGAAAAATGACTTGCAAGTATGACAACTGTTGCAGTTTTTGGTTTCTGTACAGTTTTAGTATCGCAAGGTTTTGATGCCCCTAGACTTAATAACTTTTATTGAAAATTTTAGGTTAGTTAGAATACTTAATGTATAACAACATATATAAATTTCATATTTTTCCATTAGTTAATTAATTCTGAATAATTTATTCAACGCAGTTGTTTTCAGATTCTAGTACAATTTTACTGCTACTTTTCTGTTTGCGTGGCTATGGTAGAAAATATATAGAAAATTCGTTATTTAGTATTTTTGTATAATTTTGACTGTTTTGACAAGTAAACATTCAGGGATACAGTTGATAAGTTCATAAGTATCTTCAATTATGAAGCTACATTGGCTTAAAATATGCGAAAATATGACATAGATTAATAGTGTTACTGAAATCTGGTAAAGAGTGAATAAAACATTTGATACTACAATGATATATCCAAAATGTATCTAATTACAATGAGTATCTTTAAATGTAGGAATTTTGGAAGATCAGTGTTATTATTTGGCAGATTTATGTGTAAAGATTACTTTTTGTAGCATAAATGTTATCTTATAGGTTGGTCCATTTATCCATTTGATTATTTTGGTTGTTCTCGAGTTAGACTAAGAGTATCGCAAATATTGAAGTTGACTATGTATCGTGGCATGATACTTGATTAACTATATTTAAAGAAATTTGAAAAGTTATATTGATGAACGCCTAGGCATGGCTCCATACCAATTGATGGTATATGAATAGAAACGAAATAAATACTGAACTTGGAATTTAATTGTTCGACAAGGGTTGTGTGATTGCTTGATTAGTTTAGTTGTTTTGGTAGTCACCCAAGCATTAGTACATTTGTCGCACCTCTGGAATTAGGTTAAAGAAATTAATTACCACCCTAAACGGCTTAGCCTGCGGGTTGACTCTTGGATTATATTTGAGTTTTTTCTAGACGGCTTAGTCTGCGGAACTGACCCGTCAGACCTTCAAAGCCTTCGGGGTTGGTCTGGTCGCCACATTAGAAAGCTCAAGGGAGCTATTAGAGATCATGAGTTAGGCATACATCGAGGCTAGCCAAAGCTTGCAGGTGAGCACCTACTTGGGTTTTGGTTTTCGTGTAGAGGTTCTTAACCATGGCCAAGGCACACTGGTGCAATGTGGGTATGGGAAATGTGTGGAGTGCATCCTGTGGGAGGTGTACTAGTGATTGGCCATAGGTTGTGATTTTTATGATTATTAAACCTGAGCACCGGCTAGAGGCCAGGACGTGGTTTTGTGATTTTGGTTTCGTTGTTTGGTAGTGTGTTAAGGCTTATGGTATTGTAGTGTTTGGTGTTAATTAATGATATGGGTAAATTCTATATACTTTGATTATGAACCGGAGGTAACTATGATTATGTGGAAGAACTACGATGTTTTATTTATTATTAGAATTAATAGTCATGATTGGACCTGTCATTTTAGTAGATTGCAAACTATGAAGAGTTAGAATGAGTCATTATTACTGGTTTGAATGAACGGAATGCATTTTCAGGTTGATACAAAGTATTAGATAATACGTAATGTGTATGTGATTTGGTTTATCTTTATTATATTTGTCTATTATGTATTAACTCCACTTTCCAGGTGGATAGGTCAACTAATTTATTTTGTGCAGGTGCATAGACCTATCCTTAAAGACAGTTGCTGCTTAGGTAATGTATTTGTATTATCGATCAATTAACATCGTAAATAGATAAATTAGAATTGAATAATGGGATTAAACATGTGATTAAATAATGGATAAAAAGTTTAAATATAATGGAATTGATATATTTTTTGGCGTATGCTTAATGTCTTAGCATGGAAGAATGGCTCTTTAAAGTTAATTATGTAGTTAATTATATGTTGAAACTTTATATTTATTATGTTATTTTGTGGGAATAGATTTCCCCCTTGTTTTTTCATACCAGCTTTTATACTGACCCATGTTGCTTTGTTTTGCACGTGGGTGTGTTCCATTTGGAATGCAGGCAGGAGAGGTTAGAGCTATGGAGCTGTGACAGATCGCTTGTTGGGACCAGTAGAGATCTTTAGATGCTTAAATGATGTTTTATTTGGAAGTTGTATTCATGTATTTTGTTGGCGTAAGTTATTTTGTATAATAGGATGGAATCAGGTGTACTTTTATCGTTTGGATTTTTTTCTTCACTGTATTTTATTTAAGTTTTTGTTGGATCTGGTTTTTGAGTTAGAAATTGTTGCGGCTTAGGTTTATTTTATTTTATTTTTTTTAAATTCGGGTCGTGACAGTTGTATATTATATTTAGATGTGATTTGATAAACTAAACACTTGTTGGAGCTCTTACCACAATTTTCTTGATTTTTTTTTTTAACATGTAGGTGCACACCAAGAAAAGGAATAGACTAGATACAAAAAGATTAGAAAGTCTTGTCTATGTCCAGTTCAATGCAAGACTAATCAATAAAAAAAAAGGAGAAAGAAAGAGGATTCAATGTATTACTTGCTAACGAAGCTAGTAAGGCACAAGGGTGGATTATTCCAGGTGGGATGATGGTGATATCACTACAAGAAAACATGAATTTTGGCATGGCTAGGCGATTTGCTTTGCTACAGACCGGGTCAGTGGCAAATTTAGCTATGGTCGTTAGTCGTGGTAAACATTAAAATATCTGTGGCATAAAATTGGTTTATTTGTAAGCTTTTTTGTCACCCTAGCAACAGTTGTTAACTGTGGCAAGGTCTAAATGTTTTAGCTGTACGATTGTAACGCCCCGGGATTTAGTCCTCGCTCATCCCGGTGCGTTGAGCACCATACTGCTCACTAACGTCAATATTGTCCCCCTTTAGTCACTGCGGATATCCAGCAGTAGAGGGTTTTGGATCAGGGCCCATCCATGTGGTTTACCCCAAAAGGCCTTGACATTAGTTAGAGTATGGTTAAGCTCTATATACTACCAATACAACCACTTCCTTGGCAATGTGGAACTAACACCAACTCATGGGTGTTACAATCTCACCACCTTAGAAATAGAGCCGTCCTCGGCTCTGCAGTACACTCAGTACAGTCCCAAAATCTCCGACGTTCCCTGCCAAGTGAGACAAGTACCTGGCGCTCCCTGGGCCTTTCCAGCGTACTTCCCACCTGCAACAGGCGACCCGTCGTCGGCTCTGATACCAACTGTAACGCCCCAGGATTTCGTCCTCGCTCATCCCGGTGCGTCGAGCACCATACCGCTCGCTAATGTCAATATTGTCCCTCTTTAGTCACTGCGGATATCCAGCAGTAGAGGGTTTTGGATCAGGGCCCACCCATGTGGCTTACCCCAAAAGGCCTTGACATTAGTTAGAGTATGGTTAAGCTCTATATACTACTGAAACAACCACTTCCTTGGCAATGTGGGACTAACACCAACTCATGGGTGTTACAACGATAGAGGATTAAAACCATTTTTTAGATCGATGGTTAGAAATATGTTTTAGGGCTGTGGCTGTCTGGAGAAGTGGAAAAACAAAACACGACTAAGGTAGTGTTTGTTTCAACAAGTGTTCAGCAATAAGTGATTTTTAAGTGGTGGACCAGACTAATAATAAGTGAAAAGTGATTTTTATGTTGTTTGTTTAGAACCAGTGTTCAGAACATAATGGACTTTTTCAGCCATTTGAATCAGCACAAATCTCATGCTTAATTTATCTTCTTAATGCTTATTCTAATTTTATGACAATTATACCTATGTATAATACCTTTCATTATACGTATGTCCAAAGTCCACGTAGGATTCCTTCTTCTCTAATCTCATGAGGAACCGACTTGCACTCTTGACCCTTCTAAGCTAACTGATTAATATATATTATATGTTATTATATAATCATAAATACATAATCTACTTATTGATCTTTATAAAATAAGGCCCTATCTGTTTGTATATTGTGGATGAATGTGCAGTATATAAGTCAATAATAGTCATTAGTCATGAAAGATCCATTCAATGTGTTCTTTTTATGATAATTCATTAGTTATATCATATGCATTGGGTTTAATTATTATAAAAATAAAAATAATGTATATAAATGCAATTATTGGTCTTGATTTTTTAATATGTTTTTATTTTGTTTGATTTTTTTAACCATGTTTTCTATATAAGTATTTCTTAAATGTTCAATAATTACTTCGTGATGTCATTTTTTCGCAAAAAACTTCAGATTCATGTTTTTCAAATTTAAAATTTCAGTTTCATTAAGATGCATCCAAAGACTAGAATAAAAAGGATAAATTTGTCAAATTTAAAATAATCAATCGTAAAACAGAAGTTTTGAAAAATGATAAACAAACAACTTTTTCAGCATCCAGCATTCAACATCCAGCATTCAGCATTCAGCCTTCCAAACAAACAAACCCTAAGTTTCTTCCTTCACAAAGCCCTATTTCCTTCCTCCCACTCGTCTTCTCTTCTTTTTCTTTTTTCTTCCCTAGCAAACATTATCTGTGCCTACTCATTTTCTTCCTAATACCCCCCTTCCCACTTGTCTTCTCTACGTTCTTCACAACAAATTGAGGTAAGGTTTTTGTGATTCAGTTACTTTGGTGATTCAGATTTTCATTTGAACTTTTTTTGCTCGCAATCTCTCTCTCTCTCTTTATAAATATAGTTCTAATTGTTTGTTTTGAAAAATTGTTTGCTAGGGTTTTGATTAATTGAGCAACTCTCGACAATTTCGTTCTAATTGGATAAGTGTTGGACATGGAAGAAAGGTAATTTCAAGTTTTTGTATGTAATTTCTGAAAAATATATGATTTTTGTTGGTTTGGATTCGCTTCTCCATTAATCTCTTGTTGTGGGGTTGTTGTGATCCATTATATCTTTCACCCCTCTGCTTTCTAAATCATTGTTCTCCAACTTTCTTCTTCTTCTTCCTCTTGTTCTTTGTTTGAAATTCAATTTAAAAAATTTTGAATGTAAAATGTTTGAATGAATGTTTACGAGAATAAGTACTATACATGTGTGCCTATTTCTGAAAAATGTTTGAGTCAATTTTAAGAAATTTTGATTGTAAAATGCTTTCTAAAAAGGCCGGGACTTTTTTATGATGAGTTATTATTAACACGTAAATAATGTGGCTTCGTGGGTGCTTGTCCTATTTAAACAAAATACATTATTACAACACCATTGTTAGCAATTGTGTGTCTTTCTCTATAGAACTGAACAAAAACAGCCCAACTTATTACTTTGTCTATAAGTGTATCATTGTTACATTGTTTGGTTTAAGTTGAACAAGATGTTGTGTTGGTTGTTAATGGCTAAATGGAATTTTATAAGGAAATTGTGTTTCTAAATGTAGATCATTCATGTTTGTTTGGTTGTTTTTATTTTTATTTTATCAAGGCTGCTTTGTGTGTGGTAGCATGATTAAACTGATTTGCATGTGTTTGCATTAGTGTTAGCTCTTAATCTTTTTCTATCAGACATCAATTCAGTCGAGGTACTGTCTAGGTGATTGCCAGTCCTATGTTTTCTTACTGTTTCTTTTGACTGTCAGAATTTTTTAATTATAAAAGTTGTTCTAAAAATACCCAATTTAATGATTCAGGCAAACTTTGGAAGTTTATTTCGTAGCTCTGATGGGTTCTTAAAATTTTCATTGAAGTGATATGTAATGTCTTGCATTTGGTTTGAGTTACCAAATCTAATCATATGAACACTCTAATTGGTTTCTAGCTAGATGAATTCCCTTGCCTTTGGTTTGAGTTACCGACACAATACGTTGATGTAAAATTTATCAATCTTCATGTGCAGAGGATTATGGAAGTCTTCAATATCGTAGTTAGAAGTTACGATAAAGATAAATGATATGTAATGTCTTGCATTCAGGCAAAGGATTATGGAAGTCTTGAAATTATTACTATTATCAATATCGTAGTTAGAAGTTAAAGGTTAATTAGTCCTCTCTCTCTTTTGTGGCACAAGTGCTTATTATAGAAATCAAAAGGATAAAGGATAGCTGGCTATTTATTTTGCTAATGCACACCTCAGTGACTTGTATGGGCATGGTAATTTACATGTTTTTATCTACATGATCTTTTTAGGAAACCAGTGGAAAAAGGGGGGCGTCCTAGTAAATAGAAAATGAGGAAGCAAAATTTGAGGTACAGAACTTCATCTTGTTATTTGAATGAAAAGCACTATTATTTGTTTGTTTGTTATATTCATTAAGTATATAACTATATATATTGAACCCTTCATCTGCAAACCCAAGCATCAGTTTTAAAGTTGTTTTACAGATACCAAGCTCATACTCTTAGATCATTTAAAAAAAAAAACCTCATACTCTTATGGAGTTTGATTTATTAAACATGGCAGGATAACAAAGGGTGCCTGAGCATCCTGATGGGTGGGGAGAATCGGTCTTGCGTTCACCAAACAAAAGTCTGTTTAATGCAGGATAAAACATTTTTACAGCAACTGCGAGTACTTTGAAGAAGCAAAGATGATGAAGATGACTTTAAATGGCCGTGCTCCACTGGAGAAGCTTCCTACATATGATAGGATGAGAGTATCTCTGTTGAAGCAGAACAAGACAAAGAGTGAAAAGTTCTCCAATGATCAGGTTGAAGTAAGAAAACTTGGCCTTGAAATTCGTTCTTTCTGGATCGACTTGTCCGCATTACAGCAACAATATAGTTTATGGTGGGTGATCTAGTGAAGCAGTGGAGTGGCTGGTGTATAGTGTTGCAGAAGTGTAACGATACATCAGTAGCGTTTTTTGAGTCTGTTGTCCTTGTTGTTTGTGTTTATTAGCGTGGAATCTTATGACCTGACGATGTATCATACAGGCTTATCAAGAATGTAATTGGTTTTGCTTGGTTATTAATAAAATTATACCTTTTATTAGAAAAATATTCTTCAAATAGCAATTGCTAATTTTTAATATTTTTTTTTTTTTTTACAAAATCCACCAGATTTCCCACGGCCAATAGAGTAGCTAATTTAGTTTTTTACTTAAACAAATTAAAGATTTTCCACAGTTGAGAGTAGTAGCAAATGTGAAATTTGCCACGGATGAGATCTGTGGCTAGGCCCGAACCGTGGGAAACAATTTAGCTACCTCCCGAAACCCCACGGTCTTCCCACGGATTTGGACAGTGGCTAATCACGTTTTGCCACCGTTCCGGTCCGTGGCGAATTTACAATATTCTTGTAGTGTATTGAGCTTGAGTCTACAAATGAAGTTGAAAAAACTTATGGAGTAGAGCATAGGAGAGAGACTAGAAATGTAGAAGTAAGAGATCTTTATGAAGATGATTTTATCTCCGATGAAGATAATGAAGATGATCGACAAGAGATGGACTATGATTTCGAATCTGATAGAGATATCATTTTAGAAGAATATAGAGAAGAAGAATTAGAGGCCTAGTTGATTGGTTTTATGTGAAACTAAAGAAATTTTATGTGTTAGTTTTTGCATTTTGATTGGCAAAATCTGTACTATATTATGCTTTTTGTAAAGTACCGTGGAAATGGAGAGTAATGTGATCTAATTGAACTTATGTAATTATGTTTTTGGGTATTATTTCATGGTTATGATATTGTGAATTCTGATTTGATATAAATTTTAATATAATTTGTTTATTTAATTTCATTTATTAACAAGATTGTGATGCGATAATTGTTGATATATTAAAAAATTTATATAAAATAAATATATTTATTAAAAAAAAACTGACTACCGCCTAGCCGTTTAATCTCCGTTTAGTCACCCTAGTTGATAGGCGCTACCTAACCGCCTAGCTTCCGACTAGCGATTTTTAGAACACTGACGACTGGTTATCGACCTGAGGACGTTATAAAGATCCAAAGCAGTCGTACCATAACTGTGGAGGAAACTCGGACGTCATCTCGTGAAAATCAAGCAGCGTATAACATTAAAATTCCTGACCTTGGGATGTATCGAGTGAAATCTAGGCTTTTTCACCTTAGTGGGGATATGACTTCGACTTTGATATGCGAAGGACAACATAAAGCGGCGAAGTGACTTCTCTTTAACAAATTTGTATCTGATGTTTTGAATCACTATGATAAAGCTCATATCCAGATGATGGGCAGTTTTTAGACCCCCGTGCTTATTTTTGAAAAGTTAAACAAGTTACCTGACAATTATATATGCAAAGCCGACGTCGTGGCTTATTATCGAGTTGTTACTAGTCGAGGTGGTGACTTTGTTTGCTCGTTGAATAAGAGACCCAGTTGTGGGAAACATAAGTTGTTCCATCCTCCGACTTCGAATGATGGTTGGAAGAACTATGTTGTGTTTAGGATTCGTGGTTAATTGTTGATAGATGGTAAATTAACACCACCTAATCAAAAAATTGTATTTTTATTGAAGTTCCTTCTTGTGCTTGTATAAATTGGTTATCAAAGTAGACAAGTAACAAGCAAGGGTCGTACCCACCTCGTACCCACCTCAGAGGGGGAGATCTTAGCTCAAACACAATAGAAAATAATTATTAAGAAACACCAAGGGAATCAATAAACAAGAATTGAGATTGATTCTACTTCCTACAGGCAATAATACATAAACTAACTTAAGAATATGGTAGAGATGAAAAGAAGATCTTATGATAACAAAGGGGGAAGAATTGGTATCCACAAACTAAATCATACAAACATAACATGTTGTTCCTTCATGTTCAATCTATAACAATTAATTAGTCACCTCTCAACTATTCCAATTAATCATCAATACCTATAATAATCAAGTAGTCACCTCTCGCTATTCCACTCAATTAAAATGGGATTCTCTTATTCATGCTATTAAATATGTCTTATTAATCAAACCGTCACCTCTCAGCTATTCAATTTAATTAACTCAACATATTGATTCATAACTAAATCATCACCTCTCAGCTATTTGACTTAATTACAAAAGGGTTCCAATAAAAGATACTAATTGCAGATATGTAATAAGTACCTCTAATCTATTTCACTACACATCTTCAATCAATATAAACACAATCATTAAAGCTAGGTCTCCCTAAACCCTAACAATAGTATTTTAACAAAATGGATAACAATAACATGCAAATAATCATACTTAACTCATACTGCAGATGGAAGTAAATAAGCATCAAGTACTTTGAATCACAATGAACATTAAGAACAAACATGGTGCTTTTGCATTATCTAGAGTGCTTCAACCATCCCCTAAGGAGATTTAGCTACTCATCCTTGATGATGACACCATGGAATAAATAATTAAATAACAAAACATCATAAATAAAAGTGATTTGATTTGATTGATATGAATTGAGTTTGATACAAAGAAGAAGAAGATGATGATGAACTTTTCTCTCACAAATATTCACTTTCCTCTCTCTTCCAAGATACATAAACCTTAGCTACTACTTCTCTTATAAAAAAAATACAAAGAATAATACTTGCATTCAAAGACTTCCAAATTAGGTCAAATTCGTGGTTGCTAATGTTGGTCTTCTAGAGGCATTAGTTATTCAGAAAAACCTAATTATTTCGGGCTTAAGTTTTACCCTGGACCAAGACCTTCAGTTTGATAGCTCATGGGCCCAAATCAGACTTCTGGATCTCCTTGTAGAGCCATTTTAAATTTGGACTTTAAATAAGGCCTAAAATAGAAATTCTGACTTGTGGGCTACAATAGGACCCGATTTGGGCTGAGATTCGGACCGCCCCACTTTGACATAAAGTCAAGTCAACAGGACTGACCGTGGGGTACCCTCAGTAGATCTGTGGGTGCAGATATCAATTCTTCTCCCTTAGTACAAATAACTTTTTTTTGGTTGTTTTTCTTGACTTTTGGCGGGCTTAAACACAATATTCGTATTTCGGCTCATGAAACCTACACAATAGACAAGAAAACACTAATCAATAGATATAACACAATAATATAAGATAAGTGCTAAACAAATAAGGTGTTATTCGGTGGATAAATATACACTTTTGAGGAATTATCAAATACCCCCAAACAGCACTTTACTTGTCCTCAACCAAAGGTGAGAAGAAAAGAATTAAGGACTCAAAAGAGAAGTAAAACTAAGGTGATTGCATTAACCATATGCATCAAGGCTTTCAACCACAAGGATTTCCCAAGTGGAGGAGTTATAGTCTCCTGAGTGTTTTCCAGAGAAGATACCCACAAACTTACTACAATGACTAATCCAAAGAACAAGATTTTTCACCATTTACCTCAGAAATGGTCATATCAAAGATAAGGATAAGTATTGCAAAACCGTTTATATAAGATAGCATACTTACAAATGCATGAATAAGATATGAAATATAAACCAAGCATAACCGTCTCAAATGTATTGAAGACAAGCATGTACCCATACTACCACGGGTCTTAACTCACCATTGAAAAAAGTTGCTTTGACTTCTTCCTCACAGACATACACTCAGAAATAAAAATCACAGAGATGGTGTTTATCATTTTACCTCTATGTGAGAAAAGAAGATGGACAATCATCTCACATATATCAATAAGAATTGATTGGTGTGATGGAATGAACTTAGTCTCAAAGAATGAAAAAATTAGCCTTGCTTGAGATGTCGGGTTTTCACCTTAGCACCTTCTCACTTATTCGCCACATCCTACCATATCAACTTAGATCTACAAAAGACAGTAATAGGTTGTAACTTGGCTTGGGACAAGGCTAGAAATGGAAAAGGCTTTTGTGAAACATTTTTGGAACATTCGGGCCTTCAATACTTGTGATTTGTAATAGCAACACTTGGAGAAATTTTTGGAATTTTTCTTTTGGGAAGAAGTGTTTCTCATCTTCTTTGGGAATATTTCAATGAAGCTCTAGCCAATATTTGGAATCTTCCTTTCTTTTTAGATTTGAAATGGTTTTGGAAGATTCTGGCTTTTTCTGGAATTTCTTCAAACTTTTTGGTTTTCAGTACTTTGTTCATTTCACTAGTTTGGAGATTTCTTTGTATTTCTCCTTTCTTCTTGTAACCACATAAACAATCATCCTCATGTTCCAAAAACAGTGGGTAAAAAGACCTAAATATTCTAAGGGTAATTACTCCCACAATGGAGTTGGGTAACGCTAATGGGCTAAAGAAAAGGCTAAGTAACAAGAAAGACTCAGAATGGTCAACCTAAGGGATAAAGCAACATAGTGTAGGCTAAGGTAAGAAGGGCTTAACTAAATGTCTTTGTGTCATTTCTAAGTACTGATATGGTGATCATCACATCTTGAATAACCTACAAGACCTAAGTTTATTTTACACCCACTTGATGTCATCTTAAGGCTAATTATAAAAATGAATACGAGACTAAAAACAGACAAAACTGAGAAGTTGAGTCTTTTGACTCCAGATGTATGTAATATCTCTCCAAGAAAATGACGGGGTCTCAAAAGCTCACTGGGTTAAGTCTCCACACTTATTCCTCAAGTTTCTCAAGATGTAATTGTATTTGCACATGTAATCTGTCATAAATGCAAGTGAATGTCATGCTTATTCTCATGCAAATGTAGTATGAGACTCAACTACTTGGTGAAGCAATAAATGTCCTTAAACTTAAAAAAGATAGAATTCAACCATTATACTTATCATTGATGGTGTACTTATCCTAACTTTTGGAAAAGTCTTTGTAAAAAAGATTTTTTAGATTTTTCAAAATTTTTGAATTTTTACACAAGTATGGAAAAAGAAGTTTGAAAATCTTTTGCAAAAAGGATTGTAATACTTCCCTACCCCAAAACAAAAAGATTGGCTTGTCCTCAAGGCTCATATTGATCATAGGAAAGAGAAAAAAAAAGATATTACCATGAATGTACTAAAAATTCAAACCGTTTTTATAAATTCTTGCTAAACAAAATTATCTCCACATACATAGAGATTACAAGGAATTCCATACTAAGACACAACCGAAATAAAATATGCTGAAATAAAGGACTGACTCAACATAAAAGGAAATCCTATCTTAAAACAATGCATTTTGTAACCGCAATAATTATCAACCAGCCAAACGGCAAAAAGAGAGTGTGTGGGCCGGCCGCGCCCACCCCCAAACAGAATTAAGTACAGATCGTAGAACGGGCGATTTAACACCCAAAAATGCAACTAAACCCGACAATAAAAAGAGAACCAATAAAGCACGATCGGGCCTAGAAGATACACGGGGCTGCCTCCCAAGAGTGCTAAGTTTAATGTCTTCAGCCAGACATGAGGACAAACAGGAAACTCACTCCCTAGATAAACGCTACTCAAAAAAAGAAAAATACAGGAGAGATAAAAAGCTAGAGTGGAATGCGCGAGATCCTGGTGTCTAATATATAACAAAGAGTCTTTTAAAGTCAGATACTCGAGACTTAAAAGAAGATGGGAAATGACTTCCGACCCCCAAACAGAGAAGGAAACAGGTCTGTTTGGTGGTGACGCTAAAGAGAAAAACGTGTGCTGGATCAATTATACTTAGCTAGTAAAAGTTTGTGGACTAACGGTCCCGACACTTTGAACCACACCTCTCAAAAGACAGAAAAAGAAAGGAACACAAAGAGGGTTCGGATACCAGCAAGTCAAGGGTCAGTCTAAATAGGTAGGATCCTCTAAGAGAGTTTCAGGAGGCCTTAACTCATGAAAATGCTTAAGACATTGACCATTGAATTTAAATTCACAACTGTTTGTAGGATTAATATATGTAATAGCACCATAATCAGTTACTGCAAACACAACAAAAGGGCCTGACCAACAAGACATAAGTTTGCCAGAAAATAAATGCAAACGAGGATTATAAAACAAAACTTTGTCACCAATTCGAAAATAAAGCTGATTTTCTAGTTCGGCAGTAAGAGATGGAGAGATGATAACAGGATGACTACCGTCTGAATCTAATTGGGCATATTTCAGCTCAGGTGGAAGAGGATCTGGAGATGGTCTCGACTTGGAACTCAGAATCAATGCAACAAACCGAATCAAGGGCCTCAGGGTCTTTGTGGTCAAAGATAGGCACATAATTAAAATGAGCATTGGTTTGGGCAATAGATTGGTCGATGTCGAAGTCAACATTATGCATGGTAGGGCAATTAACAACCGAATATTTAGGGTAACAACTAGGTACCATCTCATAGGGTAGAGAATCGAGAAGGCACACATCTTCAGATAAAGAAAGATCAGGGGTTTGTTGGCCAAGATTAAAGATATTTACTTCCATAGTCATAGATCCAAAAGTGAGAACCATAGAACCATTCCGGCAGTTTATGAGAGCATTAGAGGTGGCCAAAAATGGACGACCAAGGATGATGGGAACTGAGTTATCGGCAGTAGGTTCAGTATCCAACACCACAAAGTCAACAGGATAGTAAAAGTCAGACACTTTAACTAATAGGTCCTTAACTATTCCTCTAGGTACTTTCAATGATCTGTCGGCCAGTTGTAAAGACATGTTCGTGGGTTTCATGTATGTTAGACCCAGGATGAGGTACAACGAGTAAGGCAAGAGATTAACACTCGCTCCCAGGTCTAACAAAACTCTACCCATGAACTTATCACCAAGCTTGCAGGGTATCGTCGGTTTTCCTAGGTCTTTATATTTTACCACACCGTTCTGTTGGACAAGTGCAGAGAATTTTTCCTCCACAAACGCGCTTTTGGGCACATTTGTTTTCCTCTTGGCGGTGCACAAGTCCTTCAAAACCTTGGCATAAGAAGGTATCTTTTTAATTACCGTGAGGAAAGGTATATTAATATTTATATGCTTAAACACATCAAGTACCTCATCTGCTTGGACTTCCTGTAGAGACCTTGTGAGTCTCTGGGGGTAAGGCACGGGCGGGTTATAAGTTCATGGAGGATCCACAATCTCACGGGCAGGCTTCTTCGGCTTTGAGGTGGTCGCCTCATTAGTCGGAGCTTTAGGTGGGGCAACAGGTGCAGAGGTAACCGGGGTCACAATATTTGGACTGGGCACATAATTAACATGATTATCGACCTGTTTACCTGACCTAAGGGTGGAAACCGAGTTAACTTCAGCAAGCGGTGTAGATGTAGACGGAGTTTCCGTCACCAAGGCAACTTCCTTGCCTTTGGGATTCGGGATAGCTTGTCCCGAAAATTTGCTATTTTCATCAAGTTTTTGTTCAATCTTCTGGATGGCTTGGGCATTTGACTCAATGGACGCTTGCGTCTGTTGAATGAAACGGGCAAGCACATCCTCAAGGGAGGTCTTAGGAGGGGTAGATTGATTGGTTGGCACTTGGTCCCTGCAAATACTCATGTGATGAACATTGTTCGAGTAAGGGGGGACCGTTACTGTAACACCCATGAGTTGGTGTTAGTCCCATATTGCCAAGGAAGTGGTTGTTTCGGTAGTATATAGAGCTTAACCATACTCTAACTACTGTCAAGGCCTTTTGGGGTAAACCACATGGGTGGGCCCTGATCCAAAACCCTCTACTGCTGGATATCCGCAGTGACTAAAGGGGGACAATATTGACATTAGCGAGCAGTATGGTGCTCGACGCACCGGGATAAGCGAGGACGAAATCCCGGGGCGTTACAGTTGGTATCAAAGCCAACGACGGGTTGCCTGTTGCAGGTGGGAAGTACGCTGGAAAGGTCCAGGGAGCGCCAGGTACTTGTCTCACTTGGCAGGGAACGTCGGAGATTTTGGGACTGTACTGAGTGTACTGCAGAGCCGAGGACGACTCTATTTCTAAGGTGGTGAGATTGTAACACCCATGAGTTGGTGTTAGTCCCACATTGCCAAGGAAGTGGTTGTTTCGGTAGTATATAGAGCTTAACCATACTCTAACTAATGTCAAGGCCTTTTGCGGTAAACCACATGGGTGGGCCCTGATCCAAAACCCTCTACTGCTGGATATTCGCAGTGACTAAAGGGGGACAATATTAACATTAGCGAGCGGTATGGTGCTCGACGCACCGGGATGAGCGAGGACGAAATCCCGGGGCGTTATAGTTACACTGTTCTGATTTTCATTATTACCAACATACGTGGCATTGCTACGTTGCCCATAAGAGTTATTAAAACCAGGTGGAGCCGCATAATTATTATTTGAGTAAGACATATTAGAGCGGTCCATGTATGGGTACATGGCATTGTCCTTGGTAAAGTTGGTTTGCCCAGCGTAAGTGAACCCACGGGCTTCCTCAGTTTCTGGTGAATTATAAAGGAGAGGGAAAAATTCGGCAGTATGGGTCTAGTCATGACAAGCATCACATTGGAGAGTGGAGGCACTCATAACAGGTGATGTGGGCTCAAGTGTTTCTACGTTTTTTACTAAACCATGAAGCAAAGTTTTAAGCTCGGGGTCAGGTTTGACCTTATATATGCCTCTAGGTTTATCATATGAGTCCAGGGTAGTGTTTCTCAAGGTTGGTCCATGTAATTCCCATTGATGTATATTATTAGCTATTTTTTCAAGGAATGCAATAGCCTTGGCGGTGGACATAGCAAGGAAGGCTCCACCGCTCATGCCTTCAACCATGTTTCTAGTAGTGTAATTGAGGCCTCTATATGTGATCTTAACTTTTTCTGTGTCATCAACTATGTGGTGTGGACATTGAAGAAATAAGTCTTGATACCTCTCCCATGCATCAAAGAAAACCTCACCCTCTTTCTGCCGGAAATTTCTAATGGCATCAACAATATCATTAGTTCTACTAATTGGAAAAATTTGGTCAAGAATCTTTTGCTAAGTTGAGCCCAGGTGACAATAGAATTGGAAGGAAGACTATGTAACTAGTAAGATGCACGATCCTCAAGAGAAAAGGGGAACAATCTCAAGCTAACTTCCTCTTCAGACAAGTGTTTCTCCTTGAAAGTATTAAGAACAGTCAGAAACTTATTGAGGTACTGATATGGATCTTCACGTGGAAGTCCATGGAACTTAGGCAACATGCCCACAATCTGAGGGTGAATGCCATAGCTATCTGCAGTTGTTTCGCGCATGACTATGCAGGTAGGTGGCCCAGTGACCAAAGGTGAAAAGTAATCCCGAAGGGTAGCTTCTTGAGCCATAAGGTGCGGAATTTACTTCAGTAAGTGACGTTGAGTCGTTGAACTCTTCCTCAGAAGGTATGGAGGTTGAGTCGTTAAACTCTTCCTCAAAGAGAAGAAGTGAGGTCCGTGATTGTGCTCTTTGTGTAGATTGGAATAGGTTTGGACAAGATTTTACCTGATCTAATATGCATGCAACATGCGCATTACATATTCCACAAAAGTCCTAACCATTCAAAAATATCTAACAAGGGGATCAAAAACTGACTCGATTTTGTGTTCACCGAAGTCAATGAGTTTTTTCCAAGCTTCCCTTGTGAATTCTCCCTATATTTCGTGAGTCAAGTAGCGAATAACCAGTGTGGGAGGTTTTACGTGCGTAAGCAACGGTACTTAATTAAGAAACTACAGTGATTCTACAGACGTAATCTGTAGGGGTTCCAGACACAATTCCTAGCTTGTGCTCCAATCAAAGAATGGTTCACGCAGTACTAGTTGAAATATTTGCTCAAGGTCTCAAATGAACATCGTGATAGCATGGCTTTAGTTGATTCAATTTTAAAGCTTAGGATATTGCAATCAATTGATAGTAGGTTTCAGTTTTAGGCCAGGTTTGCCTTGCAATCTCGGTTTAACAAGTAAAAACAGAATTAAAATCGAGCAACAATCAAGGTCATGTTAATCATTACAGAAACTCCTCTTCAGGGGATTCGAGGAGGGTTAGGAGAATGCTTACCTCCCACTTTGTGCTAAAAAGTAAAAATTGTTAAACAAACGCACAAAAGTGGAGAGAAGACGAGTTGCAGTCGACTAAGGGGAAACCGCTCCTTGGGTTTCAATCGTCCTTAGGAGTCGTTCGTTAGTAGACTCAAGGCTAGCTCCACAACCTTGCTATACTATCTTCCACAAACACACAATAAATAAATTCGAGCAATACCTATTTTAAAAATATTACAACCGCGACCCCTTCGTGGATCGAATAATTAAATATCTTACAAGTCCTGAAAAATGCTGGAAAAATTAAACTACTTAGTTCACCTCACAATCACTCAACAGGAAAAAAATTAATTGAAAAGTGTTCTGAAAAAATCACGCAAAACGAGGTAAATTCTTGCCGAGAACTCGACTTGAGATTGCTAAAGGCCAAACTGATCTCAACTCGAGATCGGAACCAGATCCAACCAGTAACTTTCAGGCAAAATTCATGAATGTGTGATCTTCTTAAAAATTTGATTTTGACTTCGTTCTTAGAGCTTTTTCTAATTCGTTTTCGCTGCAAGATCAATAAGAGGACTAAGTAACAAGACACTTAAAAATAATAAATAAAAGAAATAAAAATAGAAGGGTGGGAGGGATAGAAGTGGATGATGTCCCGAAACTACTATTCTCGCTTGTGTTTGAATGAACTCCGTTCCATAGAGCGACAACGATTGTATTTTTATTGAAGTTCCTTCTTGTGCCTATATAAATTGGTTATCAAAGTAGACAAGTAACAAGCAAGGGTTGTACCCACCCCAGAGGGGGAGATCTTAGCTCAAACACAATAGAAAATAATTATTAAGAAACACCAAGGGAATCAATAAACAAGAATTGAGATTGATTCTACTTCCTACAGGCAATAATAAATAAACTAACTTAAAAATATGGTAGAGATGAAAAGAAGATCTTATGATGATAAATGGGGAAGAATTGGTATCCACGAACTAAATCATGTAAACATAACATGTTGTTCCTTCATGTTCAATCTATAACAATTAATTAGTCACCTCTCAACTATTCCAATTAATCATCAATACCTATAATAATCAAGTAGTCACCTCTCAGCTATTCCACTCAATTAAAACGAGATTCTTTTATGCATGCTATTGAATATGTCTTATTAATCAAACCGTCACCTCTCAGCTATTCAACTTAATTAACTCAACATATTGATTCATAACTAAATCATCACCTCTCAGCTATTTGACTTAATTATAAAAAGGTTCCAATAAAAGATACTAACTGCAAATATGTAATAATCACCTCTTAGCTATTTCACTACACATCTTCAATCAATATAAACACAACCATTAAAGCTAGGTCTCCATAAACCATAATAATAGTATTTTAACAACATGGATAACAATAACATGCAAATAATCATACTTACCTCATACTGTAGGTAGAAGTAAATACGCATTAAGTACTTTGAATCACAATGAACATTAAGCACAAACATGGTGTTTTTGCATTATCTAGAGTGCTTCAATCATCCCCCTAAGGAGATTTAGCTACTCATCCTTGATGATGACACCATGGAATAAATAATTAAATAACAAAACATCATAAAGAAAAGTGATTTGATTTGATTGATATGAATTGAGTTTGATACAAAGAAGAAGATGATGAACTTTTCTCTCACAAATATTCACTTTCCTCGCTCTTCCAAGATACCTAAACCTTAGCTCCTACTTCTCTTATATAGAAAATACAAAGAATAATACTTGCATGCAAAGACTTCCAAATTAGGTCAAATTCGTGGCTGCTGCTGTTGGTCTTCTAGAGGTATTATGTCTTCAGAAAAATTTAATTAATTTGGGTTTAAGTTGTACCCTGGACCAAGACTTTCAGTTTGATAGCTCATGGGCCCAAATCAGCATTCTGGATCTCCTTGTAGAGCCTTTTTAAGTTTGGACTTTAAATAATGCCTAAAATAGAAATTCTGACTTGTGGGCTTCAATAAGACCCGGTTTGGCTGAGATTCGGACCGCCCCACTTTGACATAAAGTCAAGTCAACAGGACTGACCGTGGGGGTGCCCTCAGAAGATTTGTGGGTGCAAATATCAATTCTCCTCTCTTAGTGCAAATAACTCCTTTTTGGTTGTTTTTCTTGACTTTTGGCGGGCTTTAACACAATATTCGCATTTCGACTCATGAAACCTATACAATAGACAAGAAAAGACTAATCAATAGATATAACACAATAATATAAGCTAAGTGCTAAACAAACAAAGTGTTATTCGGGGGATAAATATACACTTTTGAGAACTTATCAATTGTTCAGACCAATGGTTTCTTAAATCGTTATCACATACCAACCATAGGTACTTACTCAGTGAGATAGTTGTTAATCTTCTTTGTTTATGTTGTTGTTTTTTATCCTTGAGTTTCTAACAAGTTTTTGTTAGATTCTGTAGAATCAACTCATGAGTATAACGACAAGATTGACGACCGAACTCATCCGTTAAATATCATTGAGTTTGTTGAATTGCCTAGGGCACATAAACGAGCTCTTTTTCCTCACCTCGAGCATTTCTTTAGAGATCCAAAAGTTAAGTTTTCTGTTGAAGTTGTAATTACTGAGACTGGCATGTCGAAGAGTAAGAAATCAAGGAAGAAGAAAGATCTCCCAGTTGCTACAGTTGTAGCATCACTAGCGGTTGCTCAACCTTGTGATTTGCCTGTCGAAGTCGGAATTCCTCTTCCAATGGCTCCAAAAAAAGTCATTAACCAGTTCCCTTTAATGGGCTCAATTGCTCCAGTGAGCAAGATTTTGAATCCTCCAAGTTTGAGTGACATGTTCGGATCTCAAAACATTGAGGTTGAGAATGCTCAAAATATAAAGAGAAAAAACGTCAAGTCATGTGGCATTTTTATCAAACTTGATGCTGAAGGAGCTGAGAAGTAAAAAACAGATGCGACAGTGAAAAATCGAGCTGCAATTGAGAAAGAGAAGAAGCTGAAAGCAATCCAGGTCGTTAAAGATGCAACTGTTCAAAAATCTCAAAGGTTCTCACCTGATTTTCCTATCATGGTACTTACATCAAGGCTGATGATTCTTCGTGGGACGATAAGGATATTTGTGTCTCACTGATAGAGAACATGGTTCTTTTTGAAGATAGAAATCGTATTTATCCGAGGTTTGTGGATGATGATGTCTGTGATCTCGCTTCGTGAGCATACAAGGTAGTGTTTCTTACACTTAAAAGGTTTGTTGTACTTTCGATATTTTGAATGCTTAGTACTTATAATTTTTGTTGTGCAGGTTCAGGCAATCCGCAATAAGTGGGTGACAAAACTTGAAAATATAAGGAAGAAGTCAAAACACATTAAGAAATGGAATGATAAAGTAAAGATTGAAGAGTAAGAAAATAAAATTACTCGCCTGAAGTTGGAGCTGGAAGAGAAACAAATCAAGGCTTTAGAAAAGACTGAGGCAGATCTGGTTGTTGCTAATGAGGGTTGGCAAACTAATGCTGTGAAGTCGATAATTAATATAAATTCTTGGAGACAAATTCCATATTTTTAGGAAGAGTGGTGTATGTGACGCGTGTCACATTTGGCTTCGTTGATGGGGCATTTTGAAGCTGATTTGAAAAAGAAGAAGTTGGGTAGTGAGATCGTGTGGAAAACCAAGTGGCCAAGTGGGTAACGAAGAAGCTACTGAGGTTGTTACGCTTTCTAGAAATGTTATGGGAAGTAGTGAAGTGGCTATGACCGAGCAACAATAATATTTGTTTGTAACTTGTGTGAGACTTGAGAGGTGCTTTTTTAAACAAGCTGAAGTTGTAAAATATTAATGGGAATTCCAACTTCGGTTAGCCCTGCACTTTATTCAATCCTTAGTTTTATTTTATTTTTTTTATTGGCAAGCGGGGTTGAAGGGACCTCACCCATAGTACAAAATATCGATATCGACCAATCTATCGATTTCCAAAAATTGGATATATCGGGATATATCAAAATCTATCAGTGGATATTTTACATAATATGTATCGAATATATTGACGAATATATCGATTTTAACATGATATATCGGGAGATATTGAAATATATCAACTTTTTATATAATTTAATTGTTTAGTCTAATAAAGATTCAATTAAAACTTACTATGAAGGTAATACATATAACACACAATAATACACCTTAATATCTAATGGGACAGTGAGGCTTGAACCAAAGTAGTTTACTACACCAATATAGATCGTAAAAGATATAAAAGATAAACGAAATAAAATTAATCAAATTGTCTTTCCATTTTGATATAGCAAAAAAATCTTTGACCTGACTCCTTAAAATTCATTAGTCTTTTTCAATTCCTTCTTCATTACCAATCATTGAAGTGACTTTTATATAATTGCTAAAGATGGAAATTGAATAAAATATAAAAAACTACTAAGCAATATGTAGTCATGCTTGAAATGTAAAGGCTCATGTTGTTGTTCCTCAAAGCTTGAACCTTCATTGTAGTTTTTATGTTTGCACTCCAACCATATTCACCATTCACCAGTCACCAAACAACAAGGTGAGTCGAATAGTCGACAATCCTGCCAGAAATAAAAATACATTAGATTACTTAACAACAATACATTACATTACCTGAGACAAACAAAGTGGATCCAAACATACTACTTTATGTAATTCAATATTACCTGAGACAAACAAAGTGATTGATCATCTATATCTAGAACCAAGTGGGAGATGACTTTGCGAACAACAACTTGAAGATCAGGAGAACTACTAACTTTGTCTTGTTGTATCCCATGCTGTATAACAGGATTGAGGAAAAAAACTGCATTTAGAAATACTTTAATATTTACAGTGTAAATTTTACGCAAATGAGATACAAAGTACTTAACATAAACAATATTATCTGACCAGCCATGTGCAATTTATGCCCCAACTTTCTTTGCCATCTGTTTTAAATGATTTTCACCAACCAATCAAAACCTCTCATGCCCCGAATCTTTAGTAATGCGGCATCTATCCATCGATGAATGAATCCCATTATTAGTTTTTTGTCACAATCCACTTGTCGCAAGAGTATTACTAGAGGCTTCATAATATGTACAAGGCCTTTGATCTCATTCCAAAACATCGGGTCTAACCGTAATTCCTCAACCTGTATTTGTTTTTCGCTCGAGCGCCTTCCTTTAATAGATTCTCATTTTCTGAAGTCATGAATGCTCTAAGGGGTTGCATCGTGTTGTACATACTTTTTAAAGCTAGAAACTGGGTAGCAAACCTTGTCATTCTCGCGCCCTAACCAAATCACCTCCACAAACTCTTCTCATCTCAGCCAAAGCTAATGGTTGGTTGTAGAGGTATTTTGTCACAATCTTTGCTTTAGTAATCACATATGCAACACTAGCCACACGATTGGCCTCGTTCAAGATAAGATCCACACAATGAGCTGCACATCTAGTCCAATACATGTTGTACCCAGGAAGTTGAGCTGTCACGCCCCGAAAATCCTAAAAGACCCATTCTGAGGCATGATAATAAAATCAATACAAACTACTATATGTTTTCCAAAATAATATATATCAATCCAATTATTAATGAAATGACAACGCGACAATTCTTGCCAATGCTGGTTGTATATAAATCCATATCAACTCATATCATTCGATAAATTATTTACAACAATATAATTGTACAGAAAAATAGATAACATCAAATTGGCGAATCCCATGGTCTCCATGAAAATCCGTTTCAAAGCCATTCGTCAATTAAAAAAATTCAGTTAGGGGAAACCTGTTCGTCCCTGTAAAGATACTCTGACGCTCAACATTAGAAATAAGCCTAAAATAACAACACAATACAATTATAATTTATCAGTAGATACTTCTACAAATTAACACATACAAATAATATTTTTACTAATATACTTGCAATTCAAGGACACAATTGATACCAATAATAATTCAAGATCATCATCCTTTGTATATCAATTTAATCCTAACAAAATCAGGGAAGAAAAATACCTGTCATAAATCCGTTAATAGGGTGGAATTATCCAGGGGCGGATCATAGAGTGGGCTTGACAGGGTTGGAGCCCGGGGTAATTTAGATAGCAGGGGCGGGGGATATATTTAGTAATTATTAATATATGTACGTATTCTTTCCTCAATCCCAGACTCCCAGCAACTAATTATCACAAAAGTCAACACGTAATCCCTGATTCGTTGATATTAGGAAATATTTGATATAGATAGAAAAAAAATAAAAAAGGCTACGGGATTCCCTGCTCTCTCTCTCTCTCTCTCTCTCTCTTCAATTTATTCTACTTTCTTCATAAAAAAAAATACAACAAAACCCATATACTAACTACTACGTGACTGCTGGTCGTTTGGAGCCTTAGATTGCTAACCTGCCTTGATTATTCCCATCTATTTTTGAAGGTAATTTTATTTTGTACAATTTTTTTTCTTTTTATTGTATTTATTAATTATTTTTATAAATTAAGATTAATTTAGGGTTTTGACCTCATACATGCCTCTAGGTTTATCATATGTATCCATGGTAGTGTTTCTCAGGGTTCGTCCAGGTAAATCCAATTGTTGGCTATTGTTAGCTAGTTTTTCAAAGAATGCAATAACCTTGGCACTGGATATATCAAGAAAGTCGCCACCGCTCATGCCTTCAACCATGTTTCTAGTTGTATAATTGAGGCATCTATACATGATCCTGAAGAAATAGGTCTTGATACCGAAAAATAGGTCTCGATACCTCTCCCATCCATCAAAGAAAACCTCACCCTCTTTCTGCCTGAAATTTCTGATGGCATCAACGATATCATTGGTTCTGGTAATTGGAAATAAATTGGTCAAGAACTTTTTGCTTAGTTGATCCCAAGTGTCAATAGAATTGGAAGGAAGGCTATCTAACCAGTGAGATGCACGATCTTCAAGAGAAAAAGGGAACAACCTCAAGCTAACTTCCTCTTCAGACAAATGTTTCTCTTTGAAAGTATTAAGCACGGTCAGAAACTTGTTCAGGTGTTGATATGGTTCTTCCCGTGGAAGCCCATGGAACTTAGGCAATATGCCCACAATCGGAGGGAGAATGCCATAGCTATCTGCAGTTGTCGCATGCAAGATAATGCAGGTAGGTGGCCTAGTGGCCAAAGGTGAAAAGTAATCCCGAAGGGTAGCTTCTTGAGCAATAGGTGCTGGATGTACTTCAGTAAGTGAGGTTGAGTCGTTGAACTCTTCCTCAGAAAGAGGTATGGAGGTTGAGTAACTAAACTCTTCCTCAGAATGAGTGTGGTCTGTGATTGTGCTCTTTCTGTAGACTTGAATAGGATTGGACAATATTTTATCGGATCTAAGACGCATGCATTATGCACATTACATATGCCATAGAAGTCCTAACCATTCAAAAGCATCTAACAAGGGGCTCAAAACTGACTCGATTTTGTGTCCACCCAAGTCAATGAGTTCTTCCAAGTTTCCATTGTGAATTCTCCCTATATTTTGAGAGTGAAGTAGCGAATAACCAATGTGGGAGGTTTTCTGTGCATTGAGAAACTACAAATAGTGCTAGTATAACAAATGTGAATTCAAACAAGCAAACAAACAATACGCAGAAAGTAAATAACACACAGAGATTTTTAACGTGGTAAAACCCAAACAAAGAAACGTCCACGGTTGTCCTCGCGACAACAAAATAATCCACTAGATGAAAAGAGATGTACAAACCTACCAACTACCTGCACTCACTGCGAGTTGATACTCCTGGTTATTTCTAACACCTTGACTTCACCAGAGCACCTTGATGTACGCACAAGACACTCGACTTCTTGATGAACACACAAGAAGACTCGAAGCCGAATTCACAATAACTCTTGAAGATCACAAAGATATGAATTGAGAAAAGGGGGAAGAAAGGGAATTGAGTTCAATAGCCACAAACAATTTCAATATCACAAACCTAACCAAAACACATGAACTAGAAGAAGGATGGACGGCCAAAGAACTATCTTGTTCTATAGAAGAGAAACCCTATTTATACTTAGGGTTGAAAACCTAGGAAAATGGGCCGAAACAGTGCAAACCGACTTTGGACGTTCGTACGTCGATATGACGTTCGAACGTCGCCACACAAAAATAAGCCTGCTGCCTAACATGACGTACGAACGCTCTAACTCGGTACGTACGTCTCCATACGAAAACACGTCTGCTGCCTACTTGGACGTACGAACTTCCTAACAGCGTACGTACGTCCTGACCAAAAGATGTTTGCTGCTTCAGTGGACGTACGTACGTCTTAACTCGGTACGTACGTCCAGAACCCAATAACTTCTCCTGGACAGACCTAAGAGACACAAGGACACGAGACGACCATGCGTACATCTTGATTTTCCTAACAATGAATTCAAGGCGAGATAACCAAAGACACTTTGTCACAAAATTGATGTCAAACCACTTCGTGCCGGTTTCAATCTCCCCCTTTGACATTGATTTTGTGACAAAAACCTATGACTCTAATAGCACTTATAAAACGTGCTTACAATCCCAAACCATGGCATTTATAAAACATGCCTACAAAAACACTCGAAATAGAAACACATAACAAGTCACCAATTCTTGTTATCCAGCTTTAGGAAGATGCTTTAACCATCAGAGATCGAACGGAAGCAATCAAGGATTCAACAGAAGTTCCTTCGAGCAACTCCCCCATACTTCATGAGCTCCAAACTTCATGAGCGACTCCCCCATACGTGTAGCATACCTGAAACATGACCCAAAAATAACCTAACAACAAGAAGACGATTGTTAGTAATTAGAGTCATAAATCTCCCCCTTTTTGTCACAACAAGTGAACAAAATAACCAACCAACAAAGGATACAAAACATATAAAAATATAAAACGAATCCAACTTGTTAAAAGTTCAGAAAGTCAACTAATAACCAAACTGAGAAATCCATAAAAAAAAACAAAACGACAAAAACATAAGGCTTGAGTTAACGAATTCGAAAAACCCGTTCCCAATGACCTAGAGGAAGCTTGGAGAAGTAAGCTTCCGCACGAGCCGAAGGTCGATTCCACCGAGCAATAACATGATCATCATAATCCTCCAGCCATTCACTCTTACAAAACAACTCCTCAATTCTGCTGTCCAAGCCACAGTCGGTAAGGGGAGCAGCAAGGCCTGGAACCTTCGGATAACCAACCAACTCCAAGATGTGATTTTGAAGATGTCCCGGTAATCTCTCCCAATGATTGACACGAACCAAACAAGGATTAAGAAAAGGACGATGAATATAGTCATATCCATGGGGAACGCGACATAAACGACACACCTTAGCATTGTTCTTGTACTCCATTACCATGAACGACACATAACCAACAGTCGGAACAAAAATTCCATGAAGTTCATATTCTGCCATAGAGGATTCTGAAGAACAAAGAGAGAATTAGCAAGAAGTAAGAAGACACAATAGGAGTGAAAGAGAAAAAGACTCCCTATTTATAAGAAAAATAGGAGTAAACATATCATGGGCCCAAAAAGAAAGGGCCATTACCAACTCGAACTAACATGAAAATAGCAATATCCAAGAACATGTACAATACTAAAAAAATAGAAACAAACCAATATAGCAGTTAAGTACAAAAATGTGAAGAAGAAACCATAAAACCAACTACTCGGATTCCGAGGCACCATCACTCGGTTCACCATCACCCTCGTCCTCACTCTCTGAGTCATCACCATCACTCGCACCAGGAACTGGAGGCACCTCTTCCTGAAACAGAGGCAAGTCTGTGGGAGTGAAGTCCAGCTGTAGATGACGCATCTGAGCAACATTCATCGCATGAATATCACTGATCATGACATCATGACGAGAGAGGATGACCCCAAAACGATCTAACCGAGCATCCATATGATCCTGATGTCGTCGGAGAGAGGAGACCCGAGCATCAATTGCTGCAACAGCCCGATTTCCCCTAGCAGAGGCTGGGATGGGTCGTCCAGACGTCAAGGCCCGATCAAAATCATCTTGGCGATCAAGAGCCCGGCCTCCCCAAATAAGGTGATGCGTCAAACGCGCACCCACAGACTCAAAGGCAACCTTCCGAGATTGACAGCCTTTCTTAATGGCGTTGACCCAGTCATGGCCAACGAACCTTGGAGGGCTCACCTCCGTGTACTGTCCCTGAAAACCCAAGTGCCTGAGAATTGTCATTATAAAGCTAGGGAAAGGAAGAGTACCCTTAGCTGCATCAATTTGAAGCATCCGATTGTAGATGACCTCAGAAAGACTAATATGGTGCACCGACATACAAACCACCAATTTGACCATGTCGTCGGTCATGATTATCTTGTTGCCCTTGGTGGGGTAGATGTTGGAGTGAGCAACCATGTGGACAAGGATGGCGCTGTAGAACTTTGCGTGATATCTTTCCGTGACCCCATCGATGAACATCCGCTGAACTTGATCGACAAGGTCAATCTGAATCTCATCCGGAATAGGCCATCGGACATGAACAGCACCTTCAGGGAGAAAATCACCGTCAATACCCAACGCCTCACGGATCACCTTCGGAGAAATAGTGTATCTCCGACCGTCAATGAGGACCGAAAAACTCGAGCGATTCTGCGAAGGACTCTTCGTCTCATAGAATGCTATCGTATGCTCAACCGAGTACTTGGTGATTGGTTGAGCCACCCTTAGCCAATTCCGAGTCTCAAAGAACAATGCGATATTGCCAAGTTGAGAAGCCCCTAGAGGGGTGGCAGCAATGTCTCCCAAGTCGAAGAAACGCTCGGGAACAATGGCCTTGGCTCGAGGATGAGCGCCAAGGGATGAAGGATGAGATGACAAACCCGGAGTGGAACCACGACCCCTCGGAGCGCGAGAAGAAGATGCACCCTTAGATGCGGATGCCGTGGAGGTGCGTGCACGCTTTGAAGCCATTTCCTACACAAACACACCAGTACACAAATCAACAATGGAAGCAAATCGACAAAAAGAACAATAGCAGGGTCATTGAGGCATTTAATCAAACACTTGATGTGCAGAAACAAGACACATGCTATGGACAATAAGGTAGCAATGGTGAGCACCCAAACACATCACAAAACAATCCCAACAGTAAAGAAGCAATAACAAGAAATAGAGATAGCCAATTCGTCCAACAATTTCAAGGAATTGAATGGAAATACTAACCAACAAGACAAATAAAACAAACAGATATTTCAAAGAAAAATGGAAACTAACCATGCAATCCAATCAATACCAAGAGGGGAAGGAGAAGAGAAGAAGAAGAAGAAGAAGATAGGAAGAAGAATATGGAAAGAAGTAGAGTTTACTTACTTGAGTAAGAACAGAGTATGCACTAGACAGAGAAACTTCTGAAGTTAAGCAACAAACAACCTCCAAGGAAGAGGAGGAAAAAGGAAATGCTAGAAGGAGAAGAGAGACCAAAAACGGTTGAAGGAGAGTGCAGAATTCCAAGTGTACGTGCAAGAGAAGAAGAAGCACGATCGATATAACAATTTGCCGTTGGTTTAAACAAAATTTGAATTTAAACACAAATTGGCCGGACTGTATGACAGACGTTCGTACGCTCTTAAGACGTTCGAACGTCGGGACCCGAAAACCAAACATCTGATAAAGATCACGTTCGTACGTCCTAGGAACGTTCGTACGTTTAAAAAAGATCTGTACCCGCAAACATACGAACGTCATAAAAGCGTACGTACGTACCCCCTTTTTTTTTTTTTTTTTTTTTTGAAGAAGGGAAAACCAACCTAACAGCTAGATAATAAACCACATAACTCCAAAAACAAATATTGAGAGACATCACAAGAAAACACTCCTACTTATCATAAGGATTCCAATTACAACCGAATATAGTTTAAACAAACCTCAACCACAAGAGAATGCAAAATCAAAAAACGACATCATACACCATGACATGGTAGTTACTAGAATGATGCAAGTATGTAGAAGAACCTGATAGACCAATACCAACCTCCGAAAAACAAACTAAAGACATGATCATTGAGAATATTGAAAGTCACTTGCAACTAGCCCAAAATGAAACTGAACCAGATCACAATACAACAAGGAAAACACACACTATTGATTTTCTTCTTGTCTTTCAACTAGACAAATGCGAAAGCCACTATTCATTCATTTTTTTTTTTTTTTTTTTTGTAAACCATTGAAACAGATGCCATTCCCGTGTGGGAGTATGAAATATCTCCATCTTTTACCAGAACACGAGGGTAGGGTGTAGCCTACATCTTTTCGGCAAAACACACTCAAGAAGTGCAATACCATGATAACGTGCAACACAAGAACTAACATCTCTTGAGTGCATCCGTCAGAGCATGACCCTCACAGCCCCAACGGGTTCTTAGCCAAATGAGTATGCTCTCAAGACATTCAAATGGCTGGGGATTTTGTGAGTCATTGACCACTTACAAGAGGTGAGAGAATAAAGAGAATAAAAACAACGATCATGAAAAAACAACCATGGAAGACTGGAGTTATACATGTATTGAAAATGTCAAGCCAACCACATTGAAATGCATCATGCAAGAAACTACCAATACGAAGAGAGTATAATGTAACCCTTCAACTATGCATGACACAAAGACAGTTGAGAACGCCAAACTAGAAACATCTGTAAAATGAAATCCACACAATAGAGAATGTAGTATGTCCTCAATACCAACAATAACAATAAATGACCAAACCTAAACATCCTAAACACAGACAGTTCCAATGAACACATTAGACATATGAATGCAGAAGAGGTGTAGTGACAATGAAGCAGTTATCAGATGAGCGACTACCAGATAATACCAAGATATGATTGGAATTAAAAACATCACACCTATTATCCTCAAACACAACCTTAAATTTAGCATCACATAACTGATTAATACTCAATAGATTGGACCTAAGACCCTTAACAAAAAGAAGCTCATGACTATTGAGCGATTCAACCTCAGAAAAATTACCTTTACCTTCAACCGGAAGCAATTTACCATTACCAAACCTAACCTTACCTCCATAACCAAGAGTCAGGTTATCAATCAGAGTCTTATCACCTGTCATATGAAGTGAACAACCGCTGTCAAGATACCATGATGAAGACAATGGTTCAACCAAACGAGCCATGTGAGACACCATTTTCCTGGATGCATCCATACTCCTATCCCAGAAATGTGGTGGTGGAGTAGGCATGGGTGTTGCTTGAGGACGGTTTCCATAAGGAGAAGTTCTGGGTAAACCCCACGGAGCATAGCCATTCCACATGTATGGAGCCTGCATGGAGAAGGTGGAAGACTTGTTCCAATATGAGTTACCTGCAAAAGAAGGATGATGAGCAGGATACAAATTATTCCAACAAAAGGCAGAAGTGTGACCCATGCGACCACATGTTAGACATTTAAAGCCTTTGTGTCTAGAGTTCTTTTTCCGAACATGCTTTACATGAGTAACCTTGGGTGGTGATACCACACTAGACACCTGCACAGGAGCAGGAATAGCGACACTTGTTGGTCGCACAAAGGTAGTGCGGGAAGTGTTAGCAGTAGCAAGGGGAACAGAAGTGTCATAGCCTAAACCAGATTTATCTGAATGGGATTTACCGATTCCCAACAGAGAGTTTAGATTAGCACTTGCTTTACCAAACCCAACCAATTGTTTGTTAGCAGCAAACAACTCAGCCTTTACTCTCTCATGCTCCAGTACAAGGGATCGATACCGTGTTTCCAGATCATTATTCAGTTTTTCCAGAGTGACAATACGCACTTGGAAATCCTCCTTTTCCTTCACAAATTCTTCCTTCAACATGTTGGAATCACCTGTAAGATTGCATATATCTTGTCCAAGACTCTCTACCTGATCCTGCAAGACGGTGTTAGTTTTTTCAAGCAACTTTACTTGTTGCATAGAAAACTTATACATGTCACATAATTCACTAGTAGTAGCATGAACACCAGAATCAGAAACATTAATATCAGCAGAAGAGGATACAATACCTCCTGGATGTTCATCCAGGGATGCACTGAAGACCACATAATTGGAGACAACATTTGAGAGATTCCCATCATCATCTTCATCTGAATCATCCCATGTTACTGTGAGATTCGCTTTGGAATTATCACCAGGTTTGCGATCGACCTTCTTATCACATTCATTTGCAAAGTGTCCATAATCACGACACTTGTAACATTGGACATCTTTACGATCAACTCGAGCTCTTCTCCCATCCACAGAGAACCGCTTAAAACCACGACTTCTAGGAGCATTTGAGGAATCAGGAAATCGCTTTCGAGGATCTCGATTCTGTTGATATTTCAGAATCTTCTGAAAGCTACGTGACAGAAACGCATAGTTATCATCCACATCCTGTTCTTCATCATCAGAAGGTCCTGTGGAAGGTTCTTTAGAAGATGTAGCTTTGAATGCAACAGATTTGTTCTTCAAAGGTTCTTCCAAAGCCTGTTCCATCTCACATGTCCTTAGTTTGCCAGCAAGTGTCTCGATGGACATGTTCTTAATCACATTACTCTCAGTGATGGCATCCTTTCGTGAACGAAACCGAGGAGGCAAAGCACGCAATATCTTACGTACCACCTGTGTGTCAGTATATGCATGACCAATAGCCGCACTGCAGTTGATGATGTCTTGGAGACGAATAAAGAAATCATCAAAGGTCTCAGAATTATCCATCCGTAGATTCTCAAACTGAGATGTTAACAGTTCCAGCTTACTTTCTTTGACTGTTTCGTCACCTTCATGTGTACAGATAAGCCTGTTCCATGCATCTTTAGCCTCTTCACAGCCCTGCACCCTACGAAACTCACTAGCATTTAATGCCATGAAAATAGCATTGAGTGCCTTGTTGTTATAATTTGCCAACAACTTCTGTTCAGGCGTCCACTTTTCACGTGGCGTCAGTGATGTAACAGCAGTATCATCAGTACCTGTAGTAGTCAGAGGTTCTTTCCACCCTGTGACAACAGAAAGCCAGACTTCTTCTCCTAATGCTTGGAGATAAGCTCGCATACGTACTTTCCAATGACCAAAGTCCTTTCCACTGAATTGTGGAGGAAGACTTGAAGTAGCAGACTTGTGAGATTCCATAAAGCACTATTGATCGTTAGCGTGAGCCTTTACGCTCCTTAACCAGCCCCCAGCGACTGATACCAATTGAGAAACTACAAATAGTGCTAGTATAACAAATGTGAATTCAAACAAGCAAACAAACAATACGCAGAAAGTAAATAACACACAGAGATTTTTAACGTGGTAAAACCCAAACAGGGAAACGTCCACGGTTGTCCTCGCGACAACAAAATAATCCACTAGATGAAAAGAGATGTACAAACCTACCAACTACCTGCACTCACTGCGAGTTGATACTCCTGGTTATCTCTAACACCTTGACTTCACCAGAGCACCTTGATGTACGCACAAGACACTCGACTTCTTGATGAACACACAAGAAGACTCGAAGCCGAATTCACAATAACTCTTGAAGATCACAAAGATATGAATTGAGAAAAGGGGGAAGAAAGGGAATTGAGTTCAATAGCCACAAACAATTTCAATATCACAAACCTAACCAAAACACATGAACTAGAAGAAGGATGGACGGCCAAAGAACTGTCTTATTCTATAGAAGAGAAACCCTATTTATACTTACGGTTGAAAACCTAGGAAAATGGGCCGAAACAGTGCAAACCGACTTTGGACGTTCGTACGTCGATATGACGTTCGAACGTCGCCACACAAAAATAAGCCTGCTGCCTAACATGACGTACGAACGCTCTAACTCGGTACGTACGTCTCCATACGAAAACACGTCTGCTGCCTACTTGGACGTACGAACTTCCTAACAGCGTACGTACGTCCTGACCAAAAGATGTTTGCTGCTTCAGTGGACGTACGTACGTCCTAACTCGGTACGTACGTCCAGAACCCAATAACTTCTCCTGGACAGACCTAAGAGACACAAGGACACGAGACGACCATGCGTACATCTTGATTTTCCTAACAATGAATTCAAGGCGAGATAGCCAAAGACACTTTGTCACAAAATTGATGTCAAACCACTTCGTGCCGGTTTCATGCATAAGCGACGTTTCTTAATTAAAAACCACAGTAATTCTACAGTCATAATCTATAGGGGTTCCAGACCCAATTCCTAGCTTATGCTCCAATCAAAGAATGGTTCACGCGGTACAAGTTGACATATCTGCTCAAGGCCTCAAATGAACATCGTGATAGCATTGCTTTAGTTGATTCAATTTTAAAGCTTAGGATATTGGAAGCAATTGATATTAAGTTTCACTTTCTGTAGGCCAGGTCTGCCGTCAGTCCCGATTTAGCTAAAAGTAAAAACTGAATTAAAATCAAGCAACATTCAAGGTCATGCTAATCATTACAGAAACTCCTCTTGCAGAGGATTCAAGGAGGGTTAGGAGTATGCTTACCTCCCACTTTGTGCTAGAAAGGTAAAAATGTCAAACTAGCGAACAAAAGTGGGGCGAAGACGAGTTGAAGTCGACTAAGGGGAAACCGCTCCTTGGGTTTCAATCGTCCTTAGGAGTCGTTCCTTAGTAGACTCAAGGCTAGCTCCACAACTTTCCCCTACTATCCGCCGCAAACACACAAATAAATAAATCCTAACAACACCTACTTTAAAAATATTATAACTGATACCCTTCGTGGATCAAAAAATTAAATATCTTACAAGTCCTTAAAAATGCTGGAAAAATTAAACTACTTAGTTCAGCCTCACAATCACTCAAACTGCAGAAAACAAATTGAAAAAGTGCTCTGGAATGTCTTCTATGGGTCCCACAAATACGTGTTAAATTTCTGTTGGGAACTCGACTCGAGATCAGTTTGTGGTTGGATGAACTCGACTCGAGATCGAGAATAGTAAGCACCAGTAACTTTTCTGGAAAAATCCTATTTGCGCGATCTTTTTCAAATTGAGATATTGGCTTCGTTCCTTGAGCTTGTTTCGATCCGTCTTCGCTGTGAGATTAGTAAGAGGACTAAGTAACAAGAAACTTAAAAAATAAATATTAAAAGAAATAGAATGGTGGGAGGGATAGAAGTGGGATGATATCCCAAAAATACTATTCTCGCTTATGTTTGAATGAACTTCGTTCTTTAAAGCGACAACAACGCCATTTTGATAGAGGCTAAAAGAGTATCCTTCTAATCAAAAGATTTAATTTGTAAGTTATTTCCTTCTTGTGCTTGTAAATATTAGTTATCAATGTAGACAATTAACAAGCAAGGGTCGTACCCACCTCTAAAGTGAATATCTTAGCTCAAACACAATAGATAACAATGGTTAAAAAACACAAAGTGAATCACAAATAAGAGAGATTGATTCTACTTCATACAGGCAATATATAAATAAACTAATACTTAAACTAACTTAAGAAGATGAATAGAGATGTAAAGAAGATCTTATGTTGAAATGGGGAAGAGTTAGTATCCACAAACTAAATCATGCAAACATACATGTCATCCTTTCATGTTCAATCTATAACAATTAATTAGTCACCTTTCAACTATTCCAATTAATCATCAATACTTATAATTATAGTTAGTTTAATTATAGTTTATTATTATTGCTTGTAGGAAGTAGAATCAATCTCTATGTTGTTTGTTGATTCCTTGGTGTTTCTTAACTATTGTTTTCTATTGTGTTTGAGCCAAGATCTTCACCTTTGAGGTAGGTATGACCCTTGCTTGTTACTTGTGTACTTTGATAATCAATATATACAGGCACAAGAAGGAACTTCAATAAAAATACAATCTTTGGAGACACCACTTTCCATCTATTACCACCCAACTTGAACATAAAGTCAAGTCCATAGAACCAGTCTGTGGGGTCCCCTCAGCATCTCTTTGGGTGCAAGTATTAATTCTCATTCCTTGTGCAAATAGCATCCTTTTGGTGGCTTTTCTTGGCTTTTAATTTGGCGAGCTTTAACACAATATTAGCATTTCGGCTCATGAAACCTACACAAATGACAAGAAAACACTAATCAATAGATATAACACAATAATATAAGCTAAGTGCTATGCAAACAAGGTGCAATTCGGGGGATAAATATACACTTTTGAGGACTTATCACTCCCCTCAAATTCAAAAACAAGTATTGCATATTCTTGCTGAAAGGGCGAGAAATCAGATTCGTGAGGAAGTTGGGGATGCAAAATTTTGTATTCTTATTGATGGAGCACATGATAACTCTATTAAAGAGCAGATGGCTATTGTTCTGAGATTTGTCGATGCTGGTGGTTTTGTGAGAGAGCGTTTTTTTGGAATTGTTGGCGTTGGAGATACTAAAGCGTTAACATTAAAAAATGAGACATCTGATGTTCTTTCTCATTACAATCTTCATATTGAAAACATGCGAGGGCAAGGTTTTGATGGTGCTAGCAATATGTGTGGCACGTAGAATGGGTTACAGGCATTATTTCTTAGGCTGTGTTTGATAACGAATTCCCGGTTCGAAAGTTTTTTTGGCAAATCCGGCAAAGAAGCGGCAAATGTCAGGTTTGCCGGGTCTTGGCAAACGATTTATCCGCAACATTATTTTGCCATCGTTTGATAACAATTTTGCAAAAAGTAGATAAATCGCAATTTGCCGGTTAGAATGCATTTGAAAACACATTTGGCAAACCATGTAACTATATTTGCCGGTTAGATTGGTTTTGATAAAACTTTCGATTGTGGCAAAACCTAGAGGCAAAGTTGAAGGCCCATTGGGCTGGTCGAAAAGAACAAGTCCAAACTTGATTGGGCTGTGCAAAAGTGATCACATATCACCCAAAAGTATGGTAGAGTCACCCTAGTAACTCAATAACATTTCGCAATAAAAAAAAACAAACAAAAAAAATTACTCAACAATAACACTCATAATATAATTAACGAAATTATATACATTCATAAAACATAGTTATATGTTTATATAAACATAATAATAAAATAATTGTTAAAAATGTCATCAACACGGCCCCCATAGTCAGACAAAGCAAAACAAAGAAAAACAAACAATCAAGCAACCTGGTGAACACCCCACTAGACGACATATGGCGAAGCTAGAGTACCCGAACCTTCTCCTTCTTGTTCGGTCTGGTCTCTAGCTGGACCTGATTGGGGTCTCCCAAACCCAGCAGGCCAGGTCCGTGTCGCCGGTGCCGGTATACGGCCGAAGAAAAGCCTTGGTCGTCGCCCATCGGTATGATAAATCTGGCATCTGATCCTCCCCAGGCCGTGGGTGTGACACAACCCCCAACACTCAAACAAAATGGTGTCGCCTTCGTGGAGTCCCACTGAGTCGACGAAACACTTCCACCCATTGTAGCGAAAGTACAATGAACCGTGTTGGTCATTGGCAATGTCAATGGCAAAAGATTGTTCACCAGGCAAGATGAGTACAACCCGGTTGCAGTTGTCGAATAAGTATTTGTTCGCAGCTGGGATTTTCTGCCATATACCAACAATATATATCAACATTACTAGGCATGGTTATATAAAATTTCTGCCATGAATCCAAACAGTTCTGTCCAACAATTCCATATATCAACAGTATATATAAAATTTCTGCCCTATATCAACAATATATATCAACATTACTAGCCACATATCAAACAGTTCTGTCGAACAATTATTCCATATATCAACAGTACATATCAAACAGTTTTCTGCACATGTAGCAGCCCATATATATGTGCACATTTCTTGCCATATATATGAACATTACTAGCCATCACTGTGAGGCCCAACTAACAGCCCAAAGCCCATCATTTTATCTATGTCCATACATAATTAGAACATTTGCTTACCATTACGCATCCCCTGGTTACATGTCCCTTTGTAACTTGCTTGACCCAGAAAAGGTTATCTCTCCTGATGGGCCTCAAGTTCGGCGCCATTGCTTGGTTCTCTGTAACACATATTGCAATACCCATAAGTTTACAAATGTATTACTCAACATACGTAAAGAATGCTACACATGATGAGCAACAACTTGTTGCAATTAGACTAGCAATGTTCCATACAAAATATAAGCAACCATTTGTTACACGACAATGTTAATCCGTAACGGCGTAAGTTATACAATATGTTCCATACACAAGATAATTAATACAAAGCACTTTACGACCATTACATGATAAGGAATACAAAGCACTTCACGACCATTACTGAATTCATATCAAAACGAAAGTTACAATACGATTTTAAAATGTGTGTTACATATAACATAATAAATGAAAATGTGTCTTACATATAACATAAATGTCTAGTCACGACTACAACAATCACAATAATTGGCACAATCCCACGTACATGGGTTGCCTAAGCAGTGCAAACAAACACCATCATCAGGTGGTGGTAAAGAAATGTGCTTCCAATAGTTTGCGCAATCACCATGACAAGGGTTTTGAAGACATTTTGCACAAATCATCTCAAGGTCTCCTCCAGATGGTGGCGATACATGAAATGGATACAAGAATATAATTCCTGGGCATGCTTGATTAGCGCATTTTGCAAAGCATACCCATTGCTTATCATTGTTTCCCATTCCCTTGTGCATTTTCATCAAACCATCGCACCCAAGGTTGTCACAATGCATGAATGGTTCGATTATTGGCAAACAAGGGAGGAATTCAAACCGCCCGTATTGGTTAATTTTGTATAAATTGCACGCTTCTCGGATCCTTTCATCTTCGTTAGTGATAATAGTTCGTTTTAGGCGGATGAAGTCTATTAAACTAACCAATAGTTCTGTGCACTCCCAAATGTCTTGAAATCGACTAGCTAAGTGGCCTAGTTCCTTTCTTTCAACAACTCCCTCCATCTCGTGGAAACGAGCCGAAATATCTGTCCAATAATTTGTACCGGCATGATTAACCGGAGGACACGTGTGTATCGATACCCACGCGAAACACAAGTTCACGTCTTCCTTAGGAGTCCACCACACCATTATCTGAGTTTGATTCTAATCCTAACACAATGTCAGATAACGTTCTAATACAATGATGCATTGACTTTACAAAATATGATAAAAATTATAATATTACCAAAACATTATACAGTACATGTTTTTCATAAAACAATTACCACCTACTCATAGATGTCAAATGAAAACAGTTACCACCGACATCTAGTTTTTTATAAAACACTTTTTAAACCTCACGCAAACACTCTTTGCCTACAATCGATACTTTGCTGATAGTTCCAAGTACACCGGGTACGCTGGAACATACATGTTTCTAATATGTGTGTAATACTCAGGTATCTCTTCCTCAAGGGCAATCCAGTCATCGTCCGTTGCAATCACCGTGTTTCTTTCATTGTCCCAATGAAATCCTGGATGCTCTTCACACAACTCATTGATAAGGTTCGCCAAACGTTTCAAATAACGCAAACGAGCCCATATGTTTTCAGCACACAAATCCAGCCTAGTGTGTTGATTTAAAACATCAGAAGCCTTTACCATTCCCGACCTAAGACGGACCATAAGTGGACCTGGTGTCTCGTCTGCCAGCATAGCAGTGCACATCGTGTGGTCCGTATCTGGAGTCCACGAGAACAAACGCCGTCCTAGACGGGGATTTTTTGGGGTGTGAATAATTCGCACCATTCCCACTGACTGAAATAATTCATCGCAGTCAGTTTACATTAGACACATACAACTACAACATATATATATATTCTGAACTCGACATAACTCGACAACACAAAGTACTAAAATGTGACAAGAATATTTAAGGACTAAAGCATTCCCACTGACTGGAACAATCCATCGCAGTCAGTTTACATCACACACATACAACTGGTTCCTCTATATATATATTCTGAACTCGACACAACTCGACAACACAAAGTACTAAAATTTGACAAGAATATTTAAGGACTAAAGCATTCCCACGCTGACTGGAACAATCCATCGCAGTCAGTTTACATCACACACATACAACTGGTTCCTCTATATATATTTTCGGAACCCGACACAACTCGATAACACAAAGTAATAAAATGTGACAAGAATATTTCAGGACTAAACCATTCCCACTGACCGAAACAATCCATCGCAGTCAGTTTACATCACACACATACAACTGGTTCCTCTATATATATTTTCGGAACCCGACACAACTCGACAACACAAAGTAATAAAATGTGACAAGAATATTTCAGGACTAAACCATTCAAGCCATTCAGATAAACAAAAGTTCCAACCATAGATAGATAAGAAAAGAAGTCATATCTGTTACATTAGTTTATACAAACCACTGACAAAGTTAACTAGTTTAGACAAAGTTAAGAAAATGCAGTCATATCAGTTTACAAGGATTATCAAGACACGCATCAAGACAGATGAAGACAACTACGAATCAGCCCACTCATCCCCATTGAAAGGCTTAACATAGTTAAGCTTATCAACCAACCAATTAGCCCTCAGATCAGCGTCCATCCCAAGAAATATCTTCGCTTGCTTGTCCTCGACACCTAGAAAGTCGAGACCCTTCAGATACAGGACTCTGTCCCCCTTGCTTACAACCTTGATTGCATTACACAATTCATCGATGTTCGGACCAGCAAATGCCGTTGCCAAGGTCCTAACAGCATCCATGATGCCCTGTGCATACTCAGAGTTGCTTGGTTGTTCCTGGGGTCCGAAACGCGACTTCTTGCGCTTGGACTGAACAGGTTGCACTGGGGGTGGAATTGGGTGCATGCGAGGGGCAGAATCACTGCATTTGCTTGAGCTCTCATTATTTGCTACAGTTGTTGCACTTGTGTCGAACGTTCCAACACCGGCACCATCATCCATGTAAGAGTACGAATCAACCCCCAATCCATCTGCGATTGTATACATTCACAATCTACGAATCAGCCCCAGATTAAAATATACAACGATTTTAATAAACACAAAAGGGTTGTATCTTACCACTGCCTGCAGGTGACCCCTCAACTTGTTCATCATCAACTTCATCACCTGCGAATGCTCCTTCACCAGTTGCAGTTTCGTTGCCGATGATGAGGCTCAATTGTTCAAAGTATGGAAAATGCTTCCCACGAACATTACGTGATTCAGGATGAGCCTACAAAGCACACTTGTGTTAATCATTTTGTCAAGTTTACGACCCAACAATTACCAAACTCATCAACAAATGTGCCTTACCACAAAGTACCATTCCCAAACATCCTCATCTGCAGCAATAGCAGTCTTGTTTTCGGTGTCAAAAGTAAATCCCAAACCAGACAAATCCAGAAGTTCCTTTACAATCTTGTAGTCTTTCCTAAGTGTCTTCAGGCGAGTCCGTACATGTTCAGAACTAACATTCATACGGAGGGCTGAATTGACACCATCTGCAGCTGCTTTCAATGATTCGGTTCTTAAGCCATTGTCAGCTCTCTTACCGTTTCTCAACACTTCTTCATACAAAGTGTTCAACATCACCTCTTCCATTTGTTTGGTCCACCTTATGTGGCACTTAACTGGCTTGTCATTTGGGAAGTAAGGGTCCGCTGAATCGTTACCATTGCCCTTCCTGGTCTTTCTAGGCTTCTTGAACTGTCCGTTCGACATAGTTGTACCTAATCATCCCACACTCACAGTTATACACAGATATGAACCATACACAAGCGTATTATTCCAAACAACTTATCAAATAGTCCAAATGGAACATCCAAACATAATGTCGCTACACTATCAAATAGTCCAAACCATAAATTATTCCAACTTATTACAATTATTAGCAAATTACCTCTTCCATTATTCGAACTTATTTCAAACAACCCAAACAAATTATTTCAAACAACTCATCAAATACTCAAGCACAACACTACCACACTCACAACCCTAATAAAATCAACGAAACCTCAACGCTATTCCAGCTCATTGTAATTCTGATAATTAGTCCACATTTCCTTCTTCAAGTCATCACGCCACTTACTCCAAGACCGTGATGCGGATATGAGTATTCCACCGCCTTGCGTATTATCTGCCTCGGGGGGAACGGGTTCTTCTGGTTCCTCTAAATCAGGTTCCACTACATCAGCTGGATCGATATCTTTGAGGAAGTTGTGAATTGCACAACACGCCAATATTATCTTTGTGTGTGTCTTCACATCATGGAATGGTGCCTTCCTCAAATAAGCGAAGCGTTTCTTCAACACCCCTATGATCCTTTCCACAACATTACGTAGCCTGGAATGCCGACAGTTGTAGAGTTCTTCATCAGTTTCAACAGCCCGATGTCCTTGTTCTTTGAGATGGTATCGAACCCCACGATAAGGTGTGAGGAAGCCTGGACTTAATGCAAAGCCAGCATCCGCAAGGTAATACTTACCAGGGGGCAAGGTTAATCTCCTACCTTCACGAGTAACCGCACATCTCAACAACCGCCCATCATGCGCCGACCCTTCCCACCCAGCTAGAACGTAAGTGAATCTCATGTCGAACGTACATCCAATTAGAACATTCTGGGATATCACTCCTTTCCGATTACGATACCTCGGTTGATCATCAAGGGGCACTAAGGTGGGGAAGTGGGTACCATCGATTGCGCCTACAGCGTCCTAATTAACAATTTACTTGGTCAGAAAAATACGAAAGAGTTTTTCGTACCTATAAGAAGATGATAAAATACGAAATAATTTTTCGTACCTTGAAATACTGATGCCAAAAGACATCCCCAGGACCGTCATTGAGGGGTGAGTTCTCAGCCGTGGCGTTGACAACCACTTGCCTATACAATTTTAGACAAGCATTCAAAACCAACTGGAAGTAATGGCTCACGGTTTGTCCAGAACGCCTAAACTCGTGACGTGTTCTTCTACACCGATTGTCGTGGCCGACTATGAGCAAGAACATTGCAACTTGTTCTTCAACTGACACATACCGAGAGTCGGATAAACCCAAAGTCTTCAACCTAGCACATAACCGATGGAATGCAAAACGCCTCATCCTCAATTGGTCATGGCAATCGTTGTCGTTATCGGTGTAGAACCGGGCTAAGGTTCGCCCACGCGACGAATCTCTATTATAGGTATAGGGAGCCCTAGGACCTCTAGGAACACGTTCACGTCTCCTTCCAATATAGTGCATTAACCAATCGACAGCTACAATTACAATCGTAGCTGCAACGATACGTTCATCCTCGGTAGGCATTCTACAGAACATGTGGTAAGTTTATTTGGTTAATAATTTTAATTGTTAATAGTGTATGAATGCGTAAGAGTGTTTTTTAAATGAAAAATTATTATAAAAACTGGTTAATAATTTACATCATCAATTTCACTTTTTACATAAATCTCACAAGACAAATAACAATTTAATTAACAATGCAATAACAACAACCAATATAACCAACACCAACTTCTTGACCCACCACCAAAAGTCGTCCACCACAACAACATTGTTTAAGGGCCGATGACTGACTAGTGGAGATAGAGGTGCTTGAGATTGAGCGGCGGATTGGTAAGATTGACCAGAATGTTCAGACGGTTCTAGCGCAGGAATGTAAGACTGGGACATAAGATGATTGGGATCACACATAAGACCAGAAGGTTGACAGAAACCATTTGTAAGATGTTGCTGAAGCATATGCCTTGCTTCAGCAATGGTATAAGCACCACGCCAGTCAGCGTTGCTAAAGCCGTCCGTCTGTGACTTGCACTCCTCCCAAGTTCTGTAGATACCCGGACAGAACCCACGACGCACAACATAATAGGAATATTTACCCATTCTCTGAAAAGTGGTAATTAGATGTTTTCAACATAATGAGTTTATATATATCAGCTTTCAATTTATTTTCAGATTTCAATTTTTAATTTACTACAGATTTTGTTAACATTATGAGTTACCATTACATAAACTTATTTCGTATAATATATAGTTCTCACAACTAATCAAGTTAGTAGTCTGTACTATGTGTTTAATTATAGAAACAACTAATACAATCATTAATCTGTATGTGTGTAGGAATTAACATAAAATCTTACGCTGTGTGTACAAACTAATCAGGATACTAGTATGTACTATTATTTGTGTAAACAAATGACAATCTATAGATGACAAAAACAATCTATATTGAAACTTGAAAACATGATTATATAATAAAAACAAAACCTCTATTCATAAACATCACTTATTAATTATTCAAACATGCCATTGGAATCCCAACTGATACATGGTAGACACCTATTGCATATATGGATACCTAATGCCGACAGAAACATGCTTTCTAATCCCAACTAAACATGCATTATAATAGAAACGAATACATGGTAAAAGAAATAACCAACCTTGAAAAGCAAATGAGTAGAGAAAGACAAACATGAGCGAAAGGGAGAAATCGAAGGACAAGAGAGAGCGAAGCTGCCAAATAATATCATACATCACTACTGCATACAATTTTTACAAAAAAAAAAAAAAAACGAAAAACCTCAAATCAAATCATACCTTCTTGACCTGATGTTTAAACGATACTGGTCTGCACAAGATACTGGTCTGCAAAAGAAAATTCAGTGTGACAAAACCACACATAAACATTCATCAGATATTATCAACATAGAATATAGGCATTACATTGTAAAAATGAAGTAGACAGAGATTTCTTTGTACATAGTTGTTGAAATACATAAATGTGTAGCACTTATAAATAAATGTGTTACTTATGATGAAATATGCATCAATGTGCCCTAACTACCCTATAACTTCATCAAATTCAAATGTATCTACACATGCAAATTAAGTAAATGGATACAGGCGAATTGTTAGTGGGAAAGGAGAATGATATCAATAAAATTAGAGTTGCATACATGATGCATGTAGATATGATCAGGCACTATTGCGAGCTCCCTTGGGGTCCTTAACACGTCACTCTAATATTGCTTAATTTACCAAGTTATGTTGGTCATAAACCACAAATTGATTTGGAAGTTGAGTTAATATTAATATTTAATAGCTTCTTATCACTCCAACCACCTATGGTTCACAATTCAGATTTAGTAGCCACAATCAAGTTGTTATATCAAGACAAAGAAATAAATGGACTTCGCTTCAAATCTAGAATAAAGATGATCAGTGTTACTTGCAATTTCAACTTCTGCAACACTTTTATCATGTATCAAATAGGAAAAAAACTAAACAACCGTACACAATTTTTATTTTGTAAGCAAGGTTTAACTACTGTATAATGCATATAGGTGGACATGAATAATTTATAGGAGATGGGGCAAAAATCAATATGTTATAAGAGATATATGGCAAGGTACAGACAACCAATATTGTCTACTATCAAAGATTATACACTAATACAATTTGATAGCACAATTAAAATCAATATTTAATTGGCTAGGAAGAATAAAACACTCTATACTGACACAACATAAAAGCATGACATCCAAAAGCATAATGATGTCGATAAAGGTCAAGACAAATTTTCACAAATACACACCTATTAAGCATTAAATCTAAACTATGTGCATTCTTCCCATTGAAACTTACTCAAAACTTTGACGAGATTCGAAACTTGGCCAATAGCTCCACCATGAACACCAATAGAGTAAACTTTCTGTGGAAGTCGACCTTCAAGTTGATTATTGTTTAACAACTGAAATACACAAGAAGCCATAAGAATGAAGAATAGACAGTCAACAAAGTCCGTTAGTGTGTTGCATTATATTCCTGTAAATTACTGTGGTTACCTATATCTTACGACTAACAGATTGTCTATACGAAATAAGGGTGAATCGAAACACATTTCTCATACGAAAACAAACTAAATCAAATTTCTAAATCAAACTTTTAAATCGAACTTTTAAATCAAAGTTTTTTATTTAAAACTTTTAAATCAAACTTTAATCAAACTTTTAAATCGAACAGATCGAACAGTTCTAAACTTTAACAAGATCTAACTTTTTAAATCAAACTTTAAATCAAAACAGTTCTAAACTTTTTAAATCAAACTTTAAATCGAACAGTTCTAAACTTTAACAAAATCAAACTTTTTAATCAAAAAGTTATAACCTTTAACAAGATCGAACAGTTCTAAACTGTTCTAAACAGATCGAACAGATCGAACAGCTTTAAACTTTAAATCAAATCAAAATTCTAACTTTTCTAAAACTTTAATCAAAAAGTTTGATTTAAATCAAAAGTTTGATCGAAAAGTTTAAATCAAATCAAAAACTTTTCTAAATCAAAAAGTTCTAAATCAAATCAAAAAGTTTAAACTTTAAACTCTAAAAAAAGTTAGATCATGTTAAACTTTAAACAAATCAAAAACTTTAAACTTTAAACTTTAAACTTTAAACAAATCAAAAACTTTAAACTTTAAACTTTAAACAAATCAAAAAGTTCTAAAAACAAATCAAAAAGTTTAAATCAAACTTCAATCGAACAGATCTGTACTTCAATCGAATAGATCTGTGTTCGATCTGTTTAAAGCAAACTTTTAATCAAAAACATACCTTGATCAGATCGTGTGGATTGGAATCGCCATACCCATCGCCGCCATTGCTGTTTGTGGAGAGAATAGGGTTGAAGTAGGTTTTTTGTTTTAATTTTTGCTTATATATGTGGCAAACAAATGAGGGTGATCAGGCAAAGCAAATTTTGCCTAGGGGGGGGCTAGGCAAAATTTGTCCGCTTTAATGCGGGAAAAGTTCGGCACGTGAGGGTGTTGTGGCAAATTTTGCCAAATTATCCGGATAGGTTATTAAATGCGAGCAAACCAAAAAAAGCGGGCAAATTGGCGTTTGCCACAGGAAAATCGTGTTATCAAACACCACCTTAAAGAGTGCCCATGTGCATATTATGTACACTGTTTTGCACATCGACTGCAACTTGCACTGTTTTGATTATTGGTCTAGTAGTTGCAGTGTTTTTTTGGATTAGGAGTTCTTTGGATTTTGAGAGATGTTATCCATTATGGAAAATCTGAAAGGCCGAGGTTGAAAGTATCACAAGCTTTATCTCGCATTGATACTCAAGGAGCCTTTTTTTGCTAGGAATCCTTTTCTGTCAGCAGGTGTTCTATTGATTAAAAAAAAGGTTAGACCGTTTTTGTTAGACAAGTTCAATATAGATTGTTGATCTTTTATTCTCTCGCCTCTAAAATGTATTGCAAAGTGGCATCCTATGACACTTATTAATGCCAACTGAGTAACATAATATAGTAAGAAGTGTAGGAAGAACTTTCATCTTCCAACTTCTATATGCCTCATCAACTACATAAAATGGAAAGTTGCAGGTAGATTACCTGATCATTTGTACTAAACAGTGGATCTTTTTTCGCCTTCTAGAGACTACGTGAAATCTCTCAAGCGGATGAATCTGTACGATCCTATACCTTATCGGCAGTGTTGGATGGTCATGGCAATATACCAAAGGTATTAATTCGATACCCTTTTCAATTCCTAAATATTGTTTTCATTATGTGCAAAGAAGTGAAACATGTGTCTTCCTTTGTTGTAGTCGAATGTTACAACCCCTCGAGTAACAAGTGGATCTTATGCTTATGCAGAAATACAATATTACCGAGATGAACCATGCCCCAAGCCCATCCACATATAGGCAAAGCAACCAGGTTGCAGACCATCTAGCCACATGAGGGCACACATGAAATGCTCAATAATCTTTTGTGATCCTCTTCAAGAGGAACTGATGAAACTTGTAATGGTGTCTGATGTGTATGATTCTGTTATATAACTTGTTTAGATAGAGAAATCGTTGTAATATTGGTGTTCTGATGGTTTGGAAGAAAATAATAGAATGAATGCTATTATTAAATTATGATTTCATATTATGCATTGTGGAGGTGCAAAAAATATGCAAGGCATTAGCTAATTTCAGATTATGCAGGGCATTAGCTAATTTCATATTATGCAGGCAATTTTTTTTTTCTGAAAAGAATTCAGATTTCCCACGGCTGAGAACTGTAGCTAATTTAATATTTTTTGAAAAAAATTCCAAATTTGCCACGGCTTAGAACAGTAGCTAATTTGAAAATTAAATTAATTTCCATTTTTTTTAAAAAAAAAAAAAATAGTTTGCCACGGACTTGGACCGTGGGGACGATGAGAATTTGCCACGATTGAGAGCCGTGGTAAAGCCCACGGTTCCAAACCGTGGCTAAATAAACCTATTTTCTATGGACCCAGACCGTGGCAAATAAATTAGCTACCCCCTGAACACCCATGGTCTTGCCACTGAAAAAAACAGTGGCTAATCTGATTTTGCCACCGTTCCGGTCCGTGGCAGATTTGATGTATTCTTGTAGTGGTAGCAGCTTCAAAGGATGTGCACGATATATGGTTGTTCTTCTCAAAGTCGGTTTCTATTGTCAACCTTGTTAGTGTTTCTCCCAAGTATAGAAATGAGTTACAATCTGCTCAAGAATACGAACTTGCATTATTGTTAGCTACTGGTGAAAATAAAACTGGTAAGGGGGCTAATCAGATTAGCAATTTGCAGCGAGTTGGAGCTACTCGTTGGAGTTCCCATTTTGCTTCTGTTACTAGATTGATAGATATGTTCAGTGCAACATGTACAGTTCTTCAAAGCATCATGAAGTACGGGATCTAATAACTCGATGCGCGGGGAAGCAAAGGGAGCTTATATTCATTTGAAAACATTTGATTTTGTTTTTATCTTGCGTTTGTTGCATAAAACTATGGGAGTGACAGATTTATTATGTCAAGCTTTGCAAGAGAAATCCCAAGACATCATAAATGCTATGAATTTAGTTTCAACAACGAAGGTTCTTCTTGAAGAATTGAAAAATGAAAAGTGGGACTTTTACTTGGAAAATTTGTTATCTTTTTGCAAAAAGCATGATATTAATACTCCTAATAAGGATGATCGCTACATGATAGGAACACGTCGTCCATGCCAACAAAATGATTGCATTACAGTTGAACATCATTATCGTGTTGATTTATTTATTGCAGTGATAGATCATCAGTTGGTGGAGTTAAAGAATAGGTTCATTGAGGATGCCATGGAACTTCTTAGACTTAGCTCTGCTTTGGATCCCAGAGATTCTTTTAAGTATTTTGAAATTGAAGACATTTATAGTTTTGCCAAAAAGTTTTATTATCAGGATTTCACGAGACAAGAAATAAGCATTTTACGAAGTCAGCTGCAACATTATAAGCTAGATGTGATTCCAGATCCGTAATTTCAGAATATGTCTACAATTTCTGAGTTATGTCAAGGATTGGTTGAAACAAGAAAGTCTATAGGTTATAATTTGGTTGATAGATTGATTTGTCTTGTACTGACTCTTCCTGTTTTCACAGCAACCACAGAACGAGCATTCTCAGCTATGAAAATTACCAAAACCCAACTTCGCAATAAGATGAACGACGAGTTTCTAGCAGACTGCATGATTATCTACATCGAACGTGAATTTGTAAAAGACATTGATGTAGAATCAGTTGTTGATGAGTTTGATAGTGTTCCTCGAGGGGCACAACTCCATTAGTGTCTCAAATTATAGGTTTTTCTTGTCTTTATTGAATAATGAGAACCTTGTTTACTTTATCGATTTTAATTTTAATTTTCATTTCTTTTAGTTTGTTTTATTGTTTTTTTTTTCTTCGTTCATCCAAGTGATAAGTCCTCAAAAGTGTATATTTATCCCCCGAATAACACCTTGTTTGCATAGCATTTAGGTTATATTATTGTGTTATATCTATTGATTAGTGCTTTCTTGTCATTTGTGTAGGTTTTATGCGTTGAAATGAGAATATTATGTTCAAGCCTGCCAAAAGCCAAGAAAAACCACCAAAAGGATGCTATTTTCACAAAGGAGGAGAATTGATACTTTCACCCACAGAGTTGCTGAGGGCACCCCCACAGACTGGTCCTATGGACTTGACTTTATGTCTAAGTTGGGTGGCCCAAATCTCAGCCCCATCTGGGTTATGGTGAAGCCCACAAGTCAGAAATTCTATTAAAGCATTTTATTAAAGCCCAATTTTAAAAAATGCTTTACAGGAAGATCCAAAAATCCGATTTGGGCCCATGAGCTGTCTAACTGAAGGTCTTGGTCCAAGCTACAACTTACGCCCAAGAGAATTAGGTTTTGCTGAAGTCCTAATGGCTCAAGAAGACCAACAGCAGCAGCAAAGGATTTGACCTAACTTGTAAGACTTTGTATGCAAGTATTATGCTTTGTATTTACTATATAAGAGAAGTAGTAGCTAAGGTTTAGGATAGTTCATATTGAAAGTTCGAGTTCTTCTTTTGTATTGAACTCAATCTTCTTATTCTCAATATCAATTCATTCACTTTAACTTTATGATGTTGTGTTATTTATTTACTTATTCCATGGTGTCATTATCAAGGATGAGTAGCTAAATTCCCTTAAGGGGATGGTTGAAGAACTCTAGATAATGCAAAAACACCATGTTTGTTCTTAATGTTCATTGTGATTCAAAGTACTTAATGCTTGTTTACTTCTATTTCACGACATGAAGTAAGTATGATTATTTGCATGTTATTGATATCCATGTTATTAAAATACTATTGTTAGAGTATAGGGAGACCTAACTATAATAGTTGTATTTATATTGATCAGAGATATGTGATGGAATAGTTGAGAGGTGACTATCATATATCTAGAATCAATCTCTTTTATTGGAACCCTTTTGTAATTAGATTGATAACCGAGAGGTGACGGTTTTAAAATTAAATCAACTAAAGCCATGCTATCACGATGTTCATTTGAGGCCTTGAGCAGATATTTCAACTAGTACCGCGTGAACCATTCTTTGATTGGAGCACAACCTAGGAATTGGGTCTGGAACCCCTACAGATTACGTCTATAGAATCACTGTGGTTTTAAATTAAGGAACGTCGCTTATGCATGGAAAACCTCCCACACTCGTTATTCGCTACTTGACTCTCAAAATATAGGGATAATTCACAACGAAAACTTAGGAAGAACTCATTGACTTGGGTGGACACAAAATTGAGTCAATTTTTGAGCCCCTTGTTATATGCTTTTGAATGGTTAGGACTTCTATGGCATATGTAAATTGCATTTTGCATGCATCTTAGATCCGGTAAAATCTTGTCCAATCCTATTCAAATCTACACAAAGAGCACAATCACGGGCCACACTCCTTCTGAGGAAGAGTTCAACGACTCAACCTCACTTATTGAAGTGAATCCTGCACCTATTGTTTCACCTTTGGCATTGGGCCACCTACTTGCATTGTCTTGCCCGCGACAACTGCAGATAGCTATTGCATTCACCCTCAGATTGTGGGCATGTTGCCTAAGTTCCATGGACTTCCACAGGAAGATCCATATCAACAGCTGAATAAATTTCTGACTGTGCTTAATACTTTCAAGGAGAAACATTTGTCCGAAGAGGAAGTTAGCTTGAGATTGTTCCATTTTTCTCTTGAGGATCATGCATCTCACTGGTTGCATAGTTTTCCTTCTAATTCTATTGATTCCTTCCAATTCTATTGACACCTGGGCTCAACTAAGCAAAAAGTTCTTGAACAAATTCATTCCTATTACCAGAACCAATGATATTGTTGATACCATCAAGAATTTCCGGCAGAAAGAGGGCGATGTTTTCTTTGATGCATGGGAGAGATATCAAGACCTATTTCTTCGGAGTTCACACCACAAAGTCGATGAAACAGAAAACATCAGTATCATGTATAGACTCCTCAATTATACAACTAGACATGGTTGAAGGCATGAGCGGTGGAGACTTTCTTGATATGTCCACCGCCAAAGCTATTGCATTCTTTGAAAAATTAGCTAATAATAGCCAACAATGGGACTTACTTGGACCAACCCCGAGAAACACTACCCCGGACTCATATGATAAACCTAGAGGCATGTATGAGGTCAAACCTGACCCCGAGCTTAAAACTTTACTTCATGGTTTAGTAAAAAAGGTAGAAACACTTGAGGTGTCCCTAAAACCCACATCACCTGTCATGAGTGCCTCCACTCTCCAATGTGATGCTTGTCATGACCAATCCCATACTCCCGATGTTTGCCTTCTCCTTTATAATTCACCAGAAACTGAGGAAGCCTATGCGTTTAACTACGCCCGGAAGACCAACTTTACCAAAGGCAATGCTACGTACCCATACATGGACCGTTCTAATCTGTCTTATTCAAAACTCTTATGGACAACGTAGCAATGCCACATTTGTTGGAAATAATGATAATCAGAATAGGGTGTCAGTCCCCCCTTATTCGAACAATGCTCATCACATGAGTAGTTCCAGGGACCAAGCCATTCAGCGGATAGAACAAAAGTTTGATGAGAAGGGCAGATTTCTGGGACAACCAATCCCGAACCCCAAGAGCAAGGAAGTTGCCTTGGTAACGGAAACTATCTCTACATCTGCCCCACTTGCTGAAATAAAATCGGTCTCCACACTTAGGTCTGGCAAACATGTTGATAATCAGATTAATTATAAACCAAGTCCTAGCATTGTGACTCCGGTTACCACTACACCTGTTGCACCACCTAAGAGTCCTGCTATAGATGCTAACACCTCTAAGCCAAGGATACATACCCGTAAGATTGTGGACTCTCCACTGCCTTACGACCCACCCGTGCCTTATCCACATAGACTCACAAGGTTTGTGAAAGAAGTACAAGCTGAGGAGGTACTTGACGTGTTCAAACATATAAACATAAACATACCGTTCCTCACTGCAATCAAGAAGATACCTTCCTATGCTAAGGTTTTGAAAGACTTGTGCACCGCAAAGCGGAAAACAAATGTGCCCAAAACCGCGTTTGTTGCGGAAGAATTTTCTGCACTTGTTCAACATAACGGAGTGATGCAATATAAGGACCCTGGGAAGCGTACCTTACCCTACAAGCTTGGTGAGAAGTTCATGGGTAATGCCTTGTTGGATCTAGGAGCGAGTGTCAACCTTTTGCCTTACTCCTTATACATCAGATTAGGTCTAAACAACATGAAACCCACGAACATGTCTTTACAACTGGCCGACAGATCATTCAAAGTACCTAGAGGAATAGTTGAGGATCTCTTACTCAAAGTGTCCGACTTTTACTATCCTGTTGATTTTGTGGTGATGGGCACTGAACCTACTGCCGATGAATTGGTTCTCATTATCCTTGGTCATCCATTTTTTGCCAGCTCTAATGCTCTCATCAACTGCCAGAATGGTTATATGGTTCTCACTTTTGGATCTATGACCGTTGAAGTTAATATCTTTAATCTTGGCCAACAACCCCCTGATCTTTCTTTATCTAAAGATGTGTGTCATCTCGATGCTCTACCCTATGAGATGGTACCTAGTTGTTACCTTGAAGATTCGGTTGTTAATTGCCCTACCATGCATAATGTTAACTTTGACATCAATCAATCTATTGTTCAAACCAACGCTCATCTTGATCTCTTGCCTACCTTTGACCCCAAAGACCCTGAGGCCCTTGATTTGGTTTGTTGGATTGATTCTGAGTTCCAAGTGGAGACCATCCCTCCATCTCTTGATCCTCTTCCTCTCGAGCTGAAATGTGCTCGATTTTATTCGGACGGTAGTTATCCTGTTATCATCTCTTCATCTCTTACTACCGAACAGAAAAATCAGCTTTATTTTCACATTGGTGACAAAGTTTTACTTTATAATCCTCGTTTGCATTTATTTTTTGGTAAACTTATGTCTCGTTGGTCGGGCCCCTTTGTTGTGTCTGCATTAACTCCTTATGGTGCTATTACATATGTTAATCCTGTAGACGGTTCTGAATTTTAAGTCAATGGTCAATGTCTTAAGCATTTCCACCAGTTAAGGCCTCCTGAAACTCTCTTAGAGGATCCTCCTTATTTGGACTGACCTTTGACTTGCTGGTATCTGGACCATCTCTTGCTCTTTTTCTGTTGTCTCTTTTGGGAGGTGTGGTTGAATGTTTCAGAACCGTTAGTCCAGAAACTCTTACTGGCTGAGTATAATTGATCCAGTGCACATTTTTCTCTTGAGCGTCACCACCAAACAGACCTGTTTCCCGTTCTGTTTGGAGGTGTGGAAGTCATTTCCCATCTTCTTTTAGTCTCGGGTATCTGACTTTAAAAGACTCTTTTGTATCTTAGACATCAGGATTTTCGCGTATCCACTCTAGTGTTTTATCTCTTCTGTATCTTTGTTTAGAGTAGCGTTTATCAAGGGAGTGATTCATGTTTGTCGTCCTGTCTGGCTGAAGACGTTAAACTTAGCGCTCCTGGGAGGCAGCCTTGTGTATCTTCTAAGCCCGATCGTGTTTTATTGCTTCTTTTTGTTGCCAGGTTAAGTTGCATTTTGGCTATTAAACCGCTCGTTCTACCATTTGTGTTCAGTTCTGTTTGGGGGTGGGCGCGGCCGGACCACCTACTCTCTACTTGTCGTTTGGCTGGTTGATAATTATTGCGGTTACTAATTGCCTTTGTTTAAGATTGGATTTCTCTCTATGTTGAGTCAATCCTTTATTTCAGCATATTTTATTTCAGTTGTGTCTTAGTATGGAATTCCTTGTAATCTATATGTATGTGGAGATAATTTTGTTTGGCAGGAATTTATAAAAGCGGTTTGATTTTTTAGTACATTCATGGTAATATCTTTCTATCTCTCTTTCCTATGCTTAGTGTGAGCCTTGAGGACAATGCAAATGTTTTGTTTGGGGGTGGGTAAGTATTACAATCCTTTTTGCAAAAGATTTTCAAACTTTTTTTTTTTATACTTGTGTAAAAATTCAAAAATTTTCAAAAATCTAAAAAAATCTTTATTACAAAGACTTTTCCAAAAGTTAGGATAAGTACACCATCAATGATGAATATAATGGTTGAATTCTATCTTTTTCAAGTTTAAGGATATTTATTGCTTCACCAAGTAGTTGAGTCTCATACTACATTTGCATGAGCATAAGCATGGCATGAGCTTGCATTTATGACAGATTACATGTCCAAATACAATTACACCTTGAGAAACAATTTGGAAAAATGGGGGTATTGCTACCTTCAATTCTAAAAACAGGGGCAATCAGAGAAATCGAATATACAAAACTTCATGAATATTCACGACAAAATTGATTTCTAGTGTTTTAATCTCGACAAAATTCGTTTCTCCAAGAATCGAAATTTCACTCGAAATCGAAATTTTGAACGATATAAAGAAGATCAATTAGAAGAGAAAAGACCGTAGAAAAGAGATTGGCTAACGTGAATTTCCATATCAACCGACACGTCAGGCTGGTTATGGAGACTCACTACATCAACCAGCTGCGTTGAAGTTCTTTTTAAATAGAAAAATGAGTTAATTAGCGATTGCCCCCAGATTTGAAACCCAACGTTATGAATGCCCCTTAGATTTTTTTTTTTGTTCAGTGAAGCCCCTAGATTTGCTTCCTTTTCTTCTATTACTAAAACTACCCCTTTATTTTGTTTAGCCTTTACCCCCAACTCCATAAAACCACCTTTAACTGCCATGTATGCAAGAAATCGGTGGTTTTATTTCCAACTGTAGATAAAAACAATCACACGCATCTTAAGATTTATTCTACATAATAAAACATAAACAACCAATAACATGATCAGGGGCGGAGCCAGGGGGTGTAAGGGTACGCACGTGCGTACCCTGGAATTTGAGAAATATTTGGGTTTTTTTTAACCATACGTACCTACTTAGATTGTATTCTAGCATTGTTTTAGTTTCCTTTAAATCTAAAACTTTATTCTAATTTCCTTTATTATTAAATCTTTTATGAGTTTATACTTAGATGGGAATTGTAGCTAAAAATATGGTAAAATGGGATGTGTGTAATAAGAAAGAAAGAAAATCTCTTTCAAACTCCTGGCTAATTCTCAGGTCCACAATACTTTTACTTCTCTGTAACTTAAGTTTTTTATTACTATTTTTCAATATTTTTATTTTCTACAGTTAAGATTACAATTTATAATTTTGAAGTTAGCTTTGTTTAATTAGGGATTTAGGGTTATATTATCCACCAAAGTGGCAAGGTCTAACTATCTAAGTACCTATGCACAAATTTTTTTTTTTTTTTTTTTTTTTTTATGATGTAAAAATTTATTTTTTTCTTATATAATTAATTCAATGTCTACACTTTTCAACTACATAATTAGATTGAATTTGAATTGAATTTTTTCATAGCTTGTTGATTGACTATTTGATTACATTATTTATAGTGTTTTATTTGAAAATAGTTTGTTCATTTTTAATTTGTATATATAAATTCATAATTATAAAGAACAATGATCTTGGGTGTTGATAAGTCCTCAAAAGTGTATATTTATCCCCCAAATAATACTTTGTTTGTCTAGCACTTAGCTTATATTATTGTGTTATATCTATTGATTAGTGCTTTCTTGTCTATTGTGTAGGTTTTATAAGCCGAAATGCGAATATTGTGTTAAAGCCCGCAAAAAGTCAAGAAAATCAAGCAAAAATGTGTTATTTGCACAAGGGTGATTTAGGTTTTGGTCACCACTTTTTAGTATAAATTAGGTTTTGGAGCCGGTTTTTATCTTTATTAGGATTTAGAGCTCATTTTCAAACCAACAACTAAAAAAACCCGGTTGAACCGAAAATATTTTCAAAATACCTAATTTTACCCCTGAAACTCACGTGATCACTAACCCTAATATAGTTTTGATCAGGGGTATTTTGGCCATTATAAACAATTACTTGGGTCAATTGTCGGTTCAGCTCTAAACCCTAATAAAGATAAAAACCGACTCCAAAACCTAATTTATACTAAAAAGTGGTGACCAAAACTTAAATCACCCTTTGCACAAGGGAAGAAGAATTGATATTTGCACCCACAGATCTGCTGAGGGCACCCCACGGTCAGACCAGTTGATTTGACTTTATGCCAAATCTCAGCCCAAACCGGGTCCTATTGAGGCCCACAAGTAAGAATTTCTATTTAGGGTTTTATTTAAAGTCCAAACTTAAAATGGCTCTACAAGGAGATCCAGAAGTCTGATTTGAGCCCATGAGCTATCAAACTGAAGGTCTTGGTCCAAGCTACAACTTAAGCCCAAGAGAATTAGGTTTTACAAAAGACGTAATGCCTAGAAGACCAACAGCAGCAGCTACGAATTTGACCTAATTTGGAAGTCTTTGCATGCAACTATTCTACTTTGTATTTTCTATATAAGAGAAGTAGTAGCTAAGGTTTAGGTAGCTTTTTATGAATGGAAGATTGAGGAGATAAGTTCATCTTCTTCTTTTTCTTTTGTATCAAACTCAATTCATATCAATCAAATCAAATCACTTTTCCATTATGATGTTTTGTTATTTATTTATTTATTCCATGGTGTCATCATCAAGGATGAATAGCTAAATTCCCTTAGGGGGATGGTTGAAGCACTTTAGATAATGCAAAGGCACCATGTTTGTTCTTAATGTTCATTGTGATTCAAAGTACTTAATGTTTATTTACTTCTAGCTACAGTATAAGGTAAGTATGATTATTTGAATGTTATTGTTATCCATGTTATTAAAATACTATTGTTAGGGTTTAGGGAGACCTAGCTTTAATGTTTTTATTTATATTGATTAAAGATGTGTAGTGAAATAGCTTAGAGATGATTATTACATATTTGCAGTTGATATCTTTTATTGGAACCCTTTTTGTAATTAAGTCAAATAACTGAGAGGTGATGATTTAGTTATGAATAAATATGTTTAATTAAATTGAATAGCTGAGAGGTGACGGTTTGATTAATAAGACATATTCAATAGCATGCATAAGAGAATCCCGTTTAATTGAGTGGAATAGCTGAGAGGTGACTACTTGATTATTATAGGTATTAATGATTAATTGGAATACCTGAGAGGTGACTAATTAATTGTTATAGATTGAACATGAAGGAACAACATGTTATGTTTGCATGATTTGGTTTATGGATACCAATATTCCCCCTATGTCATCATATATCTTTTTTACATCTTTTTCATATTCTTAAGTTAGGGTTTACTTATTATTATTGTCTGTAGGAAGTTAGAATCAATCTCAAATCTTGTTTGTTGATTCCCTTGGTGTTTCTTAACCATTGTTTTCAATTGTGTTTGAGCTAAGATCTCCCCCTCTGAGGTGGGTACGACCCTTGCTTGTTACCTTTCTACTTTGATAACCAATTTATACAGGCACAAGAAGGAAAATCAAATATAAATCTATCTTTTGATTAGGATAAACAAATATCTTACATCTGGTGTGCACTTTATTATTAATTTGTATATTTTCTTGAAAAAAAAAATTGGCACTTTATACATTGCAATCTTGAGTGCGCACTCTCACTTAAAATCTTGGCTACGCCACTGACATTTGGGGTCAAAATACTCAACCTCTTAGTTTTGTCTGTTTTTTAGTCTCCTATTCATTTTATAGTTAGCCTTGAGATGACATCAAGTGGGTGTAATATAAACTTGGGTCTTGTTTCTTATTCAAGATGTGATCACCATATCAATACTTAGAAATGATACAAAGACATTTAGTTAAACCCTGTTTACCTTATCCTACCCTGATGATACTTTATCCCTTAGGTTGACCATTCTAAGCCTTTCTTGTTACTTAACCTTTTCTTTAGCCAATATCCTTACCCAAATCTATTATGGGATTAATTACCCTTAGAATGTGTAGGTCTTTTTACCCATTGTTTTTGGAACATGAGGATGATTGTTTATGTGGTTACAAGAAGAAAAGAGAAATACAAAGAAATCTCCAAACTAGTGAGATGAACCAAATGTTGAAAATCAAAAAGTTTGAAGAATTCCTGAAAAGCCAAAATCTTCAAAAAATATAAAAATCCAAAAGAATCGAAGATTCCAAAATATTGGCTAGAGCTTCATTGAATTTTCCCCAAAGAAGATGAGAAACACTTCTTCCCAAAAGAAAAATTCCAAAAATTTCTCCAAGTATTGTTATTACAAATCACAATTATTGAATGCCCAATGTTCCAAAAATATTTCCCAAAAGCCTTTTCCATTTCTAGCCCTGTCCTAAGCCCAGTTACAACCAATTACTGTCTTTTGTAGATCTAAGCTGATATGGTAGGATGTGGCGAATGAGTGAGAAGGTGCTAAAGTGAAAAACTTGACATCTCAAGCAAGGCTAACTTTTTCATTCTTTGAGAATAAGTTCATTCCATTACACCATTTCATGCATTTGTAGTATGTTATCTCATATGAACGATTTTGCAATACTTATCCTTATTTTTTATATAACCATTTCTGAGGTAAATGGTACAACATCCATTCTTTCGATTAGTCATTGTAGTAAGTTTGTGGGTATCTTCTCTGGAAAATCCTCAGGAGACTATAACTCCTCTACTTGGGAAACCCTTGTGGTTGAAAGCCTTGATGCATATGGTTAATCCAATCACCCTAGTTCTATTTCTCTTTTGAGTCCTTAATTCTTTTCTTCTCACCTTTGCTTGAGGACAATAAGTAAAGTGCTGTTTGGGGGTATTTGATAAGTCCTCAAAAGTGTATATTTATCCCCCGAATAACACCTTGTTTGCATAGCACTTAGCTTTTATTACTGTGGTATATCTATTGATTAGTGTTTTCTTGTCATTTGTGTAGGTTTCATGAGTTGAAATGCGAATATTGTGTTAAAGCCCGCCAAAAGTCAATAAAAGCCACCAAAAAAGTGTTATTTGCACTAGAGAGGGGAATTGATACTTGTACCCGCAGAGTTACTTAGGGCACCCCACGGACTGGTCTTGTGGACTTGACTTTATATCAAAGTAGGGTGGCCCAAATCTCAGCCCAAACCGGGTTATATTGAGGCCCATAAGTCAGAATTTCTATTTAGGCCTTTATTAAAGCCCAATCTTAAAAAGGCTCTACAAGAAGATCCAAAAGTCTGATTTGGGCCCATGAGCTGTCCAATTGAAGGTATTGGTCTAAGCTACAACTTAAGCCCAAGATAATTAGGATTTGATAAAAACCTAATGCCTTTAGAAGACCAACCGCAGCAGCCACGAATTTGACCTAATTAGGAAGTCTTTGTATGCAAGTATAATTTGGAAGCCACTTTTCCTTTATGATGTTGTGTTATTTATTTACTTATTCTATGGTGTCATTATCAAGAATGAGTAGCTAAATTCCCTTTAGGGGGAATGGTTTAAGCACTCTAGATAATGCAAAAGCACCATGTTTGTTCCTAATGTTCATTGTGATTCAAAGTACTTAATGCTTGTTTATTTCTATTTCGCGACATGAAGTAAGCATGATTATTTATATGTTATTGATATCTATGTTGTAAAATACTATTGTTAGAGTATAAGGAGACCTTGCTATAATAGTTGTATTACATTGATTAGAGATATGCGATGGAATATCTGAGAGGTGACTATCATATATCTAGAATCAATCTCTTTTTATTGGACCCCTTTTGTAATTAAATTGAATAACCGAGAGGTGACGGTTTGATTATGTAAAACCCCGTTTATATTATAAATTTTTACTCTTTAAATTTTATTGGATTATGAAATATTGCATACATATTTTTAAGGGATTAGAGTTAATTTTCTATTAAGTTAAACGATGATATATTAATTATTAAAAAAAAGAATAAGATGGAATTGGGTTGGGTAGAAAATTCATTTATGGTCCAAAAATAAAGCCCATTAACTTCTCCATATTATTTATATTAAAATCTTAGGGTTGTCATTCATTTTTTTACAACACCATATTTGGGAGAAGAAGAAAAAGAATTATAAGAAAGCAAGAAGAAGATTTGGATTTTTATGCTTACACAAGTGAGTAGACGTTTTTGTATTTTTTTTCTATTTCTGTTTTCTGTAATTTCAGATTTTTTTACTCGTGTTTGAAAAATCATAGAAATTTTGTTTGAAAAGATTTTTAATTGATTTCAAAAACCCTAGACACTAGATTGAAAGGTCCTCATTCGATTAGTTAAGACCAATTTACGAAAGTTATTTTAATTTGGTGAAAAACGACTTGCAAGTATGACAAACCTTTGCAGTTTTTGGTTTATGTACAGTTTTAGTATCGCAATGTTTTGATGCCCCTAGACTTAATAACTTTTATTGAAAACGAAGACTTATGGGCACATGATATCGACATGCTCGAAGAACAGAGGGAACAAGCTACAATTGCAACAGCTCGTTACCAACAGATAGGGCTGGCAATGGTACAGGTTAGACCCGAAACCCGGTTCGATCTGTACCGATAAGAACGGGTTTGGTATTGCATTTTTATGTATTGGTACGGGTCTGATTCTTCAAATTAGGACCTGATTGTTATCGGATCGGGTTTGGAATTAGTAGATACCCGATATGGACCCGATATAAATTATTTTGAGGTTTTGAATATTTTAGATTCAACCATTATTAACATACCATAAAAATCCTAAATTTTAGAAATTTGATTATTGTAAATAATTTTTTTAATACTAATTACCTTATAAGTATATGCAATTACTTTAAAAACATATAAATAAATAAAATCATATACTATATTTGTATACTTGATTATATATATTTACTAAATATATCTAGATTCTTAAAAAGTAACTCATTTTTTCTAAATTTGTATACATAATTTTGACATATCAATTTATGGTCATATTACCCGAATCCAACATGGATCCGATCCAATAAAATTTGGTACGGGTATGGTTCCTTACTTTCGGACCCGATAGGGTCTGGTTCCGGGTCCGGGATTATTAGTTTTCTTATTGGTTCGGGTATGATATTTCTAATATCCGGTCTGAACCGGTCCATTGCCAGCCCTACCAACAGATACTTAAGCAAAGCTATAATCAAAATGTCAGGACACGAAAGTTTCAACCCGACGATCTAGTACTCAGGCAAACTTTTTCGAATACAAAGAAATCGGGAGATGGCAAGCTAAACCCCAACTGGGAGGGTCCATATATTGTGAGGTCCCTAGATTGATGGAAATATTGATCTGGTATGCTGTCACGATTATGGTTGTGGCCCGGTTAGGGTAGCCATGGATATTGTTTAAATCTGGGGACTCACCACACATTTATATATATGGTATATATAGTTAATATATAATGAGGTCGTTTGGAGAAGGACCTGTGAATTCCTATAATGAATGAGTTGTTGTCATATTCCGGAGAAGGCAGTTCATTCTTGGATGACATCTATGGTGTTCACCTTTAGAAAGTGAATGGGTCACCTTCTAGAGAGATACATTAGAGATGTATCCAGGAATTCCTTTTCACCATTCCAGACCACCATTCATGTAGTGGTACGTTGTTGATATATTAGTTCAGATGAGGCTACATTTTACCTCGATGAGGTTTAGACGCAAGGGGTGAGAGTTAGTCCACTCTTGGACGTGTGTCAGGATCCTGTGCAGTCTGCAGTCGTCGAACGGTTGACCACCGTAAGTCAGGGATTCCTCGTATCAGGAATCGTGGTCAAAGGCCCACCTGAGCCTAAATGGACGGGTTTAGTGTTCTTGGAACACAACAACGGTAATACAGTCACCCCACCAGAAATCAGGAAATAACGGTGCAGGTTCACACTGGTAAGTACTGAACCAAGAGATTGCCTGCGACCGGGGCGGTATAGCGGTCGTACCTCATCATTCTAATAGGATGCAGCTACCCGACTTATTGTATGGATGCATGGTTAGTATGATTACTATAAAAGGTAAAAGGTTTGGTTTAAAAGTATTTACTTATCAAGTTACTTATGTATTTTATTATTACAATTAAAACCTGCATTATTTCAACTGTTTTGTATGGTTAATCGTCATGCATGATTAGATGGTATTTTGGAAATGTGAGTCACTACTAAGCAAGTGGAAATGCTCACCCTATCATTAACCCCTTTTCAGTTAAACAGTTGCTCGAGGATAGATGTATTCAGCAGATATGGTTGTGCGGAGGTTACAGAGGGTATGGTTGTAAGTTCCGTGTGATAGATGTACTTAGTTTCTTGTGTATAGAAGTGATCACAGTTTGTATTATTATGTATTGTATTAAGTTATGTATTTTTAAAGCCAATTATATATATATGAATATCATTAAGAATCTGGTATTATTATATATTTATCATGGGTTGGGTTATTCTAATGCCTTGAGATCTGACATTGAGTCATGGGGATTCGTGTTATGGTTTTGGGGCGTTACAGACATGGTATCAGAGCGCCACTAGTAGATCCGTCTGGGATATGTTAGATATAGTAACCACCAGTATTAGGTACATATGGGGATGAAAAATCTATAACTAAAAACAATTAATAAAATTTTAAAGACTAAAACTTATTTTTGTCTATTGTATTCTTATGTGTATTTCTAGTACTATATGAGTTTCTTATAGACATCTGTCGATCTATGGTGCTAGTGAATTGCACATTTTGATTTGGGAAAATTTGAGTTTAGATTTGATCAACTAATATGTGTATCTACTCTGGATCATGGAGATTTGATGTGGAGTTTTATTAAGTAGTTTGATTATGATAAGAGACAGAGAATTGTCATTTGATGTCATTCTTTGAAGGATGTTTGATTTTCAGTGTTATTTGGGAAGACATAACTTGATTTTGATGATAATTGATATACCATTATCAAAGATAATTTTGTGGGAAACATCCTTCGATCTATTATATTCGAATATTTTGAAGAGGAGACAGTTTATAGTTGAAGTTGAAATTAATAGTTAGTAGTTTATCATTGTTTATTGGGTGCTTCTTTAAGGAAATCATCTGTGAAATAATCTATTATGGAAAATTTATTAGAGATATTTTGGAGATTTGAATATTATTTGATGATTGTGCATTATATTGTTTCTGGTGGCTATAATTGAAAGAATTTGTGATAAGCAGAGTATAGTGATTTTGATAGAGTCTCGTAAGACTTGGGAACTGATCTAAAGACCATTCCATTATAGGTATGTCTATAAAACAGAGTAACTGAGATTTGTGAAGACTGGAATCTATTAGAGGAATATTAAGAAATTTTTATTGTGAGGATTGTACAGGTGTCATTCGGCGCTATGGGAATTCTGTATTATTTGTTATAGTCTCTAGTATGTTATATTAGACTACCTTTATGTATATAGTTGTGTATGTTTTGTAAACCATATAGTCTACTACATATTATAGTTATATCGGCTGTCGGGGGTTAGAATGGGCGATTATATTTCACTACAGGATAAGTTTATAGGTAGAGTATGGATTAGTATTTTGGAGACTTATGAAAGAAGTTCAATTTCTTAAGGTAATACCAAAGTACTATTAGATCATTTTATATAGAAAGTTAATAATGGTCAATTCATTCTTTACTAGACAGATAGTTTGGGATTATCAATATTATATGATGGTGGGATATGAATGGTCTTAATTCTAAAATGCTTATGGATGAGACTAGGGAATGATCATCCTAACTTTGCGATTTATTTCTGGATAAGGAACCTAAAGGGTTAGGGTAATACTAATTTGATTCCTTTGTAGTCAAACATTTGATGATATATGTTTTGTCCAAAGACCTGAAATGATATTTAGTGGTTTAATATGTGAAAGGTGTATCTATTAAGGATTTTATGTGAATCTCTAAGATGCCTGTAGAACACATGGACTGAATAATATTGAGGAGTGCTGAATAATTATGTTTAATTGACTTGTTGGAGAAAATTAACTAATTGATATTGCAGTCTGTCTTGAGAAGATTTTCAAGGATGAATTTCGTTTGAGGACATAAAAATTATGAAAGTATGGGACTTTGGGAATTTCATCTTAACTTTACTAGTTATATATAGAACGAACTTTGGAGCTATACGAGAGTCTTAACGAGATATGATATTTGATTGTATATTATAGCTAGTTTATGTGAACTATATATTTTCAGATATTTAAATATGATATTTTGTTTATATATGGTGATACACCTTATTATATAGCTATTTGATTCTTAGGCGTGTATAGCCATATAAGATATTAGTACTAGTAAGATTATTTACTTCTCTGCTTTTCGATTGTATAGGTTAGAGATATAGCTTTTAGCAAGCATAGGTTTAGTAATGAGTAAGTTAGATTTTGTGGATGGTAGGCAATTGTGGGATTTTACGATATGATAACTCTAGCAGTGTAGAGTTAGTACAAATGTTTGTATTGCCAGTTAAGGAAAATCAACTATTGTAATTTGATTCACTTGTTAATCATTTAGGAAAGTCCATATCATTTCCTTCGGAGTAACTATCAAGCTTTAGGGTTATAAAAGAGTGATTTGAACACTAATATGAATAATCGATTAAAGAAGTACAATTAGTATTTTTATAAATTGAGAAAAAGTGATTTTGTTGAGGTTGATCTAAATCTCAACTATTCGACGATCAGAAAAATTTAGAATTTTTGAGGCATTTTAGGACATTGAAATGATTAAGACTTTGAAGATAATTTTACAATTTGATAGGCAGTACTTATACGCAGATATCTCGGGTTACTAGAAAAGTTTGAATTAATCTGTCACTGCTTTATGTTGCTTTACGACAAATCTTTGAAAATGGTAGCTTAAATTTGGGATATTTTGTGGTACAATATTTTGTGTAAATCTTATGACATTGTGAAATTTTGGGAATATCAATATATTAATTCTTGACTTTGTGAGCTACTATATGGAATATCCGATCTAATATTTATTCGCTTGTGAAAATTTTGGGAATATATATATATATATACTGACCTCTTGTTTGGCATTTTAGTTGAGGCATTAATGGGTGACTCGTCTTTTACAATTAGTAATTTCTATTTTGGGCTCCTTTGGTGTCTACTGTTGCAATCTTTTGAGTCTGTACTATGGATAATAAGTTATATCTATAGAACCCTTAGTAATAGTACGATTTATGGAGATAATATTAACTTTGGGGATTCTACTTGAATATATAACATTTTTGTTTCTTTGGCATTGTGAACTTTTGGAATTATATAGGTATATGCCATTCTGTTAATTTGAATTATATACTTCATGAGTAAAAATTCATAAGCATTGGAGACTTTCTGGCTAGCTACTTTGATTAAAGATTCTTAACCCCCTAGAAGTACAGTAATGGTTTACGTGTTGGGTTATTGGAGATCATTGCTACGTATACTTTGGGAAGCTAAGTTCTGATTACTCATTTTAATTTCGAGGACGAAATTTCTTTTAAGGTTTATAGGATGTAACGACCCGTAATCGTCTTAGGGGTATTTTGGTAATCTCACCTATAAAATTAAAGTTTCAGTTTTAAATAGGGTGATTTTAAACTAATGAAGTTAATTAATTTAGTCTAATTAAAATATTTAGTAAGCTAGCAATTAATTTACTAGAACTATATATAGCCTATTCTACCGAGAACTCGTTTAGTAATATTATTGTGCAATTAATAAAATTAGTAGAAAACAAACCAAACACCAATTAGATTAATCGATTAAATCCACGGAAGTAAGTAAATGAATTGGTTTAGGCCAGCATAAATATCTTTGTGTGTAAGTGGGTAATCCTCATGTACAAATCCATTAGGTTGGACTTGTGTGTATACAAGTCAAACATTCAAGTATGCTGGTAGTGTATAGGTAGTTTAGACTGTTGGACTAGCAGTTTGGTGTATACAATTTAGTGCCCATGGTGATTTATCTAGCCCATAGAGTTTAGTGGATAGGTGTAATATAAAGCCAACACCTCATACTCCCATGCAAGCATGAGCTGTTTACCTCGGCCATGTTAAACCAAATGAGCCAGAAACCGACTTAATTAATTGGTTAAAAATGGAAAATACCAGATGTCCTTTGGTTCATCATCTCCTCTCTTTTATTCTTTTATTAATTAGATATATGTGTATACCCATTACCGAGTTCTCTTACTCGGAATGCCATATACCGACTCTACACTTATTTCATCCGACTTCCAATAACCGACTCTACACGTATTTCATCTCTCTTACTCGGAACTCCAATAACCGACTCTGCACTTATTTCATCCGACTTCAATCGAGTTACATCACCCGAGCTCAAGCCCATTTCCAACTTGGCGCACCCGACATGCAGTACAAGTCATACTCCAACTCGGCGACTCATGAGCTCGTGTGGCGCTTACGTGGCAATGCATATTAATTACAAGATCAATATCAAATATATTCTCCATTATTACTTGTCCGTTATTTGTCCGTTATTTTCCGTTACAACATCAATGTATTTATATCACACATGTAATTCCCTATCTATATAAAGGGATTCTATTTCATGTGAAAGGGGAAGCTCTCGCTAGCTCCTCAAAAGCTCTCTCTAGCTCCTCACAAGCTCTCTCTAGCTTCTCTCATCTCATATCAATAAAATGCACTTATCTCTCTCCGTGGACGTAGGCACCATTGCCGAACCACGTAAAATCATGTGTCTACTTACTTATTTTTTGCAATCTCCATCACGACTTGTTCTTTTTTATGTAATGTATTTACATTGGCGCCGACTGTTTGTGATCGAACAAAAAGTTACATATTCGTCATCAACAAATGAATATGATTGGAATTTTTTTTCTCAAAATACAAGAATTGTCAATTGGGGAAAGCAAGATAAGTATTAGATGTCTATGATATTTCTTTCAAATTGATATCTATGATATTTGTTTTTATCAACTCATTGATCTGAACTACCAAAGAGACTTTTATTCTCGTATGTTTATTGCTACCATCTTAACTTCTGGTTCTATTTGTTATGAAGAGATATATGCAATTAATATTACATCTTATTTCAACCAGCTTAATTTGAGTTCTTATACACATACTTTAAATATATTATTTGTTACTTCATATATTTATTCGGTATGAGACTGGGGGCTAACTTTTATCCCTCAGGTACTAATTGCTTATATTTTTTTTAAGTTTCAGGAAATGGTGAACTCAAGTATGATGATTTGAACACTAATTTTCATCCCTATCATATGAGCCATTTATTTTTCTTAACTTTCATACCGACTTTGTGTCTCTCATTCAAACTTGATATCAAAAGCTTTTCAAAGGAAATTGGTACAAGGGTTAGATTTTTCATGTGCATAGAAATGTCAAATCAAATCAACTAAGACCTCAATGGCATTATACATCTATCCAATGTCAACATTGTCATCGTGACACGACATTCGGAAACGATTCAAAAGCAAACGCTCAGCTCACGGAAGCAAACGCTTACGAAATTACGGTTTGGTTGAGATTTCGAATGCATATGAAACTTTTAACTCGAATTCCACATCCTTTTTCAAAAAGTCAATCATTCTCAAAACCCATTTTCTACTTCTTATCAAGCTGACCAATTTCGGTCAACTTAATAAGAGGGGGCTATGTGTATACCCATTACCGAGTTCTCTTACTCGGAATGCCATATACCGACTCTACACTTATTTCATCCGACTTCCAATAACCGACTCTACACGTATTTCATCTCTCTTACTCGGAACTCCAATAACCGACTCTGCACTTATTTCATCCGACTTCAATCGAGTTACATCACCCGAGCTCAAGCCCATTTCCAACTTGGCGCACCCGACATGCAGTACAAGTCATACTCCAACTCGGCGACTCATGAGCTCGTGTGGCGCTTATGTGGCAATGCATATTAATTACAAGATCAATATCAAATATATTCTCCATTATCACTTGTCCGTTATTTGTCCGTTATTTTCCGTTACAACATCAATGTATTTATATCACACATGTAATTCCCTATCTATATAAAGGGATTCTATTTCATGTGAAAGGGGAAGCTCTCGCTAGCTCCTCAAAAGCTCTCTCTAGCTCCTCACAAGCTCTCTCTAGCTTCTCTCATCTCATATCAATAAAATACACTTATCTCTCTCCGTGGACGTAGGCACCATTGCCGAACCACGTAAAATCATGTGTCTACTTACTTATTTTTTGCAATCTCCATCACGACTTGTTCTTTTTTATGTAATGTATTTACAATATAGCAAATGATTTTTTCTTGTGGAATTATATACACTGAAGAGCCAATCAATTGGGTGTATAAAGATTCATGGTAAGGGTGTTGAAGTGTGTATTCTAGATGGAGCTGGTGTAGTTGATATGGGTTTTGCTCAAGGACTTATACTCCATACAATAATCTGATGAAGTTGTGCATATTAGTGAGCAGCATCTCAACTGGTTAGGACTTGGGGAGGAAAGTTTAAAGTAAAAGGTGAGGCTGGTAGTTGGTTTGGAATTGTGGGTTTGTTTGTGGAGATGATGTGGCAAAGCTAGGAATGGTGCTATAGGGAATGGAACTATGGAAGGTTGTAGTAGTATGGGGTGGGTTGCGGAAGAATTAATTAGGCAGCATGGTAAAGGCCGAATATTTTGATGACTAAAGTGAAGAATTTGTGCTTTGGATCAACTATTGCCATAGAAACAATTATTCGATATCTATCTGTATTGGTACGACACACTATTTTATATGGATTAATACAAAAATAGAAAAAAGTGTTTGGGTTTATAGTTTATACTAGTAAAACCTATGGCGCTGCCACGGCTACCATTAATTATTTGAAGATAGTTATATTAAAAATATTATTCAAACAATTATGAATCATATATTTATCGCTGTGAATCAAGTCAAATAGAGCTATCTTTGTGCAAGCATATTATAGAAGGACGTTAGGTTTACAGTCTTACTTCCATATATCCCCAACAATGGGGCAGATACCAAAGCCAAAAATTAGAATATACCCCCAACAATGGGGCAGATACTGTTAGTGACTTTGCATTACAAAGGCCTCCGAGTAACATTATCATATTTTTTTCCTTCCTTTCAGCTTCACTATCATCACATTATCAGCTTCACTTCCCTACTCACTATCAGTGCTACTATCAGTTTCATTGTCAGGATCATCGCTATTATTGTCAGCTCTGTGATAATAATCACTGTCATCATCAGCATTGCTATAAACATCATTGTCAGCAGCATAACTGTCAATGTCAGCACCGCAATTAGCTTCACTGTCAGCATCAACATCATCACTGTCAGCACCAACACAGCATTAAAGCATACACTAATCCAGCCTCTGATCAAGTACCAAAGTATTGAATAAATATCAATAATACAAACCTGAGTGTTGTGTCAAAGAAAGATCAAGTACCCCTGCATAGACCAAATTGAGAGTTACAAATACACCAACAAAATCTGCAAGGAGTAATAATAGCTAAATAAAACAGAATGTATTTTCTACTCTGACAGATTAATCTTATAATGCCATTGCAGTAATCTAAATTCTAAAGTCATCAAACCAGAAACTGGAGAAAGATTTAAATAGAAATACGAGATAGAATACGTAATAAACTTGAGGAAAATAATACTTTACGAATGAGTAATCTGGTCATACCTGTAATCAATTAGAGAAGAACTTCAGGATAAACAACATTGGTTGTTTTGTCATCATCTTCATTCCCTAGGAGAACAGATATTCGATTGGAAGAAGTACACCTTGATAATGCCACATATAATTGGCCATGACTGAAGACATGGTTTCGCAAGTCTATACCCACATACTTAACTGATTGTCCTTGTGACTTATTAATAGTCATTGCAAATGCCAATCGAATTGGGAATTGCCGTCGTGCCATTTGGAAAGGCGTTTCTGAAACAGATGGTTGAAGAGTTATACGTGGTATGAATACATAATTTCCAGCATGGCTACCATTAAGTATCTTTGCTTCTATAATTCTTGTAGCAAACTGGATAACCATTAGACGCGTTCCATTACATAAACCATCTCTCGGTTGAAGGTTCCGTAGCAACATTATTGGACAACCAGCTTTAAGTTGGAGTTTGAATGGTGGAAGACTCGGTGGATCCAGTGCTTGCATATTCTCGTTTGATATACTGTTTCCCCTATTCTCGATTGGTTGATCATCTTCAATGGCTTTATCAGCAGCTAGGTACTCATGTAATTCACCGGGAAACTGATTTATTGCTAATTCATTAAGAGTAGCTACATCATCATTGCGAGCAGAGAGAATAGATCGTTCTTGCAAGTAGGTCTCGGTAGCTACCTCTTCGACATTCAGATTGGGGTAAACTTTAAACAAAAGATCCATGGTACTCTTACACCTTTTGATCTCCGAATGCAATTCCACATCTTCTTTAGGATTTGTTCGTATCTGTAAATTATAATATTAAGGGTATAATAAGCAAAGGTTTAAACGTAGATATAAACATAAGAACTATTGTTGAAATTTAAAAATTACCTAGATATGAAAATAACAAATATTGTTGAAATTTAAATATTACCTCAATCAAATAATCTGCGAACTTGACATTTTCAGTATCATTACTGTTCAGTCGCATATTTTGTAACCAAAGTTAAGAGTCTAACACCACTCCACAAATGTGATTTTGTTAGACATACACGAACAATTTCTTGTCTAGTTCCTTTAGTAATGACAGGGAGAGTCTGTTTGAAGTCACCGCCCAGAACAACTGTAACTCCTCCAAACGGTTCATTAATTTCAAGAATATCCCTTAGTGTACGATCAACAGCTTCCACGCAGAACCTATGTTGCATTGGTACTTCATCCCATATAATCAGTTTCGCTCTCTTGAATAATTCTGCATGGATTGTTTGCTTTGTGACTGAACAAACAGAGTCGTCTAGAACTTCAAATGGAATTTTGAATGTAGAATGAGCTGTTCTTCCTCCTGTCAATAATAAAGATGCAATTCCCGATGAAGCAACCATTATGACAATATGACCTTCACTTCTCAATGTATCTGCTACAGTATTATAGACGAACGTTTTTCCTGTTCCAGCTGGACCACTTAGGAAAAATACTTGTCCACTATCATTACGAATATGCAAGGATAAGCAATGCATGCATATGTGGAAGGCCGCGTTTTTGAAATTCTATTGTATACACCTTTGCAACAACTCTTCCAAATAATCCTCTATTTTCTATTTCATGCATAATTGCTTTTCTTTTAAGCTCGAACACACGTGCAACTAAATCAGGACGATCTAATGCAGCTTGACCTGGCTTAAGCTCATTCTGAATTTCTGGCCATTTTGGATTAGCAGTCACTGTCATGAATATATCTGGATGTTTGTAGTATCTGGTAATAGCCATAGAATCCTGGTAGATTTCATACATATGCCTTGGACTGCCTAAATGAGTGGACGGTAGAATGAATTTTTTCCCAATGTCATTAGAATTGTGACCATTGGTAACAATATCTGTCAATACACTATATACATTGCAGCGCAGATCAGCTTGGTCTGTCCTAATCCAATATAATCGATTTTGTTCATAAGACGCCCATGCATCTACAATAAATTGTTGGAACAAAAGGCTAGCTCGAAATAAAGCAGAATATTCAGTCGTTCTCTCAAATAAGCGATAGCAGAAATACTGAAGCTGAGTCAATCTATTCTTTTTTTCTTTACCTGTAACTGTAAAATACCGTTCGTTCTTGACATCCCAATGTTTCATATATGTAGACCAACCAAGATCTCCAGTTGGAAATAGTAAGACATAGTGTGACGGCAAATACAGTGGGTGGCATTCGCTTATTCTTTCGAGATTGTTATTCTTCAGGTGCAGTATTATGTCTCGCTTCGAAGTCGGTTCAGTCCCATCCCCAGGAATAATAACAACAATATCTTCAGACGTTGGGAGATTATAGCGTCTAGGATCAGTAGTGGGCGTATAAGCTAACCTTATAGGTATACTTTCACCGCCATTGCTATTAGCTGATTTCAGAACATCATACGCACCTTTGTATATTTTGCACAACTCATTTGATTCCAATAGAGTTTCTTGAATTATTTTCAGAATAGCTGGATTTAAGTGAAGGTTCCTTTTCTGTCGGCAATCCAATGCAATATGGGGATCATAAATATATAGCTGTGAATAACTTGGAGATTTGTCTGATTCCGGTAACAATGATCCAATTTGATGGGACAACTGACCATGAATTGTGAAAGAAGTTGGTCCTCGACCTTTTAGAATACGTTTGTCCATCGAAACACCCAAACTGGAGAAGGCATTAGCAGCATTATAGGATCTAATATCTTTCCTGAAAGATCTTGCCAGTGAATTTCTTCCTTCGTATAACAATTTAATAGCAGAAGGCAATGGTGTAAGTAGTGGCAACTTTATCTTTCCTTGCAGGCAACACATACCAAAAAATGACTTCTTTTTAGTGGATTTAGTCAATCGTTCATCTAACCAATGATAAGCAGAACATGATGGACATATGACATCCATTTTCCCAAGATAATGTCTTTCTTTTGGAATATTTTCTACTTGATCGATTGGTATGTGAATTTCATCTTCTAATATAGTATCGTAATGAGAATCACTTACAGGATGAACATTAGTAGTAGAATCATTTTCTTCCATGTTTGTCCTTTCTCTGAAAAAAATCAATAATTGGATAAAACATTAGTTTTTAAACATAATTCTCAAATTTAAAAATAAAAGGAAAATAAACTTGCCTAAGAAATTGTCTATTGTAAAAGGGGAAAATCAATTTAAAATAGAGTGACAAAGTATGGAATTAGAGTTTGTTGAACCTTAATTTGCAACAATCAACCTTAATTTGAAGAAATTAAAAATGTCATTTAAAAATTAGTTTATTTAAACTGTGTGTGATGAAGATGATGATGATGATGATGATGATGATGATGATGATAAGAGATGTGAAACCTTAAGAGATGTCAAACAAATTATAATCATTCTCACCCAGTATAGTACAATAATTTCTCGATTTCCTTCAAAAAATTTTGGTTATCCTCTGGGATAATTCAAAAATCGGGCTTTAAATTAAAAATCTAAAAATTTATATTAGTAAATAAGAAATATAGTTAACTATATATAAACAACTTACTTCATAGGGCATCGTTTTATAACATTGTATTCACGGGAAGAATCTCCAGTTGACGATGAACCATAGAAAGATGTAATAACCTCAACAATAGGTTGTTTTCCTTTGGTTTCTTCTAATAACTGATTTCCAGCTTGTGATCCTCCATCCACAACGTGTTCCACAGCTTGTGATACTCCATCCACTATTCCATCCATTGAATAAAGAAAAAAAAATTCGTTTTCTTTTTGTTTTTCTTTTTTCCTTCGAAGACGTTGGCTTATTGTGTGAGTCTTGTCCAATGGAGTGCTACAAATAATGAAACATTTGTCAATTTCTTTCAAATATAAGTTTATATGAATTGTTATGGCCAATACAATTATACGTACTTTGCATTCCATTCTTTATTCGGCGTTGTGTTTTGTTCTTTGGAATTCCCAACAGAACGTTCTCTCTCTCTTCTTTTTCGTTGACTGGTTTGTTGCCTGCTTAGCCCTTCAAGGTTTTCTTCTTGCATGCATTGCCTTTAGAAAACAATATTATATTTTAAAACTTTTTCAAACAGTAATAAAATACTCAATGTTTAAGAAATACATACTTACTCTGTTTCAATTATCTCTGGCAATGTGGCATCATTATTGTTAGAAACTATTAGAGGAACATCTTCTTTGCCGCAATGCGTTACAGTAGATAATGAAATCCTAAATTTATTAACAATAAATAAATTCAGACCCCATTTATATAATCATTTTAGCTAAATAATCATAGTAACAGAATATATACTTACTCTTCTTGATTTGTTGCTCGCAATATGGTAGGATTGGTTGGAGGGACATCCTTGTTGATGCGTTGTCTTTTATTGGACAATAAAATCCTATATGATTGAATAGTAAGGAAGAATTATACTCCATAACAGTAATAAAATACTCAGTGTCTCTGAAAATAAATACTTACTCTTTTTCAATTATCTCTGGCAATGTGCCATCATTATTGTTAGAAACTGTTGGGAGAACATCATCTTTGTCGCATTGTGTTATATTGGATAACGGTATACTAAATATTTTAAGAAAAAAAAAATTCAAACTCCACACTCTACTGATATAACACTTTGAATAAATAAACACGTAGTCTTAACAGAATATATACTTACTCTACTTGAGGAACTTCCTTCTTGACGCATTGTCTTTTATTGGATAATAAAATCCTATATGTTTGAATAGTAAAGAAGAATTATATTGTGTTTTTATCAATTTTGTCAATATGAACCTATCGAAAATAGAGGAAAGAGTGTAAGTTATAAATAAAAAATTAACTCACTTTTGTCCTGATCGTTCATTTTCTCTTCGTTTGCCTTGTACTATTTGGTAATTGGACAATAACACGATGTTATTCCTTGCACTGGTTTCTCGTGCTACACTTTTGATTGGTGTTTCGTTGTTGCTGGAATTTAATAAACCCCTACATTTTTGGTATTAGTAACTGATTTGATATCATTATTGATAAGGTAATTCATTTTAAAATGTAGAAATTACTCACTTTTGTTTAGCACGTTCTTTTTCTCTTCGTCTGCGTTGTGCTATCTGAGCTTTAGACAATGACACGATGTTATCTTCTGCAATGGTTTCTTTAAGAAAAAAAAATAGTTATATAACATTACGCAATAATTAATATTATATATCATAGTATATATTATTATACACTTACTATTCTACTGTTATGCGTACTCCTGAACATCCATTGTTAGAAGAATTTTCTTTTCCGTTATTCATTCCTGAAATTAAAACCATGAATTGTTGTACGTAAATTACTTAAATCAACAGAGGATTGAATGGTAGGAATAATCCATAAATAATCAACAGACTGTAGCTGGTAATATTTATCATGCCGGATGTACGTACAGGAATGTCAATTAAATATAAGAGAGAAATAATCTAAAAAGAGAGTTACACTAAATAAAAAAAAATGAGGAATATAACAAATTATATTTACCTCAATTAGAAGAAAACCTAATTCATGCATTTAGGACAATAATTCATGATTAAGATCTGGACTATACATATGCCTTCTAAGGTCATGTTTTTATTCCGGTGTGCTCTAAACCATTAGCAGCAACAAATACTGTGCATAATGATGAATCGTATTTCCAATCTTCTGGTGTGCTCTAATCCATTAGCATTACAGAATTCTGATTCAACTATCCATTAGTTCTTGTAAACTGTTGACAAAATATATGTCCACAAATATGTGATAAGGTGAGTATTTCTGTTTAGAGGGATTTACAGCCCTGGAAAGCTTCCTACTGCTATTAAGGTGAGTACCAAATGCTTCAAATTCTTCTCTTCAAAAATTGGTAAAAAAAAAGGAGAACACAGTAGTCCACTGTCTGGGAGACTGCCGACTTTACTACATATCATGCTTATACTAACTAAAGGATATAATGAAATTACACCCAAGCTTGCTTCTTTCGACAAATTGAGGATATAATACCAACTAAAAAAATGTGTATTTGTGTTTTTATACCAACTGATGGATATAATGAAAATTTAAATGAAACGTAGAATGGTTATCAACCGCATCAATGAATGGACACCAAAAGCTACTAATAGACTCATCAAATCCAAAGATTATTAATTAAATGGTAACAGGAAGAGAGATTAGTAAAAATTCCAGAAAAAAATAAAAATAAAAATAAACATAGAAAATTAACTCAGTGACTTTTAGCTAAATTCAAATGGTAATTATTCTTTTTCTCATGGTGCAAATTTTAGGTGTGGGTTCTATTTTTGTATTAACATTTATAAGTGTAACGCTAAGCCACTGATCACTACCCTCCTTAAAATTTGCTCATACTATATTAACAAAGTATGTACCAGATCATACTATATTTTTTTTTTTTGCTTCTCACGGGGGTATGTTCAAAAATCTCTAATAAATATGAGCAACAAAGAAATAGACGAAGTTGAAGGAAGCAAAATAATATGATGAAATTCATTTTGTAGTCTCTAATTCAATTTCTTGTAGCAAAATAGCACAGTACAATCAATGGATCAGTCTAACATCTATATCTAGTGATTTTTGCAAGTTGCGAGTCCTGAACTCTTCAAATCAGAATATAAGCTGCATTCTTTTGTTGGATGCGTCAACTACCATTAATATCCATATATTAAAGCGATACAAAAGTTCTAGACCTAGAGTTTTATCTAATAAGATCAAAACATAGGTAATATATTTTTTTCCCTGATAGTAGTATCTTTAAGTACACATATAATAACAGCTTAATTAGTTCAATGCTCACCATCAGTGTCTCTAAAATAATGGAAGAGAGCAAGTATACCTGAGCACTTAGAAAACGAAAAGCAGAAATCTCTGCAAATGTTACTCCACCAATAAAGACAACCAATAGCAGAGAGCAACGTCCATCTGCTGCTCTATGAAAGCAAATAAGAAGAAAGAATGAAAGATGCTCAAAAAGCCTAGAATAGGTATGTGCAGCCTAAAAGATTGAACACTCAAATAACTGTGGCTGTAAGTGACTTAATTCATAAAAGAGAAGCTATATCTAGGAATTAAACACATATTCTAGGCTAGGTGCACCTTAATGATTGCTAGTTTTACATTAAAAGCTACACAACATATGTAGGGTGCAAACAATTAAACAATCTGAAACAACAATTTCAAGACTAATAACTTAATCTGGCTCACTTATAAGAAGCCACGTACATACAGAAACCAGTCTTATCTTCACCTCATCATGTTACCGGGCTTTAACCACGTACATACAGAAACCAGTCTCCATTTTTCCCTATATACTTTTCTGGTTATATGTTTGGTTTTGAGACGAAGAAAAGAAGAAACCTTAATTATGTGCTAGTGCCTCCGGAATCTTGGTACAGTTTAGGAATTCTAGGTTGAATTCCTAAAGCCAAGCTAAAATATAAAATACCACACAGAACATTTAAAGCCTACATATGGAACTAAACAGACCCTTGATTTTCACGATCCCAACTTCAACAATAATGCAAAAACAATTTAGAAAAGTATACAAAACGGCTTATAACAGTTATCCTAAAGGGTTCTGGTTGAATATTTAATTTTCAAAAAAAAAAAGAGAAATACCTGAGAATTGAATGTTTATGAAAGAAGAGCTTGTACCCGTGGTCGATTCGTTAGAGAAAGATGCAGTGTAGATCGATTTCAAGTAGAGAAGATGATTAGAATTTGAGGTTCTAACTTCTAAGAGTTATTTAAAAGAAAAGTAATTTAGGTTTAGGGGGCGGTGACGTAAGTATATCTACAATTGTGGATCTTGATTAAATCAGGTCCGTCCAAAGCAACTTAATTATGGACCCAAATAAAAATTTAATCCAAGGCTTATAATTTAATCCTAGTCATATAAATTAGTCCTAGTCAAATTGAAATTAATCCTAGTCATATAAATTAGTCCTAGTCAAATTATGCACCCTTTGTAGATTATAATATAGATATGACCAATAATATAATTACATTCGATCTCTACAGGGTCCACAAATTTGAACTTAATTACCCATTTGTTTTAAGAGCTTGTCGGGTTGGTTTCTTATTATATTTGGGCTTATAAAGAGCGATTGTAGGAGCGATCAAGAGGTAGGGACTTACATTTCTTTTATACTGTCTTTTCGTGTGTCATATTTTAATGTTGCAAATTAAATGATATATTATTGATGATAAAAATGCATCCATGGTTTTGTTTGGTATATATAGATTACTCGTGGTTTAGAGATTATAGTTTTATTAAAGTGATTAGTTATAGATATCATGTTTTAAACTGGAGTTATTAAAGCAGTATATGTATATAGAAATGGTTTTATAAACGGATTTCTCGATAAATCTTTTTCCAATGGTGGAAAAAATTTGGTTTTGTAATGCGGGGCAAGGAAACCCGATTGTAATGTATAACTGGGATGTGTGAGGTCCCTAGATTGATGGAAATATTGATCTGGTATGCTGTCACTATTATGGCTGTGGCCCGGTTAGGGTAGCCAACTGTATGGATCATATTTGATTATGGTTGTGGCCCGGTTAGGGTAGCCATGGATATTGTTTAAATCTGGGGACTCACCACACATTTATATATATGGTATATATAGTTAATATATAATGAGATCGTTTGGAAAAGGACCTGTGAATTCCTATAATGAATGAGTTGTTGTTATATTCCGGAGACGGCAGTTCATTCTTGGATGACATCTATGGTGTTCACCTTTAGAAGGTGAATGGGCCGCCTTCTAGAGAGATACATTAGAGATGTATCCGGGAATTCCTTTTCACCATTCCAGACCACCATTCATGTAGTGGTACGTTGTTGATATATTAGTTCAGATGAGGCTACATGTTAGCTCGATGAGGTTTAGACGCAAGGGGTGAGAGTTAGTCCACTCCTGGACATGTGTCAGGATCCTGTGCAGTCTGCAGTCGTTGAACGGTTGACCACCGTAAGCCAGGGATTCCTCGTATCAGGAATCGTGGTCAAAGGCCCACCTGAGCCTAAATGGACGGGTTTAGTGTTCTTGGAACACAACAACGGTAATACAGTCACCCCACCGGAAATCAGGAAATAACGGTGCAGGTTCACATGGTAAGTACTGAACCAAGAGATTGCCTGCGATCGGGGCGGTATAGCGGTCGTACCTCATCATTCTAATAGGATGCAGCTACCCTACTTATTGTATGGATGCATGGTTAGTATGATTACTATAAAAGGTAAAAGGTTTGGTTTAAAAGTATTTACTTATCAAGTTACTTATGTATTTTATTATTACAGTTAAAACCTGCATTATTTCAACTGTTTTGTATGGTTAATCGTCATGCATGATTAGATAGTATTTTGGAAATGTGAGTCATTACTGAGCAAGTGGAAATGCTCACCCTATCATTAACCCCTTTTCAGTTAAACAGTTGCTCGACGATAGATCGATTCAGCAGATATGGTTGTGCGGAGGTTACAGAGGGTATGGTTATAAGTTCCGTGTGGTAGATGTACTTAGTTTCTTGTGTATAGAAGTGATCACAGTTTGTATTATTATGTATTGTATTAAGTTATGTATTTTTAATGCCAATTATATATATGAATATCATTCAGAATCTGGTATTATTATATGTTTATCATGGGTTGGGTTATTCTAATGCCTCGAGATCTGACATTGAGTCATGGGGATTCGTTTTATGGTTTTGGGGCGTTACAGTAAGCCTATTTTTCTCAAGCCAGAATATTGAGCCACAAGTATCTCATAGCAATCCAAAAACATAATTCAAAATATATTCATCTTTTGCGAGCTCAGTTGTTCATGCGTACAAATGTCAAAAATTCGCTCCAGCCAAACTATTTTCTCCTATAACTTCGTAAACCATTGCACATGCATTCAAACACTTACATTCAATGTATAACTCGACGTATGCCTTAGACAAATTAGCAAAACAAACATTCATTACTTCTCAATTCAACCCAAAAATATCCATCCAAACTTGACAAAAAATATTTTAAGTACAAAATACAAAGCCACAAAGTGCAGGGCCGATCGAAATCGGAGTTGCCCACTAATATTTTACAACTTCCAAACAAAATGTTTCAATACCCCTCACATCGCTCACAAATAAATTCACAAAAAGATCAAGACTGTTCCTCAGTATGTTCACCCATGTCACGTCGCCACTCTCTTCAACTTGAGTAGTAGGGGTGCTGACATCGGTAACCTCAGGTCGACTAGTGGTGCCCTCAGCAAGAATTCTAGCCTTGACAGCAGCTCTCTCTTCCTCAACCCTGACATCGCGATCATAGCGCTTTTAGAAATCTTTATTTCTTCCCTATCAGCGCTCCCGTCGTAGTTCTCAATAAGGGTTGCAATATAAGCTTCACGTCGCAGGCATCTCTCCTCCCAGGAGTATGCAATTTTCTACCATTGAGAAATGCACTGGATTGACTTTTCACCATCAGCTTCCCAGCTCGCATTTACTCCAGCAAGGTGACCCTCTACCACAACGAAAGCTTGATTAGCCTCATCAATATCCTTGTTCAGCTACACATTTTCTTTTTTAGATACGTCCAATTTCGACCTTAATTCCTTAAACTTGAGCTCGCAAAGAATTGTTGTCCGCATTGGCCTTCTGTAGACTCTCAGCCTTCTTCCTGGCAAGCTCGAGCTTAGAGACCCACTTATTGTGAATCACATTTATCTGTGATAAGATAGTAACAATTAAATTTAAAATGCAAGGAACTCAAGTATTCAAACTCAATTCGCGTAATGAAAAGAAGTACCTTGTAAGTACAAGTAGCAAGCTCTTTGGAATCTTCCTCGATGGACTGAGGACGAATCTTCTTCGCATCTTCAAAAAGTATAGTATTTTCCACCAGCAACAAGCACATTTCCTTGTCGTCCAACGCTAAGTTATCAGCTTTCACATAAACTCCATTGCATGGAAAAGTAGGAGAGAACCTGTTTGTTTCCTCAACAGCATCATTGATAACTTCAATCGACTTCAGCTTCTGATCCTTCGAGAGTGCAGCACTGGATTTCTCTTTCTCTCCCTCCTTCTCCTTTTCTCTCCCTATAGAGGTTCCACCGACACTTGGAGCAGGGGTCCCACCAGAAGGCTTTGCAGTTGCTTTCCTTTTCTTTTGACGGACCTCGACCTCAAGGGATCGAGATCAAAAAACATTGCTCATACTTGGAGCAGTAGGTATCTTGCTGGAGAGAGGAGTTGTCCCACCAGTGAGAGGAAAGTTTAACGTGGTTTTCTTTGGAGCCATTGGTAATGCAGCTCGAATTTCAATTGGAAGGTCACTAGGGCGCCAATTTCTAATCCAACAACATGACTGGCAACCGCGAGCTCCTTCTTCTTTTTTCTTGGTTCGACAAAATTGGACGTCCCAGCTTCCAACGAAGACTGCTTCACGAACTTAACTTTAGGATCACGAAAAAAGCGAGCTAAGTGTGACAGAAGCTCCCTCTTCTCAGCCCAAGTTTTTTCAGCAAATTCAATGATATTGTTGGGGTGCAGTCGACCGTCAATTGGCTCGTTGTACTCTTTCGTTTGACCTGCACAATTCATCGACATTCAAAAAGCATTTCGATCATCATACATAACAACAAACTTCAAACGTATAAGTATACCTATAGTTGGGATAGAATATCGATTCAAGCATGCACTGGTTTCAAGAAACTGACCCCATATTTTGTACACAGGGGAATTCTTCCAGCCATCATTTGAGGACGGGGGGTTAAACAGTTTGGCCCTACCACAAGTTTTTTTCCTATTTAACGAACAGACATAATCTCTACTACGACCAGTTACACAACGGAAATAAGCAACGACATTGTGGGTGCAAAAATTTGATCCACAAACTCGAGATATGTATTGATTAATCGAACAGTTACAATGAAAGTCTTGTATAGACTGAGATGGGATGGGGGTATACAATGAGACTGGACCTGATAAGGATCAGGCTGCCTACGTATCCAAGAAGATGAATCTTGGAATCAAGTCTTTGCTTCCACTAAGCTCTAATGGAGTTGCTCAGTGAAAGACTCGTAGTTCAAAAGGTTAATTTGTAGTAGACCGGAGGAGGCTGGCTCAACCACTCCGTCGGTTTTGACTCCACGAACTCAGGTAGTTCAACTGTGAAGATGTTTTCCGTAGAGATAGCTTGCATGCTGCCGAGTTGTTCTCCCTTTGGTTTGAATTCCCTTTGACCAGGATGACTGCCACATGGCATCCTCTAATAGGTTCTGGTTCAACCTGGGTCTTCCTTTATTTTCTCCAATGGGTTCTGTTAGCCTGGAATCTTGCTGGACTTATCCAGTTGGTTGGGACTTGGATTTGACCAAGTCCGGAAGCAAAGACTTGGCTTGACTCCTCTGGCCGGAGGCACAATCTACATTGCATACACCCTGGCCAGGTCCTCTGGGCTTCTATGTTAAGCCTTTGGATGAGCCTCTGTCGCTGTTGGACTTTACTGGGCCGGACCTGGCATACTTGACTGAGGTGGGCCTGGTCAATGTATGGGAGCCCACGGTTCAACTTCTTATACAGTAACCGGGGTCCACCCATCGATCATGGACCATCCGGTGGGTCAAGATCCACAGAGCGTATGTGGACTCCTTGAGACCGGGTTGGACCCTACCCGATAGCCCAGGCCTGGCTGGCTACTGCTCAGGTGCTCCCAGTTTAGCTTCTTATACAGCCACCGATGACACCTGTCGGGTTTTTTTTACCTAGGGTACACACAGACATCAACCTTGCATATCATATTGATGCAATCTATTCAGCTCCTCAAATATTAACATCAACGTCCAGAAGCTGCCAGGCATCATGATTGGTGCCACATCGTAGTGATTGAGAATGTCACCGACAAATTTACTAAAGGGGAGATGCATCCCAGCCTTCAACTGACCAAGGCATATTAGAGACGACGTCAAGTTCCCACACAAGTCAAAAAGCCTATCGCTCACTCTATACATCCCGAGGTCGGGAATCCTAATATTATACTCCTCTCGAATCTTAGGAAAAGAATTTCTAGTCTACTCTATTGTTAAGGATATGCTACTTATAATCTCCTCCTCATCCTTCCGTCTACAAGTATTACTAACACTGAGCTCGATCCCTTGCTCGAGCTCAACCTCTTCTTCGTTCTCATTAACACTTTCAGACTCTATATCACTCATTCTATCGAGATTTCTTCACAATAACTGAAAAACTTGAACACCACAAGATCCTCACCGGAATCCCATAAACAAACAAAAGAAATTAAGCAATCAAGAAAAGAGCGAGCTATTACGAATACAACAAAAGCTTCTAAACCTCAACAATGGCGAAATACTTTGAAGAACAAGCAAAGAAGAGATATTTCAATTCAAAACTATACCAGTTATCACAGAATAGCGAAGATTCAAAGAAAAGGAAAGATAGTTCACGCAAAAACAACAAAAATTCGAAGAACAGCAATAACAACAATAAGAGAAGAGAAGAAAGACAAAGTTGCAGAAAAAATACCATTGCAAATGGTCGAATAATTCCTTAAAACCAAGAAGACAACCCTTGGTAATCCCAAACCGCAGATTAGGTTTTATACAAACCAATAGCTTGATCATAACAAACTTTTATCTTTCCCTCTTATTTTTTGAGTATATTTCAAACCACAATTAACACGTGTTCCACTATTGCACGGTTACCATAACTGCAATAATATACTCTCCTCAAAAACCTCTTCACATTAACTGCAATACACAAAACAATCTTTGCTTGTCTTATCAATCAAGGAAACCCACTACATCAAGGCAACTCAATACTTTCCCAATAAAAGCACTTCTGTTTTCATCCAAATCGAAGTTAACTAATTTCGCAACATCCCAATTTCTTAACCTCAATTTGAATGTAAAGTGGCTATGTATATACCCATATGTTCAAGCTCATCAACCTCGCCAAACAACACTTCTATCGACCTCACTCGACGTGAGCCTATTTTTACTCGAGCTCACCACTTTTCAGTATAACCCGACCTAAATTCTTTTCCATCTCGACCTCACCCGATGTGAACCCTTTTCTCACTTGACCTCACTCGACGTGAACCTTATTTCACTCGACCTCAATCGATTTCATCCAAACTTCATACGTTTTGATTCTCTTCAGTTACGGTATCTTTTCAAATACCGTAATATCTCCTCATTCATTAATCCCACCGTTGGACAATTAATGAGCTATCCGTTGTCCCTCATCTCCTATAAAAACGAACTACGTAGGCTTGATTCTGGAACTTGGTCAACCTCAGATACGTAGGCAACTATCTCTGGATAGCTCAGCCACTCCTCCATCCCAATCTTTCTTTCCTCCACTCTCCGATAATCTTCTCCGACTTGTTTTTGCTTAACATTTACATCAATAATAATTCATTCTCTTTTCCATTATGATGTTGTGTTCTTTATTTACTTATTCCATGGTGCCATTATCAAGAAGGAGTAGCTAAGTTCCCTTAGGGCGAATGGTTGAAGCACTCTAGTTAATGCAAAAGCACCATGTTTATTCTTTATGTTCATTGTGATTCAAAGTTCTTAATAATGCTTGTTTATTTCTATTTCACGACATGAGGTAAGCATGATTATTTATGTGTTATTGTTATCCATGTTGATTAAATACTATTGTTAAAGTGTAGGGAGACCTAACTATAATGGTTGTATTAGATTAATTATAGATATGTGATGGAATAGCTGAGAGGTGACTATCATATATCTAGAATTAATCTCTTTAATTGGACCCCATTTGTAATCAAGTTGAATAGTTGAGAGGTGACAACTTGAATACAAATCAATATGTTGACTTAATTGAATTGAATAGCTGAGAGGTGACGGTTTGATTAATAAAGCATATTCAATAGCACATATAAAGAATCATGTTTTAATTAACTGGAATAGCTGATAGGTGACTACTTGATTATTAAACACATTAGTGATTAATTGGAATAACGGAGATGTGACTAATTAATTGCTATAGATTGAACATGAATAAATGACATGTATGTTTTGCATTGTTTAGTTTAGGCTAAGGCTAGAAGCACACGCCACTTTACTAGAGGCACACACCTTGTGAAAAAATTAAGAGCACCCTTCTTAAACGGCTAAACCGGTTTCACTTAAATATATCTAGGCATAGGGCACACCCCTATGCATGTGTTAAGGATCTACATTCTGCACACACTATCATTAATTTACTCTTAAATATTGTACCTCACAGTAAACTAATTTTACAATTGTTAAAAGTAAACGATGTTACGTTAAGTAGCCACAGTTTTCTCAAAAATTATAAATGAAGTTTGTACACTTCTAGCAACAGCCAACAGTATGCAATCTCAATTCAAACTCACAACCTGCAGCCTTGTGTCTCTATGAAAATTTTAAACCAACTCACTAATATTTGGGTAATAATATCTGAGTCACATATAGTCATATAGATTCACATTATTTAATACTACTGCAAATCTTGCATCTCCTGTTAATATAATTCACATGATAGATATAGTTACCCCGATCAAAAGTCTTATGCAATAGTGATAAAGCCAGCCAAATGTTCTTTTAACCCTGTCTATATATATGAAGCCTGATAAGATAAAAACATATGGCCATCTATCCATCTTATCTTGGCGTTTGTCAAAACCAACAGCCTAACCAAGGCGGGTATTTTCTTGGAGCTCAACTCTCATGTCACATTATTGACAAAATTATTAGAAAAAAATACAAATTGTATTTTCCTTCAAATTGCCTAATAAATATCCTTACAATTATATCTCACGAAACTGGTCTAAAGTAGCTTTTAGTGCTCGGCAATAACTTGCTGATTATAGTGAATAGTGATTGGCAGTCCATTGCTGGGATAATTAAATTTGGCCAGCACTACATTGCTACGCTTTCAAAAAAAAAAAAAAATTATTTCATGTCAAACGTACTTGGCAATAACTTGTTGATTATAGTGAATAGTGGTCAACAGTCTACTGCTGAAAAGATTTAAGTTGGGCAGCACTATAGTGTTATGCTTTCAAAAAGAAAATTGTGTAATTTTATATATAAGATAGTAGGCAATAACTTGTTGACTATAGTGAATAGTGGTCGGCAGTCTACTGCTGGAAAACTTTAATTTGGGCAACACTACAATGCTACACTTTCAAAAGAAAATTAATTTGGGCAGCACTGTAGTGCTACGTGGTGACTATAGTGAATAGTGGTCGGCAGTCTATTGCTGGAAAAATTAAATTTGGACAGCACAATAGAAAACGAAAATTGAGTTATTTCATGTCTAAGGTAGTTGGCAATACTTTGTTGACTATATGCACAAAAACACACAACAAAAAAAGCTCCAAGCAAATAAGAAAATTGTCCCTATTCATCACGATAATCAAAATTCGAATTTGGTTCAAAACAATTTACAACTATGGAACATCTACTGGGACATTTTGGAAAATATGCTTGTCAACACTACTTAAACCGCCAATATTGAGCGCGTCAAAAGCTGTGATACGGGGTTGCAAAACTGTTTTCCAACTATCAGCCAAATGACTAATTAGGTTAAACTGTGGCCATAAATATGGCGCTGGTATTGCGCAACCTTCTTGTAGCTCATAATTGACATAGTGATTGTGATGCACATGGCCGGTACAACACGCTTGCCGACATTTTTCCAAATTCCCATTGCTTCTTAGTGGTAGAAATGTGTAGTAAGCTAATTTGGACAAGTGCACAAGAACACAATTAAACCTACATGCAAATAGATAACCTGTGTTTGGCATGCTCATCCACTTATCAGGAGATGCCCAACCTTGATCATGTTGTAACCGTTCTCTCATGTACGTAACTATATTCCTGCCAAATATTTTATGGTACTCACTATCATGCTCATTCAACTTGTTGAGCAACTCATTTCTCATCCAGGGCCATTCATTTTTGCTTTTACCCAGGGACAAACATAAAGCTCTAAACCCACAGTTTCCATCTCCAAGGGGATTTCTGTAACCCAAAATAAATTGAAACATTTCATCATGCATCTATTGTTTGTAATCATCATCAAGAGGCATGAACGAGTGATTACTAAAGTCAAGTTTCCTTTTAACACCCGTCTGAGATTTTTTAGATTTCTTTGGCACTGGGGAGTTATTTTGGCCTTCAGAACGAGTATTTCTTTTCTTTGGGGGCACCATGGGTGTTCTAGGGCTCAAAAATTCCTTTTCAAAATTCTTCGTGAGCTGCTCAAGAGTGTTCAAAGGCTGAAGGATTTCTCTTAAATGAGTCAGGGTGATCCCCATCTTTACTCTTCACACTACCTATTGGGCGACCTCTAGGTTTAGAAACCCCTGTTGGGTAACATCGTACTGTTGTCTTAGGGTGGAACACCTCAATTAAACAAGTCATCACCCATATGCTGACGATTAAGTTTAGTAGTCAGCATTGTCGTGATGACCATTGAGTACAACGGACAACACTCTAACGTTGGCTTAAAAGGGGGCACACCCATAATTAAATATGTCAACACACATACGCTGACCATTAAGTGTAGTCGTCAACATTGTAGTGTTGTTCATTGAGTGCAGTGATCAGTATCATAATGATGTCTTAAAGGGGCACACCTCAATTAAACATGTCAACGCCCATATGCTGACCATTTAGTGTAGTCGTCAACATTGTAGTGTTGTTCATTGAGTGCAGTGATCAGTATCATAATGATGTCTTAAAGGGGCACACCTCAATTAAACATGTCAACGCCCATATGCTAACCATTTAGTGTAGTGGTCAGCATTGTAGTGCTGACCCTTGAGTAATGTGATTAGCATCATGGTGCTGACCTAAAAATCGGCCATTTTTCTTCGTTTTAATTGAAAATATCATTAAAATTACAGTTTACCTTTGATGATGGCGCAGAACTTTTTCATGAATGTTTTTTTATCAGATCAGGCCAATCTTCTTGTGGCGCGTATAAATCTAGTGGTCTCTTTAATATACCACTTTATAATTCATCCCAACTAATTTTTTCGTTATCAAGTCTAACAAATGGAGCAGCATCTGAATTTCCTAAAACCTTAATAAATGCATCAAAGACTTTATTTAATTTCTCGTGTTTCTTATCGAATTCATCATCATCACTGCTTTCATTAATGAACAAAGTAAAAAAAAAAAGTAGATGTTTAATGGTGGTTGTAAAAGAGCACACCCCTTTTTGAACGAAGAAATTGAAGTAAAATAGACGTTAATAATGATAATAAGAGTTTAATGGTGGGCACACACCTATTAGAATGAGTGACCTACTATAGCAAGTTGCTCCTAGTAAAATTGGGGTGTATGTAAAAAAATTTATAATTAGGATATAAATGTCATTGTTTTTTGTTTGAGAGTGTGCCTCTAGTAAAATGGGGTGTGCCTTTAGCACAACCCTTAGTTTATGGATACCAATTCTTCCCCTTATCCATCATAAGATCTTCTTTCCATCTCTCTATAACTAGTTTAATTATTATTAAATTTATTTATTGCCTATAAGAAGTAGAATCAATATATTTCAATCTTATTAATTGATTCATGTGGTGTTCTTTGATTATTGTTTTCTATTGTGTTTGAGGTAAGAATTCCTCCTTCGAGTTGGGTACGACCCTTGCTTGTTACTTATTATACATAGATGGTCAAGCACAAGAAGGAAAATAAACATTACAAATTCATCTTTTGATTATGAACACACAAAAGTCCATTAACACTTTGGTCGACTTTTCGGCCGATTTCCCTATAACATCCATAGAAGATTTTGTGGAGCTCATTGATGAAGAATCTCTTATGCAACATGTTGTGAATACCCATTCATAAAGCTTAACATCTCTTGTTCAGCGGTAGAGTAAACCAATTGGTCAATCCCAAACAATGGGAGGTTATCTTTAGGACATGTTTGGTTGAGATCTGTGAAGTTTATGGAGGCTCTGATATTTTCATTCGTCTTTGGGACTATTACAATGTTACCAACCCAAGTAGTAAACTTGACCTACCGGATGAACTTAGCATCCAAAAGTTTCTGAACTTCAGTATTGACGACCTCCTTTCACTTAAGAGCTAGTCTTCTTGTCTTTTGGACCACTGGAGGGGATCTAGGCAAAGTTTGTTGTAGGCAATGTTTGGATCAATATATATACCAGACATATCAACAAATGCCCATGTGAAAACATCGAAGTGTTCTTTCAAGAATGTTATCATTCTTTGCCTTGTTTCAGAATCCATCTTGGTACCTATAAAAGTTGTTTTATGATCTCCACTAGGTCTTATATTCACCTACTCGGCAGGTTCCAAGGTGGGTGGTCCGTTCCACCCCCCAGATCATTTTCAATAAGCTTCAGGGAGTCTAGACTTTTTCATCCATTGGTTGGTGATTTGTAGTGTAAAGTTGTGTCGTTAATAAATTAGCCAATTGGCTGGTGATTTGCAAATCAAAACCTTGGAATCACAATACTAACTTTAACTAGGTAGATGAAGGTGCAGTAAGGGATCATAGAAAGATTTAAAGCATATATTGATGAGTTATGATTTGAAACATTTATTGTTGTGAAAATAAACTATTAAGATTAAATCATAGAAAAAAAGGTTAAAACCTAAAGAGTAAGAGTTTGTGATTTGAAATCTACGAAGAAGACCAAAGGTCAAATAATCCACCACACCAAAGTTAAAATAAGTAAAACCCTTCACTACAACTCTTACAAACAACACATACTTCCCATGATGATTAACTCCTACAAAAGGTGCATATGGTAAGTCATATCCATTGGTTTTGTAGGTGGTGTCAAAACACACCATGTCACTAAAAAATCTATAATCCGTTCTTGATCTTCCATCACATTAAAAAAAAACCTAGAGAACCGGTTGTTCTCATCAATATCTATTATATAAAAAAAATGATAAGTCCTTTATTTGCATGTTGATAAAGTAGTTCTAGAGATTTTGTGCATTCCCATATTTGAGGATTTTACGTTGTCGGTGCATATAGTTTGTACTATCCTTCTTTGTTAAATTGAGATTCTAAAACTCTCTGCTTTCACACGTAAAAATGAATATATTTTTGTAGCTCCTATCTCAATCGAAGTCGTGCTTTTAATAACACCGCCTTGAGAATACTTTACCTTACGTTGTGAGTTCAACATATGAACCTCGGATTGCTTTGCATGATCATGATTGTGTTGTTCCTCAAAGTGCATGAGTTTGTAATTTCCATCATGGTCCAAGTGTTCTATTTTGGCTTTAAAACGCCTCAGTTAAGCTTTGTTGTTCTTGACATTTTACATGCCGAAACATGTGGGTTTCGTACATTTTTGAGTTTGGACCCAAAACCGAGTAAATAGCCAGCCAAACGGACGGACAAAATCCTCATTTTGATGGCCCAAGACGTTGAATAACAAAATATGCTTTACAACCAACTCGTGTAATTGGTCGTGGTGTTTTTGGTAAGCCGAACTATGAATGATTTCTACGAATTTTTTCCTTCGAGCAACAAATTTGTCTCTTTCGTATTGTTTTGTCTTTGCGCAAAAAAATAGTACTATTTATCCTAATGCTAAAACCCATAAACCTTCCATAAAAATTATAGAAATTGTAAGCTTCATCAACTGATTAAAATAACCTCCTGACGATAGGCGCACTTAAGTGCCACCATGAAAACTAGTAGTGTAAGTATAACCCAAAAACTTTTATTAAGGATTTTTTTTATTTTAATCTAAAACGACCCAGAACTGTTGGGTAAACTAAAAAAAACAAAGATATAAAGGTATTTAGTTTAATCAAAATTGGAAAGCTTTAAAGGAATGGTTGGAAAAGTGGCGATAAACATTAAATGAATAATTTAGTTTTGCTGGAAAAGAAAACTAAATCATAGCAATTTACCGATACAAACTATAAAAATGACGAAACAAGTGTAATCAGTAAATGCAAACATTGATATGGGTTAATAAAACATTTATTGTGATCTTGTCTTTTGTCATCAATACCGATTATTGATCAGTCCTCAAAAGTGTATATTTATCCCCCGTATAACACCTTGTTTGTATAGCACTTAGCTTATATTATTGTATTATATCTATTGATTAGTGCTTTCTTGTCTTTTGTGTAGGTTTTATGAGCCGAAATGGGAATATTGTGTAAAAGCTCGCGAAAAGTCAAGAAAAACAGGCAAAAATATGTTATTTGCACAAGAGGAGGAGAATTGATATTTGCACCCACAGATCTGATGAGGGCACCCCACGGTCAGTTCAGTTGACTTGACTTTATGTCAAAGTGGGGCGGTCCAAATCTCAGCCCAAATCGGGTCCTATTCGGGCCCATAAGTCAGAATTTCTATTTAGGGCTTTATTTAAAGTCCAAACTTGAAAAGGCTCTACAAGGAGATCCAGAAGCCTGATTTAGCCCCATGAGCTATCAAACTGAAGGTCTTGGTCCAAGCTACAACTTAAGCCCAAGAGAATTAGGTTTTGCTAAAAACCTAATGCCTCTAGAAGACCAACAGCAGCAGCCACGAATTTGACCTAATTTGGAAGTCTTTGCATGCAAGGATTCTACTTTGTATTTTCTATATAAGAGAAGTAGTAGTTAAGGTTTAGGTATCTTATAGACTCCATCTTTTAGATCTAGAGTTTTTCATACAGAGAGAAAAGAGAATATTTTTGTGCGAGAAAGTTCATCATCTTCTTCTTTGTATCAAACTCTATTCATATCAATCAAATCAAATCACTTTACTTTATGATATTTTGTTATTTATTTATTTATTCCATGGTGCCATCATCAAGGATGAGTAGCTAAATCTCCTTAGGGGGATGATGGAAGCACTCTAGATGATGCAAAAGCACCATGTTTGTTCTTATTGTTCATTGTGATTCAAAGTTCTTAATGCTTATTTACTTCTAATTTGCGATATGAGGTAAATATGATTATTTGCATGCTATTGTTATCCATGTTATTAAAATACTATTGTTAGGGTTTAGGCTGACTTAGCTTTAATGGTTTTATTTATATTGATTAAGGGTTTGTAGTGAAATAGCTGAGAGGTGATTATTACATATCCAAAATTGATATCTTTTATTGGAACCCTTTTGTGATTAAGTCAAATAACCGAGAGGTGATGATTTAGTTATGAATAATATGTTGAGTTAATTAAATTGAATAGCTGAGAGGTGACGGTTTGATTAATAAGACATATTCAATAGCATGCATAAGAGAATCCCGTTTTAGTTGAGTGGAATAGCTGAGAGGTGACTACTTGATTGTTATAGGTATTAATGATTAGTTGGAATAACCAAGAGGTGACTAATTAATTATTATAGATTGAACATGAAGGAACAACATGATATGTTTGCATGATTTAGTTTGTGGATACCAATTCTTCCCCCTTTGTCATCATATATTTTCTTCACATCTCTTCCATATTCTTAAGTTCGGGTTTATTTATTATTATTGTCTGTAGGAAGTTAGAATCAATCTCCAATCTTGTTTATTGATTCTTTGGTGTTACTTAATTATTGTTTTCAATTGTGTTTGAGCTAATATCTCCCCTCTGAGGTGGGTACGACCCTTGCTTGTTACTTGTCTACTTTGATATCCAATTTATACAGGCACAAGAAGGAAAATTCAATACAAATCTATCTTTTGATAGGTGGAGACACCAATCGCTAGGGGTGAGCAAAAAAACCGGTAAACCGAGAAACCGAACCGAACCGATGCATTCGGTTCGGTTTTCAACTGTTTTTGGAAGTGTCGGTTCGGTTTGCGGTTTTAAAAACTATAGAACCGATACTTACGGTTCGGTTTACAGTTTCTCTCTACAAAATTTTCGGTTAACCGAACCGAACCGAAAATAGTAGTTAACATGTTAATATATGTTGGCCCAATGGATTTTTTGGATTTAATATTAAGTATAGTCCAAAAGCCCGCAATATATTAAGGTTGTAGGCCCAAAATCTTAAAAAGCCCAAACCGTAGAACCGCACCGAACCGAACCGTAAAAATCGGTTCGGTTTATGACCGGTTCCTAAATCTTTCGGTTCGGTTTCGGTTCTTAAAAAGTAGAAACCGAGTTCCACGGTTCGGTTTCCGGTTTCACCTAAATGTGACCGGTTCCGAACCGAACTCACCCCTACCAATCGCCATCTATCAATTATGAATCAGAAATATGAAGTTATCAATATAAAATTGAAATTGGGGAAAACAAATCTAAATTCTTTTTTACCTTGAACAAACGATGGAACTTCATCCTCTATAATAATCTGATTCTTTTTTCTTTTTCTTTTTTTATATCTTAGCTTAGTATTTTAGTTTTTCCATATTTTCAATTTGTGTTTGGAGGCAATAATATATTTTATGTTATCGAGGAAGAAATATTAGCAATGTAGCTATTTTATTACTTTGGCGCCAAGAAAAAAAGAAAATAGAGAAAATATACAGATTTCTTTTATTTTTATTGATGATAACATCAGTTAGACAGGCTGGAGAAGAGAGAAAAAGGTGTGCATTGAACCCAAATCCGTCCATAACGCTGAGGAGGGAAGTTTTTCTCCTCAAACAACTCACTCTCACACCTTTTACAAGAATATAACAAACTTACAAATCCCCCCAACAAAGATTCCTCCCAAGTTTCACAAGCCTCCAAGCCTTAAATCTCTAAGTTTTGAATCTCTCAAAACTCCCTTAGACTTTTGCTTAATGTGGCTTCTAAAATTCTTAAGGTTTCTACACCATCATGGTCGTATATAGTGTATTTTAAGAAAATAAATAAATGTTTACCATGTCTTGGGCATAAATTAGGCCCATAAAAACTTCACCAATAACCTGTTAAAAAAGCTCAACGACAATACCAGTTCTAAAACCTGTCAGAAAATTTTGTCTAGCGGCAATAATTTTCACAAAACCTATCAAAACTACAAAGACGATTTTTTTACTGGATATTGAGAATTAGGAGACATGTCATACGCCGTTGGAAAAGGTAAAAAAAATATACTTTCCAACCCAATAGGCAGATCGCAATTCCGAGCGCCAAGAACACAAAAAATATGACTATTTTGCTACATGGTATCAAAACTGAACATATCAAAATTATTAAACACTGACAATTTGGAAAAGATGGGGTGTTACGGTCTTAGATGGGTATCGAGATTGGTGTTAGATTATATTAGATCTATGGTTACGAATGAAACCACTTAGTTATGTTGACTCAACTAGTAGAGTGGCTTTGTTAAAGGATGGGCAAACACTAAACACAAACATAAGGGTAAAGTAGAAAATATAGTAAAAAGATTGGTTTCATTCATGCAAACGCACAACAAGCCACCTTGGGAGCTGAAGCATACTATTGGCAGGATTCAGAAACTCATTGGACACTTAGAAGAGTTCTCTTTACAACATATCTATAGGGAGTGCAACAAGCTGGCAGATGCCTTGGCTTCTAATCTCTCTTCGCTCTATTACTTGGATGTATTAATGCGTAGTTCATTTTCTGAGGATATTAGGAAACTTATCTATGATGATGCCATAGACACTGAATATGTGAGATTGGAACCAACTTTGGCCTTATTTTCTTTTAATAAAACGGGGTAAGGGTCCTCTAAAAACAACCCTGCTTGACTAAAAAAAAAAAATGCAAAGAAAAAAAAGGGGTCATGAAACAATTTGAAAAAAAAAAGGGTGTTACTACCTTCAATTCTAAAAACAGGGGCAATCGGAGAAATCGAATATACAAAACTTCGTGAATATTCACGAATACTTAGCTTCCAAATTGATTTCTAGTGTCTTAATCTCGACAAAATCCGTTTCAACAAGATTCGAAATTTCACTCGAAATCGGAATTTTGAACTATATAAAGAAGATCAATTAGAAGAGAAAAGATCGTAGAAAAGAGATTGGCTAACGTGAACTAGCCATATCAACCGACACGTCACACTGGTTATGGAGACTCGCTATATCGACCAACTGCGTTGAAGTTCTTTTTGAATAGAAAAATGAGTTAATTAGTGATTGCCCCCAAATTTAAAAGCCATAATTGTGAATGCCCCTTAGATTTTTTTTATTTTTTTTTATTTTAGTGAAACCCCCTAGATTTGCTTCTTCTTCTTCTATTATTAAAACTACCCTTTATTTTGTTTAGTATTTACCCCCAACTCCATAAAACCACCTTCAACCGCCATGTATGCAAGAAATCGGTGGTTTTATTTTCAACTGTAGATACAAATAATCACACACATGTCAAGGTTTATTCTACATAATAAAACATAAACAGCCAATAAAATGATGTTTTTAATGTTAAAAGAAAAAACCCCTTTTAATCTTTTTAGTATTTTTTTTTTTTTTTTTTGATAAAGAATGTTTTTAGTACTCGGTATTTGGTTTTGAATAGAGAAAAAGTGCGGGGAGTCACACGGTAGAGTCATTAGTTTGCATCCAAATCGGCAAATTCTATCTAAACTTTCTTTGCTACTCTCCCTCTCTCTTCTTTCACCTTTTACTTACGAATTTGAAGAATAATGAGCAACGTTGCACAAATTCCAACTAGCTTCGGCCACGAACTTAGGGCTTGTCTTCGTTGCAAGCTCGTCAAGACCTACGATCAGGTTGGTTTCTCCTTTTGTTATCATTCCCCTACACTTTTATTTTTAATTTCAGGGTTAGGGTTTTTGTTTGTTTTGTAGGGTTTAATCAATTTCTACCTTTTTTTTTTTCTGATTAATGTTTTTGTTATTCAGTTTAGGGAATCAGGCTGTGAAAATTGTTCCTTCTTCAACATGGACAAAGATCATGAAATGGTTGGAGAGTGCACTACTTCCAATTTCACTGGGTATATTTCCATTTTTTTTATCTAACTTGTGTTTTAATTTCAAGAATATTTTAGATTAATTTCATCTTAAATAAAAACACTATAGTGTTGGAGTTTCTGAGGCTTAGGGTATGTTTGAGATGGATAAATACTTTTTTTTTTTTTTTTTGGGTACTATGCAATGCAAGATATCACAGGGCATTGCGTGACAATATTGTTTCCTCTCCCTTGTTAATCTCACTCTCAAGTCATTATATGTGTGCATCAATTAATAAAACAAAAAATTCTAGTTTTGGAATGGCAAAAAATTCCTGTTATTGTACACCAAAAAAGTATTTTTTATTTTTTCAGTAGCGCAGTGAAAAGCAGAGTTTTGATTGAGGTCTTTCGCATCATATTTGATTGTGATTGTGGTAGTGGTCATAGTTCAAAACGCCTATTTCGAGCGAAATTTTGAATTCTGGAAAAATGGATTTTGCTGAGATTTCGACACTAGAAACCAATACGAATATTTGAATATTCGTGGATATTTGTGTATCCAATTCTTCAAAATTCGACATAATTCGTGGGATATCCGAGGATTTCCCCGATATTTTGAAGTATGGTAGTGGTAACACCTACCAGGAGTCCAGGACATAACAAGTATGAATTGTTCTATGCAACTTATTACGGCCTTAGTATTTTGATAGTTCTAATGCTGGAAGGGGATATTTCTCTGACTACATATTTTCTCTTTGTGTTTCTGTTTCAGGGTCATTTCAGTCATGGATCCAAGTAGAAGTTGGTCAGCACGGTGGTTGAGAATTGGTGAGTTGCACAATTTCAATTAACCTTTTAGAAAAGTATTTATGTTGATCCCTGGATTTCATGTTTGCTTAAGGTTGAGATGAAGGCAAAGAAATTATGTGCATATTGCTCACTTCTTTTCTTTAAACTATATACAATTTCTAGAGGATGTTATCTATCTATCTTTGCCCTTTGTCAAAAAAATATTCCCTTCAACAATCAGATATTTTATTAATCAATGGTAATGCGATTGAGAGAATTACACTGCTTACCTTAAAAAAAAGAAGGAAAAAAGTTGACGCGGGCGAGTATTTTCAAGATTTCATCTGATTGAGATATCCATACATTTACTATATGCACAGTTTATTTTCTCTCTGAATCCAGTCTGCACTATTACAGTTATTTTCTCTTTAAATCCAGTCTACACTATTACCTATGTATTCACAATAAAAATCTATATAATTTTGAACACCTGATTGGCCTGTTTGCAGCGAGATTTGTCCCTGGTTGCTATGCTCTTGCAGTGTCAGAGGCACTTTCAGATGACTTGCAGGTTAGCATTTCAAGATGTCTGTTCTTATATGTTAACTTGCTGCTTCACACAACTTTTTTTTTTTTCAAAAATGGCTCTGTGCTATTCGAGCACAACATTTATACAAAGGGAGCTCACTCAAATGAAAAATAAGATGATCTACATGTTCCAACTCCCAAGCAAATCCAATAAGGGGCACCCTTTTCACTTTTCCACCACTGCCATGACCACCACATTTTCGCACTAATCTTGCAAAGAAAAAAAAATGATTTAAACCAGCTTTTATGTTGGGAGGCGAGGTTGGCCAATTTGATAAAGAAAGGTCAGCCCATCCTAGTCAACAACTTGAGAGTTTGTTAGTCCCTCTTGGCTGACCAAAATAGAATATGTGGGGATTGTGGACTCAGCCAAGATTAGCCTACACATTTCATTTGCCCAGCCCAGATGAGCCATCATGCTCTTGTTTGTCGGCCAAACCGGGCGGTCCAAACATGAACATTCACTTGAAATTATTTGACGAGAGACTGCAGTGGTGTTCGTGGTGAAAGATACGAGGAATGAAGGTCCCAGATCTTAGGTGCCCTTGAAAAGATGAGTGCATAAAAATGTGTCCCAATATGTTCAGTGTGTGGTAAATGGAGTACTTTTATACGAGGGCTTTAAAAATTAGTAGCCTATGAATATATGTGAATGTTATATTTGGCTAATGGCGGTATTTTCTCCCCTACAAAGTATGCGTATGTGTTGATTCCAATATTTCTTAGAGAAAGCTAGTGTTTGAGTCTGTGTACTTAAGTATATCTGGATGCCTGGATGGTGGACTGATACTTTTCTTTAGACTCTCAGTTCACAGTTTCAATATTTTTAAATATTGAAGAAACGTAATATGTGCTTCCTATAGTTTATCTAGTGCCCCTCAGTTCACACTAATGTTGTCTGTATTTGTCGTGTAACAATTAGTGCCAATAACCACCAAGTAGATTTTTACACCTGAAATCAGCCTGATTGAGGGTTGTCTGAATAACAAGTAATTAGAGTCGGCCAAATGGTTCAGTCTTAGTGTGGGTCTTCTGTCAAGGTCCATGCATCTATGCCAAATATAAATCCATATCATTTTTGGAACAATTACGATCTACTGAAAAATAGCTCTACATATTTCTACTATGTATTTCTGAATTCAGCTTAAAAACTGTATTGGCTACATTTCTTGTTTGTTGATTAAAGTTCCTACTCTGAACAGGCTCTGTGTGAAGAAAATCGTGTGCAGTACGTACCACCAAAACATGTTTGATCGTCTGGAGTATATGGTTTTTAACGACATAATAGTGGGTGTTTTCCTTGCTCTGGTACTTAGGATTCACAATTAATGGACCAGGGACCTCATCTGATATGAGTTCTCCAATCTTAGGCAGCTTTGTTTGTAGCAACATGTTGTACCCTTGGGTTTAATTTTAAATACATGGACAGCATCCTATATGTTGCAATGGTGCATTTGATTTGTGATATTTATTATTTCTTACTCTACCAGTTAAGCTATTGCTAGAAACTGTATAAATAGCCACGCAGTATTCGCACAGATCGTTAGCACATCATACTTCAGCGTTTCACCCTCTATAACCACACTTGTTTGTAGCAAAGACTGTCCCAAATGGTGTTTCAATAAGTCTGAACACAGAGAACTGAATGCACTAACTACTAGTTTTCTAACAAAAGAGGAAAAGGATAGAGCGATGAACAGTGAAGGCTACATGCAGCTCTATAGTCAAGCCAAAAAGTAATTATGTGTTCAAATCATCTATTTGGTCCAAAATTGAACTGCAAGTTTGCAAGATTAAGAATTTAAGATGGGCCACCTTCCAACTCAATGATCACAAACTTCCAACTGGTGAATGCTTGTGCTCTGCAGGAGACAGGTTGAGGGGTACATGCTGTTTTAAATGAAGTATGCAAGCTCTGATAAACTTGAATAGATTGCTCACTATATAGCAATATTAAACTCCTGCAGTCCTGCAGTGCCAAATGCAGGAAAAATAAGAGCCCAAACCAAGACATTCAAGTTTATTTATAAATCAATATTCCAGGGTTTAGCGTAGTCTGAAACCAAAGTCTATTGTCAACAATTAATCTGCTTCAGCTCAGATTTTAAACAGAAGTCTAAAACAGTTTGCACACAAGCTTAGCATAGTCTGGGCTTAATTAATAAACACAAGGAATGCGAATTAGTTTATTATTTAGAGATTTTTGGACATACCCCCAATTTGAAAGTCGAAATTTGAGATACCCCATTTAGAGATTTACAGCCGTAGGTGAGTTTTATTATGGATTATGATGGACGGCTAAGATAACACCACATCTTGAATTGGGGGTATCTCAAAAAAAATTTCAAATGGGGTATCTCAAATTTCGACTTTCAAATGGGGGTATGTCCAAAAATCTCTATTATTTAAACAGGTAGTTTATTATTTAATCACGCCATCTCGCCTAATACTGTGTAGTAGGTTTATCCTTTTTTAAAAGTCTTCTTTTCTTCTTAACACAAAAATGATTACCACAGCAATGTGGCTGGTAAGCAATGGAAAATATATGTTCAATTCAATCCAGAATTAAAAAATGATTGAGGAAATGTCAATTGGTTAGTTGATATCAACCACTCCGTTTGACTTTCTGCAAATTATAATATAGTCATAGTTTACATTCATAAATACAAAATAAAACAAGCTAAGAAAGTAAGAAGTATACTCATCCTCTCCTACACGGATTAGGCAATACCAGAAGATCAATGCAAAGATAGAAATACTACAGGGGAGTTCTATACTCAGGATAAAGAAAACATTGCAGTACAAATTTTCAATCACTCTTATACTAGAACTTGTACTCAAGTAGCTAGCCAATTAGAAAAGGCTGTGAGAGTGGATGAAACAGAAAACTGCAAGGTTTCATAACATTATGTTAATACAATTTCTCAATTATATTAATGTATGGACACAGTTCACTTATTTTCAGTCAGGACAAACCATATCATACAATGAATGCAGCGCAAGATACAATTAACAAAATCGAGCATAGCAGTCAAATTTTATTTTATTTTTCTAATATAAGATAATTCACCAAACAAAAATATCTACAAAATATTATACAACAGTAACATAGGTAACAGACAGTTATTCCGAAAGAACGTGACTATTACATATAGAGGAAAAGAAATGCATAGCCTCCTGGATGAAACAAGCAACCTTGGTTAAGCTGATTTCTGGATGATAACATCTTCTAAATTTTCAACTTCTGTCATATTCTTGAGAATGCTCCCATAGCTTAATGTAACAAGCTTTCGAGTTCCTAGTGCCTTCAACTGGCTACGAGAAGCTACCATTAGTCAAGTCAGAATATAAAGCTCAATTTGTCAGCATGCACATATACATAAGCATAAGCACTAAAGAAGTGATTAGGATAAAGACACTAAAAGCCAGTGTCTTCACCCAGCTCCCGTTTCCCTCTTCTTCAAAAGATAATTGATATACTCGCCAAATACACTGCCTCCGTGCATTTCAAAGAAACTTTGGGACATTCTCTAATCCAATAAGAATCTTGACAAAGTTTCTGATCTTATACTCATTTAACAACCATGAGGATTTGGGTTTTAAACCAGATCTAATTTCTAAGGCTTATCCCTAAAGGTGCAATCTCTTTCAATATAAATTAACAACTCGTGTTGATTTTATGCTTCAGGGTATTCTGTACACAACCTTCTGCAAGACCAAATAGAATTCCTAATAGCATTCATAGTTTTACTGTTTTTGCATTATCAGTAGCTTTCTTAAGAATAAGGATATCAATACAAAGTTACAAACGGGTCTGTTTGATTGGTCGTGGGAAAAATTCCCACATCAAACATTACCCCAGAAATTCCCAGATGCCTGTTTGATTGGTAAAGTTGGGTCATGTAAAAATTCCATGATAAAAATATTTCTCATGAATCTTTCCTTGACCCACCCCTAAAAAAAATTCCGAAACTTGTAAGGGAATATTTTTTTTGTCTAATCAAACAACTAAAATCTTTCCCACATAAAATTTTCCTCATGTTTTTATGTCTAATCAAATAACTAAAATCTTTCCCACATAAAATTTTCCTTGTGTTTTTATGTCCAATCAAACAACCCATTAGTGGGAATATTTTCAACTATAAAAATTCCCACAAGTAGTTATTCCCACCAATCAAACACACAGTAAGACCAAAGTAGAAGATATTAATATAGACTATTTAAGTAGCCAATACAAGAAAATCAAGAAAACATGGAGATTACTAGACCTTGAACAAGACAAAACATGACAGTCGCACAAATTTCTACCGTGTAACACATCAGACAATTTTACTCTATATGAACAAAAACAGTGAATTACAATCAATCAAAGTTTTACCTAAGCAGCAAGATAAAAAGACTCTTGAGTTATTCTTGCTAAGCACCCACATAATTAACACAGACAAGAACAAATTTCACTTATTAGGATTCAGATAGCCATATGACAATAAATTGAGCGTAGAAAACTAAGAGATGAGCACCGAAGAAAAATTCTTGTTTTGTAACACTTTCTCCACAAAAAAAATAAATTCTTTACACAATTGTATACACACAATACAGGTAACATCAAGTACATTACACAAGAAAGTCACTATGGTTCAGTGGAATAAACTAAAAAAAGTGATAGTAATTGACATGGCTAGCGTACATACAGAGCAAGAGACGCACATATGCCTCCTGGATGAAACAAACAGAAATCTTGAAGCTGATTTGTGGATGATCCCACGGTCTATATTACTTTTTTGCTTTCATGTTCTTGCGAACACCCCCCAAAGCTTAGCCCGACCTAGACTTTCAAGAAGTTTCTTAGCACCCTCAACCTCCATTTCAACGAGTTTTTGTAAGTATGCACCAGCCCCAGCAGCTATCATTTGGCTCCTGCACTTCTTTGACTGTGCAATTGAAAGCAAAATCAAAATTGGATATTTCTTCTCCAAATTATGGATAGAAGGATCAAGAAGCTGAACTGTTGCTGCAATACCCCTATCTTCTTTCCGGAGAATCCTTCTGTTGACTATATATTGCATTAAGCAAGATAAAGCCTTTGCCGCTGCATCCTTCTCTTCAACAGCCTTGGCATCCAACATTTTAACCAACAAAGGAATACATCCAGCTTCTCCAATCTCTTTCCTAGTTTTTGTGCAGAATCCTAACTCATAAACAGCCCTCGATGCGGCTATTCTCATACTAGAGACCCCGCAATTCAATAGAACAACTAGCCGAGCAGTGAATCCATTGGAAACAAGAACTTCAGCAATCGGTCTGCACGAAGCTAAGTTCAATAACAATCCTACAGCAACTTCAAGGTTTTGAGCCATTGGAGCTGCATCCCAGAAATTTTCCAAACACTTGATCCCACCTTCCTTAACAACCAAAAGCTTCATATTTTCATCTTTTGCAACTAAATTACACAAACAACCAATTGAATTTTCTTGAGCTAAAGCAGTACCTGAAGCCGATAGTGCAATAAGAACTGGTATCGCATTTTCCTCTACAAAATTTATCTTAATTTCCCCAAACAAAGCAAGATTCCTTAACACTCCAGCTGCTAAAGCTTGAGAAGTATGAGTTCCTGATTGGCAAATCTCCAATAAAGAAGAAATCCCACCTCTAGACCCAATCGCTCTCGCATTCTCTTTTGAAAAGCTTAAAGCTTGAAGAGCAATACAAGCTTTCTCTTTTGCAAATCCACTTCCTGATTCAATAACACGAATTAAATGATTTAAAAGCAAAATCCCCTCAGCAACCAATACATGTTTACTACTTTCCACAGTTGAAACCCTAGAAATCGCAGAAACCGCCTTTTCTTTAATCTCCAAACAACTTGAATCAAGTAACCTAACTAAAACTGGAATTGCACCTTGAGCAACAGCAATCAAAACATTCTTATCATCTTCTTGAAGTAAACCCAACAATGAATCAATGGAAGCATTTTTCGACTCAGAATTCCCAATTTGTAACCTAGTAATCAAATTTCTAGCTTCAATTCTCACAATTTCTCTCTTGGAAGTCGAAGTCGAAGTCGTGGTAGTAGAAGAACTAACACCATTATTATTAGTAGTAGTAGTAGTATCTTGAAGAAGAACACCACTACGAATCAAAAGATCACAATCTTTAATATGCTGATCAAGTTTAGCAGCAATAGAATCAATATCACTTTGTGTTCTAAGTTTACCAAAAGACAAATTAGGATCTTGAATACATTTATAAGCAAGTGAAAGAGAATCATTTAGTGTTTGAGAGATAGAAAATAAAAGTTCAGAAGAAAGTGAGTTGTTATTGTTTGAAGGGAAATCAGAAAGATCATTGAGTTGAGTATGAAGATCATTGAGTTTGTTTTTGATAACAGACCATTTACCTTTGAAGGTTTTAATTAATGGAATTTGTTCAATTAGTTGGTTTAAAAGAACAAGTTTATGGTTTTCTGGTATTTTCATGGCGGAAAAAGTTGTGAAAAATGAACAGAGAGAAAGTTTGCTTTGTTTTAGGGTTTTTTCTATGACTATGAGAGAGAAGAGCCAAAGAGCCAGAAATGAAGAAGCAGCGTGGAAATGTTGGGCAACAACTAGACATGATGATAGTTTTGGCCCAACTCACAAGTCACAACTCAATAATATTGAATTACTAGTTGGGTCAGTATCTTAGTATTATTTAGTAATGCTGGCTGAAGATCCAACCTAAAAGTTTTATCAGCTGAGTTTTAGGGCTCAGTAGGCTCACTGCACCTCAACGATCGGCGAAGGCAGCCAATATTATTTTGTTCAATGTCTTCACTAGAAGAAAAAAAACACAAGTTCTTGTTCAATCAAGCTTAGACTTCTTTACATGGTAAATGACCTTGTTGTATACATAAGAAACTAGAAAGTGTTTGTTGCAAATTTAGAATTCATACTCTTGGTTTAAATTATCTACCCTAGATTTAATTAAATATTTGTAAGGTTAGGTTAGGTTAATGTTTCTTCATTACAATACTAGTGTTACAAGTCTGGCCTCCCAGGGGATAGTGTTAAGTGCATGCAACCAAAAGAAAGAAAAGGAAACACCAAAAATTTCTTTGGAGTGTTGAGTGCTTTTTTTGGGGGGGGGGGGGGGGGGGTAGGTTTGGTGAAGTGTAAAGGACACAACTTTGGAGTTTAGACTGCCTTTCTTTTGCCACTGAAAGCTGGAAACTTTATGATCATCTGCTAAGATTTTTTGTGTATGATAGCTGATAAATGACTAAAGGAAGTGTGCCCACCAAAACAAGTAAGTCAAGGGGTATTCTTTCAAGATATTCCACATATATATATATTTAATACGAGCTGTGCAATATATATACAGGGAATTGGGCTCCAGGACAAAATTCCAAAACAGCTTGGTGATAAGGAAAAACTTGATTTTGCATTAGTTTGCAGGATATGGGTTGCCCAACTAATCTGCCCGAAACAATTTACCAAACTACCCATTGTTTTCTTCTTATATATTACCACACGTTGTGATCAACTTAAAAATAAAATTAAAACCGTCTCTCTATCCCTTTTTTTTTTCTTCTCTTCGTGTTTGATTTTCTTTAAATTATTCTCTCTTTCTATCTATCTCGACTTTGCTACTGCCAAAATAATGAAAACATTGACTATCAAACCACTAAATCCACCATCACAATAATCAACAACATTCACATTAAAGCAAATGGTGAAAAGTGCACGAATTTTGGGTATCGTTCATTAATAGCAAGACCTAATACATTGCTATCGTTCATCATGATAAGACCAAAACAAGCTTGAGTTAAACGTATAACTAATTATTGAAGTAGGTAAGTATTTCAAGGTTCACAATGGCTGAAGAAATGATAATTAATAAAGACCAATCTGTGGGTATTGAAAAAAGCTCAGATTTGATAAATATCTTTGGGTATTGAAGAAGACACATATTTGGGTTGTGAAAATGTCCTAGATATAAAGGAAATGATTAATAATAGAGAACTATTTGATTTTCAATTGCAATTATGAAGTTGAAAACTATTGTAATAAATTTTCAATTGACAACAAACCTATTTTATATATCTTTCATAGAGAAGAAGATTGAGTCAACCCAGTTCTTTTATAGCCTAGCCACTAAGATTGAGTCAACTCAGTTCTTTCATAGTGATAACATGATGTTATCAGTCCTCTTTTTTATTTGTGAAAAACTTAAAGGTGATAGCATGATGTTATCACTGTACTAGACATTGATAACATCATGTTATCAGTGTTGGATTTAATTTGTAAAAACTTAAATGTAATAATATGATGCTATCACTGTAGCAGCTATCGATAATATCATGTTATTTGTAAAAAACTTAAAGACGATAACATGATGTTATCATCGTAGTTATCTTTGATAACATCATGTTATCAGTTTCTTTTTTATTTATAAGAAAATTGAAGTTTATAACATCATGTTAGTATTGTACTTGTCTTTGATAACATCATGTTATCAGTCTTCTCTTTTATTTGTAAGAAATAAACTTAAAAGTTGATAACATGATAACATCAGATAATCAGTCTTGTATTTTATTTTTAAAAAAACTTAAAGCTGATGATATGATCTAATTTTTTTGTGTGGGATTTATGGGACAAATAAAACACTACCACGTTTGTGTGTTGTTAACCCTAATGGGATTTGAAAAAGTTACCCAATTAATTTTATAGACACGTATGGAAAAAAATAAAACACTACCATGTATAAGTGATGTTAACCTTAGTGAGATGAACAAGTTATCACTGTAGTTCTCCTTGATAACATCATGTTATCAGCCTAGTCTTTTATTTTGTAAATTTTTTTAAAGTTGATAACATGATGTTATCACTATAGTTGTCTTTGATAACATCATGTTATCAGTCTTATCTTTTATTTGTTACATCTGATAACATGATGTTATCATTATAATTGTGTTTAATTTGATAACATCATGTTATCAATTTGTAGTTTATTTGTAAAAAAACTTAAAGCTGATAACATCATGTTATCACCATAGTTGTCTTTAATGACATCAGTCTTTTATTTTATTTATTAAAAACTAAAACCCTGATAATATGATGTAATCATTTTACTTGTGTTTGATAACGTCATGTTATTAGTCTTTTATTTTATTTGTAATAAAACACCACCACATATGGATGTTGTTAACCCTAATTGGATCTGAACAAGTTACCCAAATAATTTTATAGACACATATAGGACAAATAAAACACTAGCACATATGGGTGATGTTAACTCTAGTTGAACAAGTTGTCCTTGTAGTTCTCCTTGATAACATGATGTTATCAACCTTATCTTTTTTTGTAATTTTTTTTCTAAGTTGTCTTTGAACATCATGTTATTAGTCTTGTCTATTACTTTTCATAGCTGATAACATGATGTTATCACTACAATATTATTTGATAACATCATGTTATCAGTTTGTATTTTATATGTAATTAACTTGAAGCTGATAACATCATGTTATCACTTTAGTTGTCTTTGATAACATGATGTTATCAGTCTTTTATTTTATTTGTAAAAAACTAAAACCCTGATAACATGATGTTATCACTGTAGTTGTGTTTGATAACGTCATGTTATCAATCTTTTATTTCATTTGTAAGAAAACACCACCACATATGTGTGTTGTTAACCCTAATGGGATTTGAACAAGTTACCCAATTATTTTTATAGACATGTATGAGACAAATAAACTACTACCACGTATGGGTGTTGTTAACCCTAGTGGGATTTGAACAAGTTATCACTATTGTTCTCCTTGATAACATCATGTTATTGGTCTTGTCTTGTTTTGTAAAGTTGATAACATGAGGTTATCACTATAGTTGTCTTTGATAACATCATGTTATCAGTCTTGTCTTTTATTTTTTAAAGCTGATAACATGATGTTATCACTATAATTGTATTTGATAACATCATGTTATCAGTTTATATTTTATATGTAAAAAACTTAAAGCTGATAACATGTCTTTGATAACATGATATTATCAGTCTTCTATTTTATTTGTAAAAAACTAAAACCCTGGTAACATGATGTTATCACTGTAGTTGTGTTTGATAACGTCATGTTATCAATCTTTTATTTTATTTGTAAAAAAACACCACCACCACGTATGTGTGTTGTTAACCCTAATAGAATTTGAATAAGTTACCAAACTAATTTTATAGACACGTATGGGACAAATAAACCACTACCACATATGGGTGCTGTTAACCCTAGTGGGATTTGAACAAGTTACCCACTTAATTTTATAGACACGTATGAGACATATAAAACACTGCAACGTATGGGTGTTGTTAATCCTAGTGGGATTTGAACAAGTTAACCCTATAATTGTCTTTGATAACATCATGTTATCAGTCTTGTCTTTTGTTTATAAAAAAACTTAAAGTTGATAACATGATGTTATCACTATAGTTGTCTTTGATAAGATCGTATTATCAGTCTTGTATTTTATTTATAAAAAACCTAAAACTGATAACATCATGTTATCACTGTAGTTGTCTTTGATAACACTTTATAAGCTTTCATCTTCATAATTACAATACATAACATCCGTTTCAAGGCAAACAAATAAAATTATGTAAGAAATCAACAACCCAGGAGCAATTGTTTTTATTATTGCATCAAACATTGTTTGGTTTTTCTAAACAATTAGGTAATGGTTGTTGTTTTTATTTTTTATTTTTTATTTTGAATTTGAATTTGAATTTGGGTTTTTTATTGTTGTAATTCATGTTTTCCACACAATGTCAATAACAAAAGGAACTTGAAATCCACAAACTCAACCTAAAATTCTTTGAGTTGGTTAAATGAGAAAACAAGATACATAAAGAAAAGAAATTGGTAGTGGGGTATAAATGGGTATTCAATTGTGATGTTAATAACAAAGGTTAGAGAATTTAGTGAAGCTCCCAACTATAATGAAACAAATGTAGATGAATTTGGTGAAAATTTGACAAAAAAGAGATATCAATTTGTCAAGAGAAACCCATTCTTTTTTCATATCATTAACTTTATTTTTTTAATGCATAATTGAATCTCTAACGAAAGAGAGAAGAAAAATACAAACAAAGGGAAGAAGGAAGAGAAAGAGAGAGATAGATCTAACAAAAGGAAGAAAGGTATACATCAATTGATATACATCTAAACAAATGAAGAAGAAGGATAAAACGGGAATTATAAAATATTATTAGATAAAAATTCAGGCAAAAATTACGGGCATGTCCTTGGGCCTAAAAATATCTTATGTCCTTAAGATAAGATCCATTAGTTTGTCCTTTTGATAGCCACTATTTTAGAATGTCCTTTTGACCAAATGGGTTCGAAATTTGGCCTTTTGGCCCAATTCTTTGTAATGCAGAGATATTGTACTGTTTATAAAAAAAATAAAAGAGATATTGTACTGATTGAATTTCACCCAGCAAAAATAAAAATAAATATGTACATATGTTAATTTTTTGTAATACCATATACTGATTTAATCATGTTAGTTTAAGCTTTCTTTGATATGCCGTCCAGAGGCGGCATGCATTACCCTTTCTTACAAACTTATAAAGAAATAAGATTTGACAATTTTTTTGGCAATTTTAATTTGGTATGAATATAGTATATAATTTATTATTATAAGAAATAATTAAATAAAAAAAGTATAAAAAGTCTACGGGCCTAGTTTTAGAATTAACCCTTCAGACTTTGTGCTACAACCTCCCAGCCTTGAAATTTAATAAAAAAAAAGTTTAAGAAAAACAAATAGGCTTAATTAATTATTATTCACTAATACCATTTCCATGGCTAATCAATAATAAGTCTTTCATAAACAAGTGTATCACTATGAACTACCACTCTTATCTTATAAGAACACTATGTATTAAGAATTTTAAAATAGAGACGCTTTTTTATATTAGAACCTTCGTATCAACTTGATTAAAATATCATGGTTTTTATAAAAATTGGGTGGTATAACTTGGACGTAGTCTTATTTTTTTTATTTTCTTTGGCATTACCATCGTTAAGTAAGAGCATCTCTAACGGTTTCTTAAATTTGTAAGTTTTTAAAAAAAATCTCAAAAACCAACAAAAATCATTTTCAATGGTCTCTTAGCTTTGATGAAATCTTAATATTCATTAAACTTTCTCTTAAATTTGAGAGATTCTCAAAGTGTTTTTAGGTCTGTTTGGAAACCTAGAATTGAAAATCATTTTCCATAACATGCAACTTTGTACATTTTGAAGGATTTTAGCCCATGAATTGAAAATGGAAATCGCCAAAAATCATTGAATCAGAAATTTCTTATGGAAAGTAAAACTCTTGATTCTAGACTTGATTGAAAATTTATTTTCTATATAAGAAAATTTTAATAATGCTATGTATATTATTTTTCTATTATATCACCTCTTTAATTTCTTTTCGCATCTCAAACTATTTATCCAAATAAAGTAAAAATTAATATAAAAATTTCAATTCTCCAAAATGATAAGCTCTGAAATTATAAATTCAATTTCAATTCCCAAGAAAATTTTCAAACAGACCCCACAGTTTTACGTAGAAAAGACAAAAAAATTTACTAATTAAACCCCCCTAAACAAATTTTATAATACCCAATATATCCTAAACAACAATAGTAAATACACCCCATAGACAAATATATATATTTTTGTTCATCTTCACCACATCTATCACAACTCATTTTTTTTTCTCTTTATACCTTATCTTCTTCTTCTTTTTTTTTTTTTTTTTTTTTTTTCATTTTCTATAGGGAGGGGTTCAGGGACTAAGAAAATGTTTGACTCAATTTTGACTCAATCCTATTTAGGGTACTTGTACATATTGGATTGACATAATTTTTGGTAGATATGATCTCTTTACTATAAAGATCTACCCTATTACATAAAAAATCAACTCATTTGAACATATTTAGACCCATCAAATGTAATATTAAATTCAACGGTAAAAATGAACGTTCCACAATACATTATTTTGTAGTATGATTTTTGTAGGGCTAGAAAATTCAGATTATGATAAATTTTGGTGAAGATGTCGTACATAATGAGAACATCCATCCTACAAAAATAATGTCAATCCACTATGTACAAGTACCCTAAATAGGATTGAGTCAAAATTGAGTCAAACATTTCCTGAGTCCCTGGAACCCCTCCCCTTTTTATATTCCAATATTTAATCTTTAGTGGAATACCAAAATGAATTAGTCTTTTTTAAAGAAATGATGAAGAACTCTTGTTAAAAAGCATAAAAAACACCTAATATGATCTCGAAAGATAAACAAAAAATAAAATAAATAAAATAAATAAACGGTTATGAAATTGCACTTAAAGAACTCATTTTTTTCTCTCGAATATTTATAATAAAATTTAAAAAATCAATTTAGGAATACAAGCATTTCCTTTGAGCCTTAACCTAAACGGTTAGAGAAAACCAAAACTAAATAGTTGTACGGTATGCGAGGACCGAATATTTTATCATTTTACGGTTTTATGTTACCATTTACTAAATAATAAAACCGTTGTGTTTGGCGGTATTGTTCAACCTTTTGTTATTTTTGAAAAAATTATTTTATTTTTAACTTGAAGCTATGTTTTGTGATTCTTTAAGTTTTATACGTTGATTTCAAATGATTTTAATGGAAACATCATTCAAATCAAAAGAATTATATGGCGATAAGCATCAAAGAAAAACTCACTTCAATAAAGTAAGTATTTGATTGAAATTTCAGTTTGGATTTTATTGGGGTGTGCTTACCATTGCGGCTTATTTACTAGATGACCAAATTTGGGTGGGATGAGTTTACAATTTGGGACTTAATTACCAAATTGTGGGGTTTGGATACTAACTCTCTTTTTTACTGATTTTTATTTATTGAACCAACCCCATTTTTGTAGTATGTTCTAAGAAACCATTGAAAATGGATAAAAAACACCATCTTAAATTTGTACCCCAAACAAAAGGTTGAACAACAAAAGTTTGATCCATATCTTGAAAAAATTAAAAACAACCTCCATGGTATCTTAAATTTAAGAGACCATTGGAAATGCTCTAAAACATTATTTTGTGGGAAGGGTTAGAGCCACAGGGACTACAAAAATATTATATTCTTCTTGTAATCTTGTTGAACCAATTGGGGAAATATTTTCTTATGAACTGAACTTGCCTTGGGATGATTGTGATCCATTATTGCTCCACTGCAACTCGAGTGTGCGTTAACTGTTAAGCTGCGAACAATTGAACAACAAAACCCTAATGTACGTAACAGTGGTAAATGCAAGAGACCTATACCGAATTCCTGATCTATGTTGCGACATTGTGTGGATCTATGTTGATTATCTTCAGATTGGCGTCGTCCCATCTATTCCAACTTCTAAGAGTTGGTTGAAAAATAAATTATTACTATCTATCATAACAATGGTCTAGAGAATAACTGAAGGACTCTTCTATCATTTTTTCGCCAGAATATGTTAGTAATCTTTCAGTTGATGAATGAAATTAAGTTTTGTTTTAGAAAAAACATTTCCTTAAGGCAATCCTATGGTTTCTTCTTCCCAGAATATGTTAGTAAGTACCTCATCAACCGCATGTAATAGCTAGCGCTTGAGAGTTAAATATAGCATGTTATTTTGCTAGAACGTCTGCATCTCTGCAACACAATTCCCTTCTCAAAAGATATGGATCAAACTCATATTCAACACATAATGAACATATGTCTCTCCAAAAGTACCTCAAATCTCATGGAAGCAAGTTCCTCGGCGAAAACCAATTGATCAATCTATTTGTATTGGGAGTATAGGCACTACTCTCCATGCAGTGTTTCAATTTTTAAAGTTGTCAATAGTAAAAGTGTGTAATGTACGATGGCTATGCTGATTGTGTTGTACTCTGTCATGTTCTGTGGCCAACTTTATATTTGCTAGATGTCTGTATGCGATTCCTAAAGGACTTGAGCTCATCAGACAACTACAGACAGAAAATTTTGATAGGTCAGATTCTACGAGTGGAGGAAGTTAAAGAGATACACTTTGATTGACTACAAGTCTATAGTATATTTCCAGAACAGCTGCAGATGAAAGATATACAAAAGAACAGCTGCAGATGGATGAAAGATATATAAAAGAATTTCAATTATAAATTATATAATTCATTTCTGTTATACTATATGCTGGCAAATTTGACAGAGATAGGTAAGAGTGTACTCCAGATATCCATGACTAATGCAGGGTCTGCTTCATCCCAACAAATACCTAAAAAAATGAGACGCAGTCCAGTCACGCAGATATGCACTGAAAAAAGTGTTAAGAAACCTATACCAATATAGTAGTAGCGTATATATAATGTCCTAGACTGAGACTAGTATCATTCTTGCACAAACGAAGAAAAATTCCTATCATTGTCGAAGAAAGAAATCGGTGATAGTTATACAAGGTAAGTATATCTAGACGACAAGATAACGAGTTAAGGTTAACCTTCATTCACAGTCGCATGGGAAGAAGTGGGTCTAGCATGAGAATAAGAGGCAATCAAGTTAGCCAAGGAAACTGCCTATAAATCACACAGGGACCTTGATCAGGCATATATATCATATAAGAACACAATGCCCTAAAAGAGACCCTTTGAGAGAATACAGGCAAGTCATCCTTGGCTACTAAACAAGACTCTTACTTTCATGTAAGACCCCTCTTTCCTTCAGCACATCTTGCACTGCAGCACTGTCTTCCATAACAAACATCTATTTATAGAGATATATGAGGAGAGCATTCCAGTTGTTCGTAAACTATATCTCTCTAGTCTATACTGTATGCTTTAATTATTAATTTATTATCCTTACCCAGATAAAGATTCTATTCTATTGAAATCACGAAGATCTACAGTTGACTAGCTACAACATGCAAAATATATGCTCCCTCATCCTCTTTATTCCATGCAGTCTAAAAAGTCACTTGTGAGTCAATGCCCTCTACACTTGCGATATATTGACTCATGTCTATCCAATACCCTGAATAAAAATCATTGAAAGGCAATCTTATAAACATGCATTTTATACTAAGCTTCTTCCTCACTACACAAAGCATAACAAGAAAAATGTCAATCATACTCGTTTTGTCTTTCGAAAAAAACTAGTCTTACCCTATGACTCTGAAATGTGGGTATGCACTTGCTTTCTAGTAACTTTTATCTCCTAAAAAATAAAGAATCTAATATATTTGCCTTATTTGGGAAATCTAATGGTGGCCACATTTGGGTTACATGCATGGCTATCCATGCAAAAGTATTGTCCCCCTTGTATGCTGGTCTCTACTCCACATGGAAGAATTTATTCTTATTATGGGCAATTTACATTCATGGATGCCCCCTTGTGTTCCTTCCCTATATAAAGACGTTTCTAATGAAATCTTAAGTGCAAGATTTATTGAAGGAAAGAGGAGTCTTACATGAAAATAAGAGTCTTGTTTGGTAGCCAAGGATGACTTGCCTGTATCCTCTTAGAGGCCGGTTGTCTCTACATAAGAATATATATATCATCCTTGTGCGGTTAATAGGCAGTATCCTTGGCTAACTTGACTGCCTCTTACTTCTCATGCTAGACTCACTTCTTCCTAAACCAAGACAAACATTCTACTATTCTAGTAGAAATTTGCTCACACCCACTATGTAACCAACATGTATGTCAAGTTACTGTGCTTGATTGTTTAAGAAAAGGAGAGGGTTTATAACCCTCTTCCTTATTCTATTTGTTCTCTCTCATCAAGCAGTCTCCTATAAAGATGGTTCAGAACTTTCCTACCTGGTGTTGTCTCAATCCTAAGTGTATAGGTACTACGTAGTGAACCAGTGATTTAGGGATCTAAATTTCCGCTAATATGAAGATTTTCTTCATAATTGGCATTTTCCAACATACAAAAATATTCAGCAACATTTTACAGTAGATGCACCACCATGCTGTAAAGTTGCAGAACCTATTGTTAATGAGACCAAAATACCTGCCAGTTTGGTCAGACTTTACACACTATTTTTTGGTAGGACTGAACCAAACATTGGCGAAAAAGACTACAGAGTATAATGTTTTGGACCCAAACCTAGAAAAGCCAAATACTGACCTAATTTCATTATTTACATAACTGTAGGTCCAAGCCCGACGACATCTATATATTCTTTAAATAGCTCAATCATGATAATGATGATGATTGATGAGCTCTATAACAGAAAAATCAAAATCACAATACAACTGAAAATGATGTTCTATTGGGTAAGGACTAAGGAAATATAATTATTTAGCTTTCTCCATAATGTAGAATTACATTCATTATGTACTAATAACTAATCATTAAAACAACCCCCACATACCTAAATCCATCCTCTAGTTTTCATGTACTAGCAAGCTTCCAAATGGGTAGTTCTCTCTTTCTCTCTCTTCTATAAATAGACTAGAGACCAGAAGATCTGTAAAAAAGAGAGGAAGAAACTACAGGGAATTTGAAAGAGGAAAAGAGGAGAAAGGCAGAAATAGGGATGTCCATCCCCAGCCCTCCTCCTCGTTGCGACAGTTTAGGGTGCAGTGATATCACTTGTTGTCCTGGTAACTATTGCTTCCTTCCCTCATACATGTCATTAACATTTTTGTAGATGTGCTAAACATGAACTAAGTTGCAGGAAAACAGAGTTGGCCAGAGCTTGTGGGGATGAAAGCGATGGAAGCTAAGTCAATAATTGAGGAAGACAACCCAAATGTAACTGTGGTAATCGCAACCACAGAATTATATAGAGTTCCTGATCTATGTTGCAACATTGTCTGGATCTATGTGGACGATCTTCAAAATGGTGTCATCACTTCTGTTCCAAGAGTTGGATGAGAAATTGAATATGATAAGCTGTTTAGTATGCAGGGATGCGGAAGTAATATCAACTAGTTTAAGATAGTATTGGTTTAAACTTACAATCAGGCGTTTGGGTTTATCACCAGTATGTTATCCTCTTTAAGGAGGACAGTAGATATTGGTTTCTCAATTAGTCAGATGCAAGTCGCATTCCATGAATATGATACAAATGAAGTGTTACAAAGGAAATCTATCTAGAAAGTGATCAGTTGGTGATTGATCCCAACTCATAAGAATAAAAAACATGGGTCTAGAACCCTGCAGTAGAAAAGAAAGAAACAAAAATGTTGTGAAACTAAGCTGTTGTGCTGGTGATCCCCCCCCCCCCCCCCTCACTCCAATCAGTTTTCTCTTGACCATGAAGGTGAACAACATTGTTGCATCAAAGGTGATTTAAGAATCCTTACATCAAGTAGGATGTTAAACCTTTATACAATTGATGATTTGTCTTGAAACACCTCTTAATTTCTCTCCAGCCAAAAACACCAGCAAATGGCATGAAAAAAGACTTTGCAGAACACCCAACCACCGGATGAGAGCTTAGGACAGGTCCAGAACCTCTTAATATCCATAATAGTAACATTGAGTGCCATCTCATGCTTATAAGAACCAAAGAGCCAGCTCCATAGATTCTTGATGGAAGGACAGTCAAAGAGAAGCGGGCATATTGCCTCATTTCTCAGGTGACCACCACAGTAAATTCAGATAAATAAAGAAAACAATTTTAGTCGAGCCCTTCCTATTCCAAACCCTCTAGAAAATTTGGCAGAATCCAACTGGTAATCCTTAATCTCTCTTTCCCAATCAGTTCATATGCGACTGTAGCAGAAAACATCACACCTTTGTTCTGTCCAGATTCTTGTTTCCTGCTCAAGTGCTCATCACTGACATTAAGCTTAGTTTTTTAGCTGATCATACTTCCCGTGTCTATCATTATTTTGGAATCATTATTTTGTCAATAAATTCCTATATTAAGAATTATTGTACAGTATTTACACCTATTGAAATCAACCTCACAGATGATTCCTAAAGCGTATGATGAACTCCAGAGTTTTATCTCAATGGTAAATTTTCAGCAATGCATTTTATAGATAGGAAACCAATATTTTTTCCATTAGCCTTCATGATTTCGTCTTTGCTTATGAATTTATGATGATTATTGCCCCCACCCCACTTTTTACTATTTTAAAACAGGCAAGGAAATAACACTAAACACAAACATAAGAGTATAAGAGACAATCAAAACTCCTAACATATGAAAATGACAAATAAAGCAATACGATCAGAGAGTTTCTTCAAAAACCTCAAGTGGGCCACCTTTTGCCTGTTTCTCAAGACTCAACAGCAATGACAACAACACAGAAATAGGTGAAAAGCAAACCAACTATCATCTTGACAAAATCATTAAACTTAACTTGCTATGAGTGCACAGATCAATCCTTGGCGGCAGCGGTGTTTACCTGCTTTGCGAGATATGCTTCATATATACCCACTATGAGTCGAGGATCTTTTTCAACAAGCTCCTGATATTCCTCCTGCTTTGTTAACTTGTCCATGTTTTCCACGATCAAGGATAAGGATGTCTCATGTAGATTTTTTGCATAGTGCTGACTTGAAAAGGCAAAGCACATAAATGCATTCTCAGCATTCAACTTGGACATTAAAAATTTCTCACAATGTGACTTAAGGTATTTCACTTCATACTTCTCTGCCAACACCAAAAGGTCACAGGCCATTTGCTCGTCAAGGGAAACCTCTGCAGTGTACAAGTACTGGACAAAGTTGCGAAGGGCATCGTATGAAACGTCACTGATCCTGATGGTGCCACTTCTGCTTTCCTCCATCTCATTTTCCAGCATTGCTTTAAAGACTGGGGATCTACTTGCCTGATTACACAAATTATTCCGAAAATAGGTTAAGAGTTATGATATTATCAAATTATATAGACTAGCTTCTTTCTAACAATTCGTCAATCATTCACTGCAATTTACCTTCCATTCCATACAATAAAAAAAAGAACACATAAATTTAAAAATTAAAATAATACAAGGGAGTCTCAAAATGGAATCCGATATACGCTTAACAGGTACTCTACAGTCTACATCAATAATTGCTTGTTTATGGCAATGGTATGTTTCTAGAAGGATCAGAAGTAAATAAAGAAAGATTAGTGTGCTTGACAATTTTACACTTAATTGCCAAGAAAAAGGAAAAGAAATAATAATAAAAATAACTCAGATATACACTCTACATATATTATTGTAGTAAACTAGTAATTACTTCCTTCTGGTACAGGTATGTTTCATCAAGGATCAGAAGTAGTTTTTTTTTTTTTTTTTGGCCAGTAAAACACTAATTTGATTAAAGTACGGTATGAGACTTAGGCTAGCCCAGATTATAAGAAGTTATCAAGCCTAACACCCCCCATGCAAGGATCAGAAGTAGATGAATAAAGAAAAGTGTGTCCAAAGACAATTTCACCTTTTCATTCACTTAATCCTAAACAAAACTATGGTCGTCCGAAGAGAATTGGAGAAAAAAAAATGTATCTTATGTTTGGCTTTAGCAACAGTGCATGATCTAATCAACCGGACTGCTTAACAAGTCATCATGTTATAAGCAGAATAAAAAAAGAGTAGTCTAAATAAAAGTTGAAGGGAAGAACTCTTAACATGATTATCTTGCTTCCTTACAAAAGAAACTACTGAATGAATACTATCCACTGTATGGTACTATGGTCTACTTTATAAGTAGAATGGAAGCACGAGAGTGGTACAATACAAAGTGTATATACCCATATATTCGAGCTTCCTCGAGCTCACTTAAGCGAGCACTTCGAACACAATTTATATATTACACCTTCGACGTCAAACGAGGTGAACACCTTTTCACTCGACTTCACCTTGAGCTCACTAAAACCTTCATGATCCGACTTGGATTCTCTGATCAATCGTCGTCAAACGACCTGAACACCTTTTTGCTCGAGCTCACTCTAGCTGGGGCTTATTTTGCTCGACCTCACTCCGAGCTCACCCTTATTTCACACATTTATTCTCTTCAGTTACAATATCTTTTCAATCAATTCGTAACGCTTGCTCATTAATTGATCCTACCGTTGGACAATTAATGAGCTAGTTGTTGTCCCAAATCACCTATAAATATGAACTACGTAGGCTTGATTCTGGGACCTGGTCATTCTCAAATACGTAGGCAACTATCTTCTAAGATAGCTCAGCCACTTCTCATCCTCAAATCTCTTCTCACTTCCATCTCCGATCATCTTCTTCACCACTCCGTTCACTTAACTTATTTCTGCATTTACACAAAGGATGACTCTATGATGTATAAGGGACATGCCCATTTTCTGGCTGCTACTCTTGCTGATGAGAATGACAACAGAAGCAACCCAAAGATAAAGTTGGATTGAGTTATTTAGAACAAAATTCAACAAAGGATCAGTTTGATATGTAAGAAGAACCAGTAGTCTGTCTAGAACAATATAACAATTTTACTTTTGCCATTTATCTGTAATATTCTGAATCTTCATTTTGTCAAATTGGGGCATGTGTTAGTTTGTTACTCCACTGTAGTGGATATTGAGTTTAATATCATTTAGTACCCAAAAGTCAAGTCATGAAAGGTTGAGATATCATCCACACATATCCACTTGAAGATGAAAAGAAATTGAAAACCTTAAGATTTAAGCTTGGTGTTCTCACAATGAACAAAGGCAGTTAAGTTGATATTAGATAATTTTGCGTCCTTGGAGAAGGAATGGTTTTGACCAAAAGTTTTTCTTTTGCAATATCTAATTGAAAGAGAAATTTCCCTTGTGTTGCCCGTATGGATTGATAGATTTCTTTCTCATGATTCCTTATTTATAAAAACTTGGGAAAGAAAGGGATGTATAGTTCCATCTTTGTGATTAACAAACTGTTCGAATGTATGGTCAAAGGAAACAACATCTATGATCAATAATGCCTCTGAATTCTGAAGTAAGAAACAAGGAAAATCTAGAGAGTGCATAAGAAGAACACAAATCTCAAACAAAAACCTCAAAATACAAGTTAAGAAAGGTTCCCAGGTGACAGAGAACCCTCTAGAAGTGGAAACCCAACAGTCAACCAACATTTCCATATTAAAAGTCAACTAGAAATTGGCAGCGGCATACACATCCGAACATGATTCGAACATTTAAGATACACATAGTAAAATCGTCTTTAGAGTAACATCCCTAACGAATAGACAGTGATTATAAAAACCTACAAGTTCATATTCTAAAACTTAAAACTCCAAATTTTATAAGATGTAAAATGAAGTCTGAAGTCACTCTGAACCACGTTGACATTAATATGCATAGTATTATTACTGAAGATCTAATCCTTTCACATGGTAGACAATACCAACATTAAATCAACTAATTCAACCAAATAGGGTCATCAACATGACAACATCTTTTCTTATATTAACATGAGACTTATCTGTCAAACTTTAGAGTAAAAGTATCAAAAAAATAATAAAAAAAAAAAATCCTAAATTATTAAAACGACAATTTGAAATTTAAATCAATTAAGATAAGAATAGAAAACTCAATGGAAAATAAAATACAGATAAAAGGTTTTGGGATAAAATCAGACATATTGTAATCCACATTGTTTAAGAAGAAGCAGCTAACTTAATCAAGGAAGGTAGTCACTTAAACTCAATTATAAACAAAAGGGGTTGTTGAAAAACTTAATATTAAGAATCAAACAACAACCCTATTTACAATTCAAATTAAATAAGATTGAAGAACACAAACAACTCACCAAAACAGTTTTGTGGGCAGGAACAAAAGGGGCACCTTTATCACGATCATGATCATCAGATGCAACAAGAAAAACATCAGTAAAGCAAGACGACGAAGAAGATGATGATGAACGGTTGTAATCAACTGGAGAAGGAAATCTTAGAAAAGCAACCTTAGATTTTAACTCTTCAATCTCTTGTTTCAATTCCTCTTCTGTCTCACTTGCTTCTTCATAACATTCTTTACAAGTACCTGCATCTGATGAACCATACTCTTCTTTACATGAAATACATTTCATCTTCTTCTTCTTCGTAGTAGTAGTACTAGTTGTATCGACTAATCTAGTTGAACTCATCTTCTTTACTGAGCTGTTAAGTGCTCAGCTCTCTAGCTCTCTCACTATTGGATTCCATCACTGAATACATAGATACAGAAATGATTACAAAAGGTTATGTTTCAAAAGCCCATGGACCAATACTACTAACTGTCAAACTATCATCACTTCGTTCACTTTTAGTTTTAGCTTATAGCCCGTTCCATTCGACATTTTGCCACCCTACGATTTGGAGCGACGACGCTGTGGGTCAGGGTGCAGCGTTTGGCTGGGGTTGACTTGGTGTGGTTGAAGCTGAGTAAAGAGTGTCTCAAAGGTGAAGATAAGAAGTTGAAACCACTTACATACGGATCATTCCGATTTCTTGAGCAAATTGGGGACAACGCCTCCAAGCTTGAGTTACCACCTTACTTGGGATGTATTTGGTTATTAATGTCGAGTACTTGAAGTTGTTTGAGCCACCATTACTTGATGATGATAAGGATGACAAAGTAGTCTTTCCAGCAATTGACTTGTGGTTTGACCAAGAGGAGCCATTGGCAGAAGATTGCATATTGGAACGCAAGATGACTAGTACACCACGTGGAGACCGTATTATATTTCACATTGGGCATGTTGATAAGTTCTCAAAAGTGTATATTTATCCCCCGAATAACACCTTGTTTGGATAGCACTTAGCTTATATTATTGTGTTATATCTATTGATTAGTGTTTTTTTGTCATTTGTGTAGGTTTCATGAGCCGAAATGCGAATATTGTGATAAAGCCCGCCAAAAGCCAAGAAAAGCCATTAAAAGTATGCTATTTGCATAAGGATGAAGAATTGACTTGCACCTGCAGAGTTACTGAGGGCACCCCGTGGATTGGTCTTATGGACTTGACTTTATCTCCAAGATGGGTGGTCCAAACCCCAGCCCAATCCAAGTTATAATAAAACCCACAAGTCAGAAAATCTATTGAAGCCTTTATTAAAGCCCAATCTTAAAAAGGCTCTTGAAGATTCAGAAGTCCGATTTGGGCCCATGAGCTGTCTATCTGAAGGTCTTGGTCCAAGCTACAACTTAGGCCCAAGAGAATTAGGTTTTGATTAAACCTTGATGCTTCTAAAAGGTCTACAGCAGCAACCACGAATTTGACCTAACTTGGTAGACTTTGTGAGCAAGTAATATGCTTTGTATTCTCTATATAAAGAGAAGTAGTAACTAGGGTTTAGGCTAGTTCATAATAATAATAATTCTCTTACATTGAACTCAATTTTCTTATTCTTAATATTAATCCATTCTCTTTTACTTTATGATGTTGTGTTATTTATTTACTTATTCCATGGTGTCATTATCAAGGATGAGTAGCTAAATTCGCTTTAGGGGGAATGGTTGAAGCACTCTAGATAATGCAAAAGCACCATGTTTGTTCTTAATGTTCATTGTGATTCAAAGTACTTAAAGCTTGTTTATTTCTAGTTCGCGACATGAAGTAAGCATGGTTATTTACATGTTATTGATATCCATGTTATAAAATACTATTGTTAGAGTATAGGGAGACCTAGCTATAATGATCGTATTAGATTGATTAGAGATGGGTGATGGAATAGCTGAGAGGTGACTATCATATATCTAGAATCAATCTCTTTTATTGGACCCCTTTTGTAATCAAATTGAATAACCGAGAGGTGACAGTTTGATTATGAATTATATGTTGATTTAGCTGAGAGGTGACTACTGATTACTATAGGTATTAATGATTGATTGGAATAGCTGAGAGATGACTAATTAATTGTTATAGATTGAACATGAATGAATGACATGTATGTTTGCATGATTTAGTTTGTGGATACCAACTCTTCCCCCTATTCATCATAAGATCTTCTTTACATCACTATTCATCTTCTTAAGTTAGTTTTAAGTATTAGTTTATTTATTTATTGCATGTAGGAAGTAGAATCAATCTCAATCTTATTAGTTGGTTCATGTGGTGTTATTTAATTATCGTTTTCTATTGTGTTTGAGCTAAGAATTTTCCCTTTGAAGTGGGTACAACCCTTGCTTGTTACTTGTCTACATTGATAACCAATATTTACAGGCACAAGAAGGAAAATCAATACGAATCTATCTTTTGATTAGAAGGATACACTTTTGCCCATCTACCAAAATGGCCTTGTTGCCACTTTAAGGAACGGAGTTCATTCAAACACAAGTGAGAATAGTAGTTTTGGGACATCATCCCACTTCTATTCCTCCCTCCCACCTTCTATTTCTATTTATTTTAATACTTTTTAATTAGTCCTCTTACTGATCTCACAACGAAGACGGATAAAAAAAAAGCTCATGGAATGAAGACAATATCTCAATTTGAAAAAAGTCGCGCAAACAGGAATTTTCCAGAAAAGTTACTGGTGCTTACTGTACTCGATCTCGAGTCGAGTTCAGAACAGCACAACTTGATCTCGAGTCGAGTTCTGAACCAGTATTTGACACGTGTTTGTAGGACCCATAGAAGACATTCCAGAGCACTTTTCCAATTTGTTTTTTGCTGTTTGAGTGATTGTGAGGCTAAACTCAGTAGTTTAATTTTTCCAGCATTTTTGAGGACTTGTAAGATAATTAAATTTTCGATCCACGAAGGGGTAGCGGTTGTAATATATTTAAAGTAGGTGTTGTTAAGATTTATTTATTTGTGTGTTTGGGGCGGATAGTAGAGCAAGGTTGTGGAGCTAGCCTTGAGTCTACTAAGGAACGACTCCTAAGTACGGTTGAAACCCAAGGAGCGGTTTCCCCTTATTCGACTTCAACTCGTATTCTCCCCACTTTTGTGCGCTTGTTTGACATTTTTATTATTAGCACAAAGTGGGAGGTAAGCATACTCCTAACCCTCCTTGAATCCCCTACAAGAGGAGTTTCTATAATGATTAGCATGACCTTGAATGTTACTTGATTTTAATTCAGTTTTTACATTTTGTTAAACCGGAACTGACGGCGGACCTGGCCTACGGAAAGTGAAACTTAATATCAATTGGTTGCAATATCCTAAGCGTAAAATAGAATCAACTAAACCCATGCTATCACGATGTTCATTTGAAGTCTTGTGCAGATATTTCAACTAGTACCGCGTGAACCATTCTTTGATTGGAGAACATGCTAGGAATTGGGTTTGGAACCCCTACAGATTACATCTGTAGAATCATTGTGGTTTTTAATTATGGAACATCGTTGTGTGTACCCTAGGTAAAAAAACCCGACAGGTGTCACCGATGACTGTATAAGAAGCTAAACCGAGAGCACCTGAGCGTTAGCCAGCCAAGCCTAGGCTATCAGGTAGGGCCCAACCCGGTCTCAAGGGATCCACATACGCTATGTGGACCTTGACCCACCGGATAGTCCACGATCAATGGGTGGAGCCCCGATTACTGTATAAGAAGTTGAACCGTGGGCTCCCATATATCGACCAAGCCCGCCTTGGTCAAGTAGGCCAGGTCCGACCCAACAAAGTCCAGCAGCGACAGAGGCTCATCCAAAGGCTTAGCATAGAAGCCCAGAGGACCTGGCCAGGGTGTATGCAATGAAGATTGGGCCTTCGGTCAGAGGAGTTGAGCCCAAGTCTTTGCTTTCATGCTTGGTTAATCAAAGTCCCAACCAACTGGATAAGTCCAACGAGATTCCAGGCTAACAGAACCCATGGTTCTAGCCCGGTGGAGAAGATAAAGGAAGACCCAGGTTGAACTATGACCTATCAGAGGATGGAAGCTATATCCCCGGAATTCAAACCAAGGAGATAACCGCTCGACAACATGGAAGCTATCTCCACGGAAAGCATCTTCACAGTTGAACAACCTGAGTTCATAGAGTCAAAATCGGAGGGGTCGTTGAGCTAGCCTCCTCCGGCCTACTACAAATACAGGAGTTCTAAACCTCCTGAGCTACGAGTCTTCCACTGAGCAACTCCATTAGAGCTTAGCGGAAATAGAGACTTGATTCCAAGTTCATCATCTTGGATACGTAGGCAGTCGGATCCCGATCAGGTTCAGTCTCATTGTATACCCCCATCTTACCTCTGTCTATACAAGGCTTTTATTGTAACTGTTCGATTAATGTATACCTATCTCGAGTTTGTGGATCAAATTTTTGCAGCCACACTCTTTGGCGCCCACCGTGGGGCTGAATCTCCCATTAGTTCCAAAGCCTTACAAGAAATCTCGATCCAGTCATACCGGAGTTGCTGCAGCAATGGCTGGAAGTAAGAGACGCCCGACTCGTTCCAACAATGGAATGAGCCAAGTTACTGAAAGCCAGTCAGAGAACCTTTCTCCTCTGTCTCTGGTTCTTGAAGCAACAAAGCCTGTGAATCAAGAATCAGTTCTCGGGAGTGAGGACCACGATCAGGGCTCACAATACTCTAAAAGTGCACAGCCGGAGGAAGAAAATTTAGTGGTGCAAATCACTAATGATCCTGGTAATCCTAATACAGTCAACCGGACTATTAGAATGTCGGCATCACAAGATCCAGAACCGTCCAGAGTAGCCGCGGAAATAAGAGACTAGAAAACCTCTCCCCTGGCAACGGGGGGAGGTTATACTGAGCAGCAGAAGGGGAAAGGCCAGACAGCCGAGTCCCCAACTGCAATCATCCAGCGGCTAACCAAGGAAAACGCAGAACTGAGAAGAAATAGAAGAGAACCAGGACTGGAGATAGCCAGTCATCTTCGACCCCATCTTTGAGTCCATCTCCTTAGAAGGAGATAAGGCCACGGTCGGGTAGTGACCGGAGTCTTACTCCTCATAGCCGTGATATCCGTCCAGTTTGGGACAGGCTAGCACTAGGGAGAGAAAGGATGTCTGTCTCCCCAGTTCAGAGACATCGTCGTGGACGTGCAAGAACGCCCAGGCCACAGGGTTACCCGTAGCAGGTCCGTAGAAGAAGTCACTCCATCAGAAGGACAACGCCGGAGGAGGCACCAGACCACTCCCCCGGCACGCCACGGTCAGAGGGGAAGGAGTCCCCAGAGGGCCCACGCACATCAGAGACAACTGGAGCTGAATGTGGAACAGATGAATCAATTTAAGCTACAGGAGATGATCGACCTGGCTGTTTTCAACAAAGCCAACCGGGATGAACGAATCAGGAAGCTTACTCTCTCAAAGTTAGCTGTGTCACCGTTGGCAGAAGAAGTCAGGAGTCATATAGTCCCGACCAACTTCAAGCAGCCGCCCTTCGAACAGTATGATGAGACGAGCGGTTGTCCGGTTCAACATGTTATGAACTACAAAAGCACCATGGCCATCTAGGACCATGATGACAAGTTAGTTGCAAAGATGTTAACTGTTTCACTCAAAGGCGAAGCACAAACGTGGTATCACAATCTGCCACCCGCATCCATCCACACGTTCGTACAACTAGCTGAGTTGTTCGAAGAAAAGTACTGGTTCAATATGAAAACGAAGAAGAGAGCTGAAGTCTTGTTCTCTCTGCAGATGGACCGGAGCAAAACACTCAGGAATTTCGCCCGAAGGTTCCGAACCTTATTGTCAGAAGTATAGGATGCATCCGATAGCGTCGTCATTCAAGCCTTCAAGTATGCCTTGAACAACAACCATGAATAATTGTACCGGTCACTGGCGAGAAAGCCTTCGTCCTTTGTCTCACCCTTGCTCGAGAAGGTAGAAAGGTACGCTCAGGAAGAAGACGACCTGAAAGCCAGGAGGATGAGACTTGCCGGAGGCCAGACCTCCGAGAAGCCCCAGAAGGCAAAGGAAGAGAGCTCCGGCAGGGATCACAAGCAGGAAAAAGCCCCTGACAGAAACAAAGACAGGAAGGGGAAAATGCCAACCCGACAATCAGACTACCGGTCAGAGAACTCTACCAGGGGCGGACGTAAAGAGAGGGAATTCACCCCTCTGAGGTTCCCGATCGAGGAAGTTTTCAAGAAAATCAAGAACAGAGGGCTACTCAACAAACCTGCCCCTTTTTCGATAGACCCGGAGGGCAGGAGAGATAAGTCCAAGAAATGTGATCACCACAATGATTACGGTCACGAACTGAAGAACTACAGGTCATTAAAGTATGAAATGCAGCGTCTGGTCGATGCCGGCCTCATCCCTGACATGGTACAGACCGGAGCAGTCGAACAGGTAAAAATCGGAGATCGAATTGTATATGTCTGCCATGTACAGGCACCCGGTTATAACAAGACAGAAAGGAAGAATTGCGCCCGAGAAAAGCTCCGGCAGATTGGATATGTCCATGAAGTTGGACAGCTTAACTTCAACGAAGGGACAAACACTGAGTCCATCGTCCCCAGAGGCTTGACATTCACTGAAGAAGATGAAAAGGGCGTGCATTATCCACATAATGACGTCCTGGTCATCACAGCATGGATTGGCGTCTACCAGGTCCGGCGAGTCATGGTCGACGCCGGTAGCACCTCCAGCGTCATGTTCTCATGTGCTTACAAGGCTATGGAGCTATCTAAGGGTCTCATCGAATCTGATGAGATTCCTATCTATGGGTTCAACGGGGAGCCAGCCCAGTCCTCCGGGCGGGTCCACCTGCTAATCACGGTAGGGTTCAACACTGTCGAGATAGACTTCTTGCTGGTTGACTCCCCCTCCTGCTACAACGTCATCTTGGGAAGGGACTGGATTCATCAGATGAAGGCCATAGTGTCCACCTTCCACCAAAGCCTTAAATTCCCAACTCCCAACGAAATTTGCAGAGTCAAGGGAGACCAAGGGACGGCGTTCAAGTTCCCTCTCGATGCTGTCAAGGCGAAGTCCATTTCCGAAACTAAGGGGAATACTATCTTCTTGACAAACTCTCATCAATAGCAACCAGCTCCAGACATGTCTGTCAAGGGGAAGCCAGACGCAAAGACCGGGATATTACCAACGGTCGATGAGCTGGAAGAAGTTATAGTGAGATTGTAGTCCCACAAGACAACTTACATCTCCTCCGGCCTACCAAGGGCTGAGAAGGATCTCATGATCACTCTGCTCCGACAGAATCACCACATCTTTGCATGGAGTGTCAGCGAGATGCCAGGAATTGACCCTTCGGTCGCCTGTCATAAACTAGACATTGATCCTCAGTACAAGCCGGTCAAGCAGAAACAAAGGCGAATGACGCCAGATAGAAAGCTGGCGGTCAACGAAGAAGTCGATCGACTACTTTCAGTCAACTTCATCAAACCAGTCATCTACCCTACCTGGGTTTCCAACATCGTGGTTGTCCCAAAGAAGAACGGTAAGATCCGAGTTTGCATCGATTTTACTAATCTTAATAAAGCATATCCTATGCACCGATATCCACTCCCCAGGATCATAGACATGGTGGACGCCACCGCTGTCTATCAAAGATTGTTCTTCATGGACGCCTACTCTGGATACAACCAGATTCCACTTCACGAAAAAGATCAAGAACATACCGCATTCATCATCGACCGGGGGCTCTACTACTACCGGGTGATGCCATTTGGTCTGAAGAATGTCGGAGCAACATACCAGAAGCTGGTCAACACCATATTCAACGAGCTCATAGGCCGGACCATGGAAGTTTACATAGACGACATGAAAGGTCAAAACCAAGGAGAAAGACAATCATTTGCGAGATCTACAGCAGACATTCAATATCCTGAGAAGGTACAACATGAAGCTGAATCCAGCCAAATGTTCTTTTGGTCTTTCTTCTGGCAAGTTCCTTGGCTTTCTTATGACCAACCCGGGCATAGAAGCCAATCCAGATCAGATCCGGGCAGTCTTGGAGATGCCCGCCCCGAAGACAGTGAAAGAATTCCTGAGGCTAACCGAGAGGTTAGCCGCTCTCAACAGGTTCATCTCCCGGTAGTCAGACCGATGCAAGCCATTCTTTAACGCAATCAAGGCTAATACGGAATGGAATCCTACTTGTCAGCAAGCCTTCGACGAAATCAAGGCATATCTCACTCAACCTCCGCTCCTCACAGACCACAAACCGGACAACCAGTCGATATCTATCTGGCCGCGTCTGACATAGCAGTTAGTGCTGTTATATTTATGGAAGAACCGGAAGAGAAGCCAGTTTACTTCATCAGCAAAGTGTTGGAGGGAGCTGAGACAAGGTATTCAAAAATCGAAAAGATCGTCTTAGCCCTGGTACATGCAGCCAGGAGGCTAAAGCCATATTTCCAATGGAGGGCAGTTAAGGTCTACATAGAAAAGCTCTTGGAAAGAGGAAAAATCTAATCGACTGATCGAATGGTCCAGCTACCTCAGTGCATACCACATCCGGTATGAACCCAGAACCATGGAGAAAGGGCACGCAATAGCCTCCTTGATGGCAGACTTTCCCATCGAGGATATCCCGGTCAATCCGGATTTAGAAGATGATACACTGGGGGCGAACGATGCCCCCCGGTCAGAGGAGTCTCCGGCCAAAGAAGACATCGAAACATGGACAATCTATACTGACAGATCCAGTAATTGCACAGGATCCGGCATAGGTTGTCTCCTGATCAGTCTAGATGTACAGAAGACAGAAAAATCTGTCAGACTAGGATTCCCAGCTTCAAACAACGAAACTGAGTACGAAGCTCTAATACATGGTCTCCAGACAACACTCCAAATGGGGGTGCAAAGAGTCATGGTCAAGACAGATTCAAAGCTAGTGACGAACCAGTTTGCTGGATCCTTCCAAGCCAAGGACGACCGGATGGCAAAGTATCTCGATGTCGTCCACTCCATGGCAGGGAAGTTTGAATTCATCACGGTCGAGCAACGACCGAGGATAGATGTCAGGTATGCAGACGCCCTGGCGTACCTGTCCTCTTCTATCAGCACTGTAGAGCCCCGACAGCTATCAATTAGATACCAGAAAGAGCCAAGTATCGGGCCAAAGATCCAGACATGCCGCTACCGGAGGTCTATCTCCTGGAGTGTGGACATTGGAATGAAGTTCTCATGGTGACCACCAGAGGACAGAAAAGAAAAGAGATGAAGAAGTTTTACAGCTCGACAACGAGTCCAACACAGAGGACGAGTCGGGTCATCCATCTCAGGGTCAGACGCATGACCTACCAGAATCACAACTCAAAGACTGGAATCCTTGCCTCACTAGAGGCCAGATAGAAGCAATGCCACCTTCAAAGGAGCCGGACCAACCGGACCCGTCAGAACCACCGCTCTCACATATCCACATCGATTTGGAGCTCCCACCGGAGGAACCAATTGAAGACAATCCAGACAACCTGAATTCTGAAGTAGACAGATTTGACGCCGAGTTGTAGTCCAGCAACTTCCTTATCCACCATTTGCTTCCCGAAGATCCAAAATTGTCAGCCAAATTAAAGAGGGATGCATGGAAATTCACTGTCATACCGCACCGGGAGTCACACAGGCTGTACATGAAGAGCCATGGCTCCGGGGTCTTGTTCAGGTGCCTCATTCCATCCTGGGATCTGCGGCAACCACTCCGGTAGCAGAAATCTAGCACAAAAGATAATGATCCAAGGATACTGGTAGCCACACATGATGACGGACGCCAAGAAATGCACACAGGCATGCCTCCCCTGTCAGAAGAATGCCCCGGCAAATAAACTACATCCCATTCTGAGTGCATGGCCCTTCGCCAAGTGGGGATTGGATATTGTGGGACCGCTCTCGAAAGCTCCACACTTAGTCAGATTCCTATTGGTCACTACAAATTATTTCACCAAATGGGTCGAAGCAGTAGCATTGGTACAGGTATGTGCCTCCAACGTCATAAGATTTTTGTGGAAAGATATAATCTGCAAATTTGGAATCCCCCAAGAGCTAGTGTCAGATAATGGAAAGCAGTTTGACTGCGATAACATCTGGCTGTTCTGCAAGTCCTTGGGGATCAAGCACAACTTCTCAGCCCCATACTACCGCCAGGGGAATGGGCAAACAGAAGCGTCCAACTGGGTCATCTTGGATACACTCAAGAAACGAATGGATAAAGCAAAATACAGCTGGGTAATGCAACTCCCAGTGGTCTTATGGGCATACCGGACCACCCCAAGGAGGTCCACCGGTATGACACCCTTTCAACTTACATTTGGAGCAGAAGCGGTAATGCCAACAGAACTGCTAGCTCTGACATTCCGCACTGATGCGGTCCTTACCGGGGAGAACAAAGGGATTTTGGCAAGAGAAAAAGCTATTCTTGACGACAAGAGAGAACAAACCCTACAACACCTCCTCCGGTACCAGGAGACTATCAAAAGAGGATATGACAAACGAGTCGTAAAGAGGAAGTTCAATCTGGGCGACTGGGTCATGAGGAAAGTCAAAGTCATGACTGAGGATACAACCGCCGGAAATCTTGGAGAAAACTGGGAAGGACCTTATACCATAGACAGACATGCTGCGAAAGGCTCATACTTCCTCAGAACTTTGTCCGACGACCTCTTTTCAAGGCCATGGAACGCTTTCCACCTCAAGAAATTCTAGAAGTAATGTACTCCATTTGATGATTTCATTAAAGATTATTTCCCGCAAGAATTCGAGTACTTAGTATTATTTACTGTTGAAAATTCTAGTGCAAGATCAAGTCTCCACTGAGGTCTAGGATGCCCGAGCCTAGCTTCCGATCCTGGTTTAGTCCTAAATGCAGAGTTATGCTCCTTTTAGGCCCAAGGCGCCTGGACCTAGCTTCCTATCTTGGAAATCAAGGATGTTAGGGATCAAACCCCATCCAACCCAGGATGCCCGGACCTAGCTTCCGATCTTGGCTAAGTCTTAAATGCAGAGTTATGCTCCTTTTAGGCCCAAGGCGCCCGAACCTAGCTTCCGGTCTTGGAAATCAAGGATGTCAGGGATCAAACCCCATCCAACCCAGGATGCCCGGACCTAGGTTCTGATCCTGGTTAAGTCCTGAATGCAGAGTTATGCTCCTTGTAGGACCAAGGCACCCAGACCTAGCTTCCGGCCTTGGAAATCAGGGATGTCAGGGATTAAAACCCCATCCAACCCAGGATGCCCGGACCTAGCTTCCGATCCTGGCTAAGTCCTGAATGCGAAGTTACACTTTTTTTAAGCCCAAGATGCCTGGACCTAGCTTCCAGTCTTGGAAACCAGTTTTAAGAGCGAGGCTATCCATTCTTAAAAACCGGGGCAGTTAGGCAAGCTAGCATGCCCCCGAGTCAAAGCATGCAATACAGGGACGAATCCCCTTTCAACATCAAATCATGGATCTCCATGAAGTCAGCGAGAAAAAGAACTGTTATCGTCCCAAGAAAAACTCCTTAGAACGATATGGGGGTGAGGGAGATAGACAGTTGTAAAAAATGCTGTAAACAAGGTAAAGATATCTAACAAGGTATTTTTTGCACAACAAAATTTTTATTTCTTTTTCAGAAAAAATATGTATAAAAGGAAATCCCCCGACAACCGGGACATGAACCTTTCTAGAAAAAGCCTAACGGAGCTAAGGCTGAGAAGAAGGACCGAGGCCATCACCGCCCTTCTTCGCCTTCTCCTTCTCCAGCTGGTCGAGGACCTGCTGGAAGGTAGCCTTCGCCAACCGGAGTTCTTCAGCGGCCCGGTCATACGCCGCCTCCTTGAGGGAGAGACGTTGGTCCAGCTCCAGTTTCTCTCGAGTCAGCTTCCCGCAGGTGGCCTCCAACTCCGCTAAGGAAGTCTTGGCATCCTCCTCTCTCTGAAGAGCAGCAGTCAGGGTGAAGTCCAAGTTGTGGTAATCCGCCGCGATGAACCACTTGTCCTCCTCCAGAGCCCACCAGTCACTATTGGCTGCCGCCAGGTCTTTCTCGAGTTGACAATTCTCAACTCGCAGGCGCTCTAGATCCTCCAAGGCAGAAGGCCGGGGTCTGACACTCAACTCAAAGACCCGGGCCATGGAAGCTTGCCGTCTGACAGGCAAGAGAAACGAAAGTCAGAAATGAACATACAGTCAAACCTCGATAAATGAATGTTCGATAAACTAATAACCTCGCTTAGATAATAATTTCTTCTGGTCCCGACTTGGGCATGTGTACTAAAGTAATAACCTCGCTAAATGCATTAAGTAATAAAAAAAATTGAATCCTTAAAGGCCCAATGAAAATATAAATTAATAATTACTAAAATCCATACACAATTTTATATGTATATAATCTACATACTCTTGAACTTTTATTTATAAATTCATTTTTTTCTAAAAATATGCATCTAAAGTTGTTTGTTTTTTCTTTGTACCCAAACCAAATTCAAACATATCCTTAATTTTTTGTAGAGCATACACAATTTTCGGAATATTTCTTCATATTGTAGCAAATAGTTATATAATGTGATTATTGATTGAAATACTTCTTTTAATGAAACATTTGGTATAAACTAACTATCATCTGGATCACGATCATGTTCATCATCATTTGGTGTATGATCGCATACTTGTTGTCTTTTGATTTTTTTTTCTTTGACCACATACATACATTGAAAATCTTCCTCTAAAATAATAAATATTAATTTATTGATAAATTAATATATTATTCATTTATCGATAAATAAATAATCTCATTAAAGTAATATATTTTTTCGGTCCCAAGAGTATGCATTTATCGAGGTTTTACTGTACATGCATCAACAAATCTACAAATCAGAACTTAGGGCAGGGAATCATACCGCAATCAAGTTTTGGGCCGCCACCCTCATCGCCCGATCGCGAGAAACGCGGCTGTAGTATGCCTGGTCCTCCGGAAGCAGGTTCTAGAAGATGTAGTCAAAGGCAGTGTGAATGTTCATGATGCCGGAGTCCCCAATCGACATCGGCTTCCTACTCAGAAATACAGGATGAATGGTGAATGCCGGCAGTGGGAACTCCGGAGTAGCCTCAGGCCTAGTACTCGCCCGGGACCTGGTCACCCCACCCATAAATCGGGGCTTCGTCATCAGCAATGCCCGACACAGTAAACTCCACCTCAGTCTGGAGATCCTCGATAGCCAGAGCATCCTCAACTGGGACCCGAGAGCCGCTACCAATCCAAGTAGTGCCCATCACCGGTCCCCTCAGCTCCCGAGGGATGGCATCCTCCCTTCTCAGGCGCACAGCCTCCCCCTGCTTAGCAGGGAAGGCAGAAGCAGCTCTTTTCGAGCCCCGGGTAAACTCATCTACCACAGCCTTGCCCCTCGGATGAACCGGGGCAGGGGACTGCATAGAAACAACTTCAACAACAAGAGGCTGGGAAGATCTTACCTCCACTGGAGCCTCAACTCCAGCATCTCCAACACTGGGGGCGTCCACTTCTTTAGCGGACCCCCCGGAACCACAACTGGCTCGCCTCCCTCAGCAGCAGAGGCGACCACCGTCCTCGGACACACCTCCCACCATCTTCGGCTGGGCCAGGTTGTCCACCTCAGCATGTACCTACACCGGGGTAGGAAAGAATCCCTCAGTAGCTGATTCACCAGACCCACGGGAAAGCAGTAGTCCGCTATCCCTTGACATCAGGCTTGGATCACCAGAGGAGTCCGATGAGCCATAAAAAACATGTGGCCTCCTCCGGCAACCCAAGGGAGGGTTTGAATGACAAACGGAGCTAACATCACTGACCTGGACATCCCCGACAATTGGGATGACTTCCGGCAGGGCATCCGGCATGGGCTCATTAGGAGGAAATCATCCCCCGATTGGAAGAGCCTCATCGGGCTAGTAGTCCATCTCCCCCCGCAGATCAACAAGCTCACTCTCGACCGGGGGCTCCTCCTCAACACTGGGGAATGTGCTCTCTACAGTGGCAACACCCTCACCAGAGCTGGATTCCACCTCCACCATTTGCGGAGGGGCCGGCAGGGCTGCAAGCCTGACCGGGAAGCAAATGTGCATCACAATCTGGTCAGGAAGTGTCAGGTCTCGCAGGTCTGCGGGCAGACTGAAAAAGTGCTCAATGTTTCTTTCACCAGCAGAGGAATCCACCCCCGCTGGCAGAGACACCTGAAGCTGACATTTCCCTGCAAGCACAAGCATGGAACTGTTCCTGAGCCGGAGCTCAGCAAGCACGCAAAACATAAGAGCAAAAATGAAAGAAAGGTCAGGCACATGCTTACCTATGAAGTCCCGCGAAACCTATATGTTGCGGTCAGACGACCACCCTGACACCCGGTGGCAGGGTTTGAACCAATTCCAATAGTGATTGGGAAGTCCAGACAGCCTCCGTGCAGTACGCCAAGAGATGGCGTAGAAGCAGCGCTCTTTGGCCTCCCGGGCGACCAATTTCATGAGCAAGAACATCTCGACCGGACCAAGGGGAATCTCAAAGTGGAGGGTGATCAGCCCGATCCAACGCACAATTATCCAGAAGGACACCTGCATTTGACCCGGCGGAATACCCCAGCACGACAGCAGTCTCAGAATAGAAGAATGCAGCGGGAGATGCATGCCATACAGGAGTTGGTAAATACTTACTGATAGAGGCCAAAGGTGTTAATCTCTAACCTCTGATCAAAAAATTATATTCTTAACTTGAAGTTCCTTCTTGTGCCTGTATAAATTGGATATCAAAGTAGACAAGTAACAAGCAAGGGTCGTACCCTCCTCAGAGGGGGAGATCTTAGCTCAAACACAATAGAAAACAATGGTTAAGAAACACCAAGGGAATCAACAAACAAGATTTGAGATTGATTCTAACTTCCTACAGGCAATAATAATAAGTAAACCCTAACTTAAGAATATGGTAGAGATGTAAAGAAGATATATGATGACAAAGAGGGAAAAATTGGTATCCACAAACTAAATCATGCAAACATAACATGTTGTTCCTTCATATTCAATCTATAATAATTAATTAGTCATCTCTCGGTTATTCCGTAATCATTAATACCTATAATAATCATGTAGTCACCTTTCAGCTATTCCACTCAATTAAAACGAGATTCTCTTATGCATGCTATTGAATATGTCTTATTAATCAAACCGTCACCTCTCAGCTATTCAATTTAATTAACTCAACATATTATTCATAACTAAATCATCACCTCTCAGCTATTAGACTTAATTACAAAAGGGTTCTAATAAAAGATATCAACTGCAGATATGTAATAATCACCTCTCAGCTATTTCACTACACATCTTTAATCAATATAAATAAAACCATTAAAGCTAGGTCTCCCTAAACCCTAACAATAGTATTTTAACATCATGGATAACAATAACATGCAAATAATGATACTTACCTCATATCGCGAATCAGAAGTAAATAAGCATTAAGAACTTTGAATCACAATGAACAATAAGAACAAACATGGTGTTTTTGCATCATCTAGAGTGCTTCAACCATCCCCGTAAGGAGATTTAGCTATTCATCCTTGATGATGACACCATGGAATAAATAAATAAATAACAAAACATCATAAATAAAGTGATTTGATTTGATTAATATGAATTGAGTTTGATACAAAGAAGAAGATGAACTTTCTCTCACAAATATTCACTTTCCTCTCTCTATGAAAACTACCTAAACCTTAGCTACTACGTTTTAGAAAAAACCTAATTCTCTTGGGCTTAAATTGTAGCTTGGACCAAGACCTTCAGTTTGATAGCTCATGGGCCCAAATCAGACTTCTGGATTTCCTTGTAGAGCTTCTTGTAATTCTGACTTGTGGGCTCCAATAGGACCCGGTTTGGGCTGAGATTTGGACCGCCCCACTTTGACATAAAGTCAGGTCAACTGGTCTGACTGTGGGGTGCCCTCAGCAGATCTGTGGGTGCAAATAAAAATTCTCCTCCTCTTGTGTAAATAACACTTTTTTATTGGCTTTTCTTGACTTTTTGTGGGCTTTAACACAATATTCGCATTTCGGCTCATAAAACCTACACAATAGACAAGAAAACACTAATCAATAGATATAATACAATAATATAAGCTAAGTGCTAGACAAACAAGGTGTTATTCGGGAGATAAATATACACGTTTGAGGACTTATCAAATACCCCCAAACAACATTTTGCTTGTCCTCAAGCAAAGGTTAGAAGAAAAGAATTAAGGACTCGAAAGAGAAGTAAACCTAAGGTGATTGCATTAACCATATGCATCAAGGCTTTCAACCACAAGTGTTTCCCAAGTGGAGGAGTTATTGTCTCCTGAGGGTTTTCCAGAGAAGATACCCACAAACTTACTACAATGACTAATCCAAAGAATAAGAATTTCTACCATTTACCTCAGAAATGGTTATATCAAGGATAAGGATAAGTATTGCAAAACCGTTCATATGAGATAACATACTATAATTGTATGAATAAGATATGAAATATAAACCAAGCATAACGGTTTCAAATGCATCGAATACAGGCATGTACCCACGCTACCACGGGTCTTAAGTTACCATTGGAAAGGTCGATTTGACTTCTGCCTCACAGTCATACACTCATAAATAAAGTCGCTCAGAGATGGTGTTTATCATTTTACCTCTATGTGAGGAAGGAAGATGGACAATCATCTCACATATATCAATAAGAACGGACTAGTGTAATGGAATGAACTTAGTTTCAAAAAATTGAAAAATTAGCCTTGTTTGAGATGTCGGGTTTTTCACCTTAGCACTTTCTCACTTACTCTCCACATCCTACCATATCAGCTTAGATCTACAAAAGACAGTAATGGTTTGTAACTTGGCTTAGGACAGGGCTAGAAATGGAAACGGCTTTTGTGAAATATTTTTGGAACATTCGGGTCTTAAACACTTGTGATTTGTAATAACAGCACTTGGAAAAAAAAATTGAATTTTTCTTTTGGGAAGAAGTGTTTCTCATCTTCTTTTGGGAAAATTTCAATGAAGCTCTAGCCAATATTTTGGAATCTTCCTTTTTGGATTTGAAAGTGTTTGGAAAGATTCTGGCTTTTTCTGAAATTTCTTCAAACTTTTTTGTTTTCAATATTTGGTTCATCTCACTAGTTTGGAGATTTCAATGTATTTTTTTTTTCTTCTTGTAACCACATAAACAATCATCTCATGTTCCAAAAACATTGGGTAAAAGGATCTACACATTCTAAGGGTATTTAACTCCCACAATGGAGTTGGGTAAGGATAATGGGGTCAAGAAAAAGGCTAAGTAACAAGAAAAGGTCAGAATGGTCAACCTAAGGGATAATGTATCATCAGGGTAGGCTAAGGTAAACAAGGTTTGACTAAATGTCTTTGTATCTTCAATAAGTACTGATATGGTGATCACATCTTGAATAAGATACAAGACCTAGGTTTATATTACACCCACTTGATGTCATCTCAAGGCTGACTATAAAAATGAATATGAGACTAAAAACAGATAAAACTGAGAGGTTGAGTGTTTTGACTCCAGATTGATGTAATATCTCTCCAAGAAAAGGACGAGGCTCAAAAGCTCACTAGGTTAAGTCTCCACACTTATTCCTCAAGTTTCTCAAGGTGTAGTTGTATTTGCACATGTAATCTGTAATAAATGCAAGTGAATGCCATGCTTATGCTCATCCAAATGTAGTATAAGATTCCACTAGTTAGTGAAGCAATAAATGTCCTTAAACTTGAAACAGATAGAATTCAACCATTATATTCATCATTGAAGGTGTACTTATCCTATTTTTGGAAAAGTCTTTGTAACAAAGATTTTTGTTGATTTTTCAAAAATTTTGAATTTTTACACAAGTATGGATAAAGAAGTTTGAAAATCATTTCCAAAAAGGATTGTAATACTTCCCCACCCCGAAACAAAAAGATTGCCTTGTCCTCAAAGCTCATACTATGCATAGGAGAGAGAGTAAGAAAGATATTACCATGAATGTACTAAAAATTCAAACCGCTTTATAAATTCCTGCCAAACAAAATTATCTCCTCATACATAGAGATTACAAGGAATTCCATACTAAGACACAACTGAAATAAAATGTACTGAAATAAAAGACTGACTCAACAGAAAGGGAAATCCTACTTTACACTCTTTGTTTCAAACTTGTTCTATAGGAAAACCATCCAAACTATCACACCAATGAGTTAATACCTCCCTAATCTCATTCCAAGGACCCTCAGCCTCATTCATAAAATCATCGTTCCTTTGCAAAGCAGGAAACTCCATATACTCAGTGTTAGGCACCCAAGTGAATAGGCGACTTCTCTTGAAAAAAACAATGACTTGGATCCATAGGGATAAGGTGAGTCCAATCATTGTACCTGTTCCCCCAGCTAGGATAGCTTTCAAGAATAATCTTACAGATAGCAGTAGGAAAAACGAGTTTATCCTCACCGAATACGAACACATTCCTAATACCATCTAAAATCCAAGTGGATAAGTGAAGAGCATAAACATTTGTAACAATACCAACTACGGCATGCATAGTACTATCATTTGACATAATCCATCTTCTCAACACCCAACAAATTACGTGAAACCCATAAAACAGCAGTAGCTACATTAGCAGGAAGGCAAGTGGTAGGTGCAATACTAGGATATCCCTCGGGGTGGAAAGAGAAGGTACATGGGACAAAGTGATTAAGGTAAGTATCTATGACGTCAACACGATTATCATGAACATAATCATCATAAGGAACAACCGGTTGGAAGACAAAAAGATTACCCATGGCAAGAGAAACAGAGACAACATTAAAAACTACCGAGGAACCATGCAAGTGAACTTGAAAACCATCAAAAGGAAGAGTATCGACAAAGGGTAACATGAGGTAAAAGTCTCTTACCATAGAAGGGGAATACACAGCAGTAGAATCATAAAGAAAACCTTCCCAAACCTTTGTCAAAAATCCCATCCCGAAAAGAAGCTCCATAAGGACTATCCATAATTCCCGAAAAATCCATCTCGGGGATGATCTCCATGGCATCTGGCATCTACAACGCATTCTAAACATTAGCCATTGCAAAAGAAAATCGAAAACACCAAAAACTAGCACGAAAACCGAGAAAAAATCACACAAAACGAGCTCAGAAAACTGCTGCCAGGTTCAAAATCGACTCGAGTTTGATTTGGCCTATAAGGAACTCGACTCGAGTTCGGGCCAATTTTAGAAAATAAAATTTTTTGAAAGTTTTCTGATTTTTGAGTGACAGTCCTCCAACATTGGTTTGGTATATAAGCAAAAAATAAAGAGTTTGAGCCCTAATAGGACTCCAAAAATTGCCTAAAACCTTAGGATTTTCAAAAATCAAACCCTAACATCCTTTCTTTTAAAATATTTGGAATTAGGTCCCTAGGACCAGAAATGTTTTCAAAATAACTCCATAAGTCCAGATTTTTGCAATGAAGCCCAAGAATGGCTAAAAATTTCAAAAAATGACAAGTTTGCAAAATTTTAAAAATTCAACCATTTTCATTAATATTTGGAAAAAAAAATACAATGATTGAAATTTTAATACAAGAGTGCAAAAACTAAAACAAAAATAAAATACATAAAAAATTACAATGACTAATAACTAAAATCTCTCAACCCTGTCGTCGACGAGATTGCCCCTGGCCTTCGTCCAAGCGACGTTGGACGTCCTCTACAGCATCCAAAATCTCGCCCATACCCCTCCAGAGAAGCTGGAACCGCTCCTCATTGGTATGGAGCTGGTGAAACGCCCGCTGGTCGCCAGACCTGTACTGGATGGGCACCTCCTCCTGAAGGTCCGCAACAACTGTCTACAGGCAGACAGTCCAAGGTTGGAGACCTCGAGTCGGACGACCGACTCCATAGATAGAGCAAGAAGAAGAGGCGCCTCCCAGTAGCGCAGAATACTCATCACCAGGCTAGGAAGAGGAGCAGAAGTGGCTCGAGCTCCGGCGATGGTGGCAAAAAGTCGGCGGACCATGTAGTAGCCATGGAGGTCCTCTTGAAGCACCCGTAGGATATGAATCCCCTCTGAGAACAGCTCGCTCGTCCTCGTTGTCCCAAGGACATTGGTGGTCAGCTAGTGTGCCACCAAGCCCTGGTTGACTCAGAGCCAACCAATAGAAATATGACTGCTATACCGGTGAAGCGCCTGGTCATCAACGAGAATAGCCTCGATGATGTCTGGGGTCACCAGCGCAGCCTCGTCAAGCTCAAGCGCCGTGACTAAGGAGACAGTCTCCGGTGTGAGTAGGTAACGATGGGCAGGATCCCAGTTGATGAAAACGCCGCCATCGGTCAACTCCATAGACTAGTAAAATCGACGAACCATTTGAGGGTCAAATGGCTCGTAATCAGAGCCAAGGAGTACATCCCAACCTCGGGTGTGAATTCTCTCTACAAAACCACTCCCAAAGCGATTATCGTCAAAGAGACGAGAATAATCGCGCTCATGGATAATCACTCTAGATCTCACTCAACGAGGCATGATTCGAGGGGTTTTTGGTTTGGAAATGAAGAGCACAAAGAAAGGAACCAAACCACGCAAAAATTATTGAATTCAAACCACAGATGAGAGAGATCGAAGGAGAGAGAGGGAACTGTGCTGCCTTGAAACTCGAGTCGAGATGGAATTGCACTATAAGGAACGCAAGTCGAGTTCTGGTAGAGAAGAAGACTTCTGTTTGTCCCGTGTTGACTTGGTTTGACTCTGAATTGAAAGTGACTTGTGACTTTTCTAAAGACACCTGGGGGTATTTAAAGAGAAATAACTTCCTCTAGACGCTTCCCCCACTACCGGAATTAGTGAAAATGACGATTTTACCCTCGAAATGCCTGAAGGGCACGAAATAATTCAATTTTAATTTTGAAAATTCCGTGATAATGTATAAATATATTTTTGCGAATATAAGTACCATTAAGGCCTCAAAATAAATTCCTAAAAATAAAGCAATAATTATTAAATCACAAAAATTGAAATAAATTCAAATTTGTGACCGTAATAATTATTTAACCAAGCAACCGCAACAGAGAGTGGTGGACTACGCCCACCCCCAAATAGAACTAATGCACAGATTCAAGAGATAGTTTATTAGCCTAAAAGCCACTAAACCCGGCAACTAATAAGAAGCACTAAAGCACGATCAGGCTTAGAAGATACACAGGGCTGCCTCCCAGGAGCGCTAAGTTTAACGTCTTCAGCCAGACAGGTGGACAACCAGGATTCACTCCCTAGATAAACGCTACTCTAAACAAAGATACAGGAGAGATAAAACTCTAGAGTGGAATGCGCGAAATCCTGATGTCTAATATACAACAAAGAGTCTTTTAAATTCAGATACTCGAGACTTAAAAGATGATGCGAAATGACTTGCCCACCCCCAAACAGAGCAGGAAACAGGTCTGTTTGGTGATGACGCTCAAGAGAAAATCGTTTACTCGATCAATTATACTCAACCAGTAAGAGTTTGTGGACTATAGTCCCGGCACTTTCAACCACACCTCTAAAAAAGAGACAACATAATAGAGTAAGAAAGGGTCCGGATACCAGTAGGTCAAGGGTCAGTCTAAATAGGTAGGGTCCTCTAATAGAGTTTCCCCAACTTCAGGGGACCTTAATTCATGGAAATGCTTAAGACGATGACCATTGACTTGAAATTCAGAATTGTCTGCAGGGTTAGACAAGTGATACCACTAAAAGGTGCTACTGCAGACACAACAAAGGGACCTGACCAATGAGACTGTAGTTTACCAGGAAATAAATGTAACCTAGAGTTATATAGTAAAACTTTGTCCCCAATTTGAAAATCTCTACGTGAGATCTGACGATCATGTAGTTTTTTCATGTTAGCTTTATAGGACTTGGAAAGATCATAAGCCTCATTCCGAATTTCCTCAAGCTTAGAAAGCTGAAGTTTTCTCCTCTTACCTACCTGGTTGAGATTAAAGTTGAGCTTTGTCATTGCCCAGAAGGCTCGGTACTCAAGTTCTACAGGTAGGTGACAAGGTTTTCCAAAAAACAAGACGAAAAGAGAGACATGCCTATGGGAGTTTTAAAAGCAGTACGATAGGCCCATAATGCCTCACTGACTCTACGAGACCAATCAACCTTTTCAGGGTCAATTGTTTTTTGCAAAATATTTTTAATCTCTCTATTGGAAACCTCAACTTGGCCATTGGTTTACGGATGGCACGCAACGGCCACTTTGTGAGTAACTCCGTACTTTTGGACAAGTTTTTGAAAAGCTTTATTGCAGAAATGGCTCCCCCCATCACTAATGATCGCACGGGGAGCGCCAAATCGGGCAAATATGTACTCTTTTAAAAAATTTACTACTGTTTCTTTGTCGTTGTGCCTTGTGGGAATGACCTCGATCCATTTAGAAACATAGTTTACTGCGACCAGAATGTACAAAAAACCATGACAACCAGGAAAAGGACCCATGAGATATATGCCCCATACATCAAACACTTCCACAGGAAGAATTGGCTATAAGGGCATCATGTGACGCCTAGTGATTTTCCCTAATTGTTGACAATGAGTGCACACAGTACAATGCTTGTGAGCGTCCTTAAAAAGAGTTGGCCAATAAAAACCATACTGCAATACTTTAGCAGTTGTCTTTTTGGCACTAAAATGTCCACCACAAGTATGCTCATGGTAGAACTTAAGTACCTCCTGTTGCTCCCAATCGAGAATACAACGACGAATGATCTAGTCAGGACAGTACTTAAAAAGGTAAGGGTCATCCCAGAAATAATGCTTGGCATTAGCAAGGAATTTGGATCTATCTTGCTTGTTCCAATTACTTGGAAACTTGTTGCTAGCCAAGTAATTAACTATATCTACGAACCATGGAGCATTCGATATTGCAAAAAGAAGCTCATCAAGGAAAGTTCTCAGAAATGACACTAGAATCCTCAGGACGATCGAGCCTAGACAAGTGGTCAGCTACTACATTTTTTGTCCCTTTTTTTATCTCTAATCTCAAGGTCAAACTCTTGAAGCAACAAAATCCAACACTGTTTAGTCTCCTTCTTGGAAAGAAGAAATCTAATAACAGCATGATTCGTGAAGATGACAGTACGGGTACCTAAAAGGTAGGAACGAAACTTATCAAAAGCATATACTATGGCTAACAATTCTTTCTCCGTCATGGTATAATTACGTTGAGCATCATTGAGAGTCTTGCTAGCATAATATATGACATGGGGATTACCATCTAGACGTTGACCTAAAACAACCCAACAACAAAGTCTGATGCATCGCACATCAGCTCAAAGGGTTTACTCCAATCAAGTGGCCTAATGATGGGTGCAGTCGTGAGGGTGGTCTTAAGTTTTTTAAAGGTGCTCTTGTTTTTCAAAGGTGCTCTTGCATCCTTAAGCAATAAATTGGTTAAGGGGCGAGCTATCTTTGAAAAATCTTGGATAAAGCGTCGATAGAAACCTGCATGGCCCAAAAAGGCTCAAATATCCCTAATAGACTTATGAATAGGCAAGGATGAAACAAGATCTTCTTTCACTTTATCAACCTGGATACCCGCAGGAGAGACTACATGACCAAGAACTATCCCCTTTGTAACCATAAAATGGCATTTTTCCCAGTTAAGTACCAAATTCTTCAAAATATATGGAAAGATGACTAAGACACTCTTTGTAGGGGTACTACATACTTCAACCAATCAAAAGCAGCCACGTGGCACAATCACTTATCCACCAGGTCGCCACTCCATCTACCTACTAGTACCTCGTTCACAACAGCTCGACCTCATAACGAGCAGCGAGCTGCTTACACACGTGCTCTCATTCAATGCACAGAATATTCTCGTCAGTTACATAATTAATTCACAGGGATGATCCACGCGCGTTACACAATCAATCCTCAATATGATGGCGGAGAATCTGTAAGATCCACGATCCACGCCTTTCTACCTTCTATAAGAATGAACTACGATGGCTTGATCTCTAAGTTCAATTCCCCCGAGCTAGAGTACGTAGGCAATCTCGATCTCAACGAGGTGCAGCCACCCCGACCTCAAACACCCCCATTTGGTCAAGTCTCCCAACGACCTGACCTAGTAGTGCATTAATCTAGAAATAGGTTAATACATTTGGCGCCGACTACAGGGACTTGGGATTTTCTCAAGCGAATTCCACCCACCAACCCCACCGAACACCATTGTTCTAAGGTTCTCAGATGGTGATTTTCAAGAAAATCATTGAATTTGAAAAGATAGAATTGCAACTCACAGTTGGGGGCTTGGAGCAAATTGTTTACACAATTACTGGACTCGACAGAAGCAAGATTCAGGTCTCTCATCGTGACCTCTTATTCAGGTCTCTAAGCCAACGACCTCTTAGGTCTGGACGCGACCTCTTATTCAGGTCTCTAAGCCAACGACCTCTCAAGTCTCGACGCGACCTCTTACTCAGGTCCCTAAGCCAACGACCTCTCAGGTCTCGACGCGACCTCTTATTCAGGTCTCTAAGCCAACGACCTCTCAGGTCTCGACGCGACCTCTTACTCAGGTCCCTAACCCAACGACCTCATCAGGTCTATCAACGACCTCCTCAAATTACAGGTCTTTCAACGACCTCAAGAACATTTATGCCATACAGGGGGCTATTCTTACTTTATCTAATGAAATTAACTTATTATTAGCACAATTAGCTATTAATGATATTTTTTGTAGCTCTCTCTATGTGCAGGTCACATGAACATGACCTCACTCCCCATGAGCTATTTTTGCACAAATGTGCTACATTGCTTTCACTGAACTCTTTACAAGTGAAATGCTTGATATACAATACGGCCATCCTCATTGACTAGTGAGTCACTCGTATGCGGGACGACCTCAAACATAATTCTCTAGCCACACGCCTGGTCGAACGCATTCACTCTCAACGCAATGCAGACCCACAAAGGCCACATGCCCGAGAATTGTCAAACAGGTCTCCACGCTGCGACCATTCACTAGATCGGGCACCAAAAGGTTCCAAGTAACTCTCAAAACACTTGGTCAACCCATGCTCTTTCTCAAACGAGCTACATGTGCACTCCAAAGTGCCACATCTATCGGAATATCCAATCACAAGGCGACAAAGATAGTACATACAAAACTCATAAGGAAGACATACAGTTCAGTGTAAGTCTCTTACTAAATTTTATAATATTTCACATGCTAACATTATCAACAAGTATCAGGTCTATGCAACTCGACCACAAAAAGACAACCACCCATGTATGCAAGAAGACCCACTTCAGTACGACCTACTTGCAGCTGTCCATCTCGTCTACATGCCTTCTGAACGAGCTACCAGGTCTCCCTGGAACTAACTAGCTCGCTATACACAAATTCATGATCGAGTTGCCATTACCACAAGGGACCTTCATCGCGTCCTGCAAATCTAGAAACACCCCTACATGTGGTACTATCTCTACCACATGTATGTAGTACCCCTACATGTGGTACTATCTCTACCGTCTCAAACACCCCCATTTGGTCAAGTCTCCCAACGACCTGACCTAGTAGTGCATTAATCTAGAAATAGGTTAATACATTTGGCGCCGACTGCAAGGAATTGGATATAATCGAAAACCCAAACCCTCCCACCCAAAATCAAAAAATCACCCGTAGAGATGGCTACTCAGGAGCTAACTATCCAAGATCTGCAGGCACAAATTACACGTTTGCAGGAAGAAAATGAACGTTTGAAGGCCGCACAAACCAATCCCCAACAAGGAGAAAATAGCGGACATGGAGTCGTCCCCGCTGACGATTCCAACCAGAAATTCGAACAACTCAGCCAACAACTGGCGGAGTTCAAAGCCTCCCAGGCTCTCCTTCACCATTCTAAAAGCCACACTGCGGAGCAACTTGCCTACAGTCCCTCCAGCAGTTCCAGGAGTCTCCTTTCTCCAAGGAGATCCTTGACCATGATCTACCGAGCAAGCTGAATGCTCCCAAGTTTGACCAGTATGCCGGAGTCGGAGATCCAACCGACCACATCAAGGGATTCCGGAAATCCCTTCCTCTCATCAAAGAAGATCATCTTCTATGTTTGCTGTTCCAGTCCAGCCTCACTGGACCTGCTCTTGACTGGTTTCACCGTTTGAAATCAGGATCCATCAGCTCGTTTGCCGAGCTCGAGAAGCAATTCGTCATCTTCTACATCCACAACAAGAAGCGCCCTGTCACTATAGATTCCATCTTCAAAGTCAAGCAGCAAGATGGTGAGTCTCTGAGCACATTCTTTGCTCGTTTTAAATCTGAATTGCATTCTATTCAGGATTTCACAAAGGAGCATGAAGCCTTTGCAACCATCGCATTTACTCACGGTCTGACCCAGGGGTCCGACCTCCACAAGTCGCTAGCCATGAAGCGACCTTCATCCTTGGACGAGCTCTACCTAAAGGTAGATCGTTATATCAAGCTCGAGGAAGCCCTCACTGGGAGGGAGAAGAACCATGTAGTCAGCAACATCGAGTCTGGCTCAACCAAGCGACCTCGGTCCGATGGAAAGAGGTTCAAAGCTAAGTCGTTGCCTACTGAGCAACGAGAATATCACCGGTTCACGCGACCAGCCGGTTATATTTATGAAAGAATCAAGCACAACCATTGGTGCAAGATTCCTTCCTTCACACAGCTGGAGGATACATCCGGTCGGCCGTACTGCAAAGTCCACAAGGTACGGTGTCATCAGACAGATGACTGTCGCGTTCTGAAACGCGCACTTCAGACTTGGGCCGACGAGAAAAGGCTCAACAATTGGATCCTCGACAAACAGGAGGATTCTGCAAGCAAGCGGATGAGGAAGGGATCCAGAACCCCTCCTCGTTCACCAAAGCGGGGTCACAGCAAGGCCAGGGCGGCCTCCGCAAGCCCAGTACGCAGCAGAGGGCGTAGCCTCTCCCAGCGCTTAGGTCCAACAGGCGACCTACGCAATCACATCAACAAGAAGGTCGCAAACAAAGTTGACAGCGACAGCGAGTCGGACAGTCATGTGGTCTACATGATTGACGAATCTCACCACACCCCCGTCTCACGAGACAAGAGGAGACGAGTAGAACATCTTCATCATGTCTACTCCATCACTGGCCGAGCAGCTCGTTTCAACATCCCTGCCCGCCAAGAGACCGACATCACTTTCACTGAGGACAATCTCAACAAGGTCGTTACTCCTCACAATGACGCCCTTGTTGTTGAACTACGGATAGCAGACTACACCATCAAGAGGGTATTCATAGACCCTGGAGCATCATGCAACATCCTCATGTACAGAACCTTCAAGGACATGAGGCTGCCCGACTCAGTGCTCATACCAGATTTCACACCCATCCTTGGCTTCAATAGTTCAAGGGAAGACCCTAAGGGTGAGATTCTTTTGCCCGTCACTGTAGGCAGAAGGGAAGACAAGGTCGTTGTAACCAGCAAGTTCAGCGTCCTCCATATCGCAAGCAAATACAATGCGATTCTGGGTCGAAAGTGGATCCATGCTATGAGAGGTGTGCCATCAACTTATCATCAGGTATTCCGCTATCCCGGCCCTTATGGGATAATGGAACTCCGCGGCAATCAGAACACTGCACAGGAATGCCACGGCATTATTGAAGCTGTTCCATCGTCAAAGCCATCCACCTCTGGAGTCAAGGACGCTGATGTCAAAGGAAAGAGCCTAATCACAACAGAGGCTCAGGAGGGCAACAACAAGTCAAAGAGCCCATCCAAAGAAAAGTCTGAACCTGCCAAATAGCAACTACAGAAGGAGCAAACGAGCTCCCGCAAGCTGAATCTCGGAAGTACTGATCCAGGTGTACGTGTGAACATTGGGTCAGAGGATGACCCGAGATATATCTATGTAGGTGCAGAATTGAAAGAAGATAAGTTCAATAACTTTGTAAATTTTCTTTCAAGTAATAAAGATGTTTTTGCTTGGTCGTACATCGATATGCCTGGTATAGATCCGTCAATTGCATGTCATAAACTGCGGGTCAATCCCAATTATCGACCTGTAAAGCAAAAACCAAGGAGGCTTGCTCCAAAGTTTCACGAAGCTGTCAATGAAGAAATCAACAGACTTAAACAGATCGACTTCATCAGAGAGGTCGATACTCCAGACTGGCTAGCCAACATCGTACCAGTCTTAAAGAAGAATGGGAAAACAAGAGTCTGTATCGACTTAACAAGTTTGAACAAAGCTTGTCCTAAAGATTCATTCCCACTGCCACGAATCGATAGGCTAGTCGATCAGACATGCGGTTTTGAGCTACTGTCATTCATGGACGCATACTCAGGGTATAACCAGATCCCAATGTACGAGCCTGACCAAGAAAATACCTCTTTCACAACTGAGCAAGGTATTTTCTGCTACAAAGTTAGGCCATTCGGGTTAAGGAATGCAGGAGCGACCTATCAAATACTGGTCACAAGAATGTTCGACGACCTCCTAGGTCGTACAATGGAAGTCTACATTGATGACATGCTAGTGAAGAGTGACAAGGAACAAGATCATTTGTACAATCTCGACCAGGCATTCCAAAGATTAAGACAATACAGAATGCATCTTAATCCAGAGAAGTGTCTATTCGGGGTTGCATCAAGAAAATTCCTCGGCTACCTAGTCACCAGAAGAGGTATTGAAGCAAATCCAGACCAGATCAGAGCCCTAATTGACATGCCAAGCCCAAAAACAAAAAAGTAAATCCAGACTCTCAAAGGCATGGTGTCAGCTCTGAACAGATTCATCTCCAGAGCATCAGATAAGTGCAGACCAATGCTTCATATCCTAAAGAAGGGGGCTACATATGAGTGGACAGAAGAATGCGAGAAAGCCTTCAATGATCTCAAGGCATATTTGTCTACTCCACCAGTTCTCACAAGGCCCAACGATGGAGATGTACTTGGCGTTTACCTTGCAACATCAGATTTTGCGATCAGTGCAGTTCTTTTTAAAGAAGAAAACCAGGTCGAGCGACCTATCTATTTCACAAGCAAAGTCTTACAGCAGGCCGAGATAAGGTACACACCTCTGCAAAAGTTAGCATTAGCTTTACTTTATGCTGCATGCAAATTCAAACCTTATTTCCAAGCGCACACTGTAAAAGTAATCACCGACCAGCCACTACGCCATGTTCTTGAAAAGAAGAACAAAACAGGTCGTATGGCTCGATGGGTAGCTGAGTTGGGAGATTACACTTTTGAGTTCGTTTCACGACAGGCCGTCAAAGGCCAGGTCGTCGCAGATTTCTTAGTAGACTATCCAGCAGAGGATACCAATTAGGAACCAGAACCTGAAACAAGGCAAGTCCACTACAGCCCTCCTGACACATGGCAGCTATATGTGGATGGTTCCCACAACTCCAACGGAAGTAGCATAGGTGCTGTGTTAATTTCTCCTGAAGGTTCACAGCTCGAGAGATTAACTCGTCTCGATTTTGCGACCTCCAACAATGAGGCCGAGTACGAGGCTCTAATTCAAGGCCTACAAATGGCCATCGACCAGCAAGCAGTTCGCCTGAAGGTGTACAGTGACTCACAGCTGGTAGTCAATCAGATTACCAGTAATTACCAGATCAATGGGGTCAACCTCATCAGGTATGCTAGCAAAGCAAAGGAGCTCATCAACAAGCTCAGTTATTTCACGATCGAGCACATACCAAGGGATGACAACAGGCATGCTGATTCATTGGCATTCTTGGCATCCAAGATCGAGTCAGACAGACCACGGGCTCTCACTATAACAGTCAGTACACAGCCCGCATATCTAGTCAAAGAATAAAATGTTCATCAAATCTCTGATCTACTAGAGACAACTCCAGCAGATATCCAAGGGACTTGGATGGAGCCTTTCATGATTTACCTTCAAACTGGTGTCCTACCATCCAACAAAAAGGAAGCTAGTCAATTACTCCATAAAGTCACAATGTACAAAATCCATGAAGGTAAACTTTTCAGAAAGTCTGCAACTGGATTGTTATTACGATGTCTGATCCCAAAACAAGGCCAAATGATATTTCAAGAAATCCATGAAGGTGAATGTGGAAACCATTCCGGTGGGCGTACCTTAGCCCATAAAGCAATCTCTCAGGGATACTTCTGGCCAAGAATGAAGGAAGATGCCAAGAAATTTGTTTTGAAGTGCAAAGAATGCCAGCGATTTGTCGATAAGCAAAACCAGCATCCAAATGATCTCATTAACATCACTGCACCATGGCCATTCCACATGTGGGGGCTTGATATCATGGGCCCCCTAATCAAAGAAAAGAAATCCGAGAAGAGGTTCGTTCTAGTGGCCGTCGACTATTTCACTAAATGGGTAGAAGCTGTGGCACTAACCAACGTAACACAAGCAGATGTCCAAAGATTCATGTGGGAAAACATTATCACAAGGTTTGGACTACCAAAATGAGTAGTCACAGATAATGGCACTCAGTTCGTTGGAAAAAACATCAAGGCTTTCTACAACCTATGGAAAATCGAGCATTCTAGGTCAACGCCTAGATATCCACAAGCCAACGGCCAGGTCGAAGCTGCAAATCGACAGATTCTAAACAACCTCAAGAAGAAGCTCGAAGATCAGCACGATCAATGGCCAGAACAGTTGGAGAACATCCTATGGGCTTATAGGACAACTCCTCGCACATCCACAGGGATGTCACCATTCAGTCTTTGCTATGGAGTTGAGGCCGTTATTACAACTGAGTTAACATTTGGAACGACCAAGTCTCTTCTGGTCGACACAGAGCTTAACAATCAGATCAGGTCGTTCGGAATCGATCTCCTCGAAGAGCGACGAAACCACGCCGTTATAAAGCTTGAGCAGTATCAACAACGACTAAAGCGAGCTTATAACAAAGGCGTACGACCTAGATCTTTTCAACCAGGAGAACTAGTCCTAAGAAGAATGTTCAATAACAAAAGAAAGGACACTATCGGCAGGCTCAATGCCAATTGGGAAGGCCCTTACATTATCACAAAGGTTCAGAGCAACGGTTCTTATCGCCTTCAAACACCAGAAGGAGAGATCGTTAAGAACCCATGGAATGCTTATCACTTGAGAAAATTTTATCAATGAAATGCAAGCATCTATTCATTACATTTCAATATATAAACCCATCTTTGCCTTCATCTCAGTTCAAACATGAATGGCTCTTCAAGGTCCAATCCCTCGACCTACAAATTATCAAAACTCTAGTCCCTTTGATGATTTTAATTTTGTTAAGTTACACCATTAACAACTTAACTTGGTGCATTGGTCATTCCCTTCCCACGACCTATGCACAATCGAGCTATCGTACATGCGACCTCATCCACTAGCAGGTCCAACACTATGATTACTACTTGTTTGCAAAACTCATACAAGCAAACAACGTAACAAGAATAACAATGTAAGTTCAATCATTAAAGTTTCTTTTTACTTGATGAGATTCTAATCATTACAGGTATAAGCAAAATTAAACTAAGGCATACGAGAAGAACTGTTTCAGTCCGTCCTGCTTGCAGCCATTCATCTCGTCTACTTGCCTTCTGAACGAGCTACCAGGACTCCCCGGAAACTAGCCGAACAGAAGAACTTATATACAAGCTCATCAAGTTAAAGACCAATTACTGCTGTTCATTACAACGCCAAACAAAATGAATGATCGTGCACTCAAACTCACAGACTCATAAGACAGCTTTGAGGAAGACCAAAGAAGACATACTGCAAGAACAAGGAGTGCAAGAAGCAAACTATGCACAAGGTTACCCAATACAAGAAAGTGGGCACCAAGGCTAGTTCACTGCTGCGCAGGCTGGTCGCTCGAAACATCAACCTCCATACAGCCACTGGCGACCTGGTCACTAGGGCCCATCGAGGCGTCCTGAGCTGGCGCCAAAGTTGTTTCGGCCCTACCTCGCGTCTCCTCTCCTTCGGGCGACCCCATCAAAGCTTTCTGCAGCTGTTCACAGTAGGCCTGCCACGCCGCACCATTCTCCTGGCTTACATTCTGCCAATGTTCAGCAGAAGCCTTAGCAGCAGCCAAACTTTCCTTCAACTGCTCATTGGTCTCCTTCAGCTGCTCCACCGTTTCCTTCAGCGCCGCGACCTGAGCATCCCTGTCCCTCACCTTGCACTCCGCAACAAGAGCAACATTCTTCGCCTGCTCAAGCTTGTCATTCATCGCCTTCAGCTCAACCTCAGCTTGGGCACCAACTTCAGCGACCAGACGAATTTCCTGGAAGGTCGCATTAACCTGCAAAGCGCAAGCAAAATTAGGCAACAACGACTAAGCAAAAATAAAGAAAATAACACTTATGGCAACACTTACCAAAGACAGCGCCGAATTCAACTTTGAGCAGTTGACCAACAGAGACTGAGACTTCACTGCTCGAGCATCAGCTTCCAGAATGATGCCCTCATTCACAGCCCGGGCGACGCAGGGGTCATCAATGGCACTGTCGTTATCATACACGACATGCCTCTCACCACGACCATCCAAATAGTCGAACGGCCCAGTGCGAAACTCAGATGTCACACCCTTGCCTTTCTACGAAGGCCGAACAGCAGTCTTCATGGACACAACAGACATCTCAGGAGCCCTAACAGGCGCGGCAAGAGCAGGGGTCGGCACAATGGGCTTCTCCAACAGCTTCAGGCTACCCGAATGAGACCTCTTCTTCTGCCCAGAAAACGCAGGCAGTTTGGGAAGTGCGGGCGGAGGAGACACGACTAGGGGGCTCGCCACTGCCTCCGATTGGCGCGAGCTACCACCAATTCTCTCCTTCTCCACAGGTCGTTCCTTCTCCGACCTGCGGGCAGTACCAGCAGGCCGCTCTCTCTCAGCAGGCCTCGAGCTACCACTAGCTCGCTCCTTCTCACCACCACGCGAGCTGCCACCAGATCGCCCAGCATCACCTTTGTGTATAGCAGAAATATGTGCCTTCCTCAAAGCCTTCCTCCTTCGAAGCTCGTCTTCAACGGTTTTTAGACCACCTTTGGGAAGAAAATGCTCCTTCGGTGGGGTAAGAGATTTATCTTACGTTTGTTAGCCAAGCAGCCAAAATTGTTCAAAACGGAACACAGGTCGTTCTTCCTCACAAGGTGATCGTCCCTGATCGCTGCAAAAACACACAACACAATCAAATCCAGGAAAAGGGAAACCATCTACTATCCTAAGACTAACGACCAGAAACTTACGAGTATCATTCCTAGTCACATGACGTAACTGGATACTCCCTTCAACGATCGACCCAGTAATCAGCATGGGATCTTTCCACCATGGCTCACTACTTACAGGGTAGATCAAAGGCAAACGTTCTGGCCTAACTTGCATGTTATAGCCGGAAATATCAGTTTTTGAGGAGCGTTTGAAACAAAAATGGTCCAACACATCTTTCACAGTGATGCGCCCCCTATGCAACCTATTCAGGTCGTCAATGACCCTCATATTTCTCCAGAAATTGCCATTCATCTGGCAGGGGGCTCGACCAATAGCATTCAACAGATCGACCACCAAACTGGACAATGGCAACCTCAGCCCAGCTCGGAATTGGTTCAACGTGAATACAGTAGAGAAGGGATTTTTGGGTCGATACTCAGCAGAAAGTAAACGATCTCCTAAAAATCTAATCTCCAAATGCTCAATCGAGTTAAGCTCGTACCTTTTCCTAAACGCATAATGCCTATCTACATACTTAAGGTTCACTACTCTACACATTGAACCGTCACCTCCTTCCACCATCTCTTCATCAGACGAATCCTCCCCATGAGGGCCACTACTCTGGGGGTTATCAGAGTCAGCACCATGAACGGGAGACACGGCTTCAGAATGAATCCTTTCAGACTCATACTCCTCACCACCACTCAAGTTATCATTTTGAGAGTCACTCAAGTCAGACATTTTCTCAAACAGCAGAAATGAAAACAGAAGAAGAAAGAAAAGTAGGAAAAGAAAACTAACCTCACGAGCTCTCAAAGTTCTTCAGGTCGCAAGAGTAAAAGCGGCAGCAATTCAAATGAAAGCGAGATAGGTAAACCCTTCTCAGCAAAGCTACAGTTTAAATACTACATCTCGTACAATCCCAGCCATCAGTTCGAAAAAGGTGAACGGCTGAGATCGAACAGACGATCCACTTCCATTGCAGTTATTTTCCACTACATAAAAGATTCACATCCTCCGTCGGATTAACCCACGTGCCACGCAATGACTATATCAGGCAAGACGTGCGCCAGTTGCCATAACTGCGCAGCTAACTGCTCGAGGAAAATCTCCCACTTCCCCATAAGAGCGCCATGATTACTACAGACAAGCCTGCATGACTGCCACGTCAGCAAATTCAAAAGCAAGCTACATATCAGCATCGATCAGAGTTATTAGTCTTTTCAGCCCGACTTCTACAGCCAACCTAAAAAGAGGGGGCTTATGTAGGGGTACTACATACTTCAACCAATCAAAAGCAGCCACGTGGCACAGTCACTTATCCACCAGGTCGCCACTCCATCTACCTACTAGTAGCTCGTTCACAACAGCTCGACCTCATAACGAGCAGCGACCTGCTTACACACGTGCTCTCATTCAATGCACAGAATATTCTCGTCAGTTACATAATTAATTCACAGGGATGATCCACGCGCGTTACACAATCAATCCTCATTATGATGGCGGAGAATCTGCAAGATCCACGATCCACGCCTTTCTACCTTCTATAAGAACAGAACTACGATGGCTTGATCTCTAAGTTCAATTCCCCCGAGCTAGAGTACGTAGGCAATCTCGATCTCAACGAGGTGCAGCCACCCCGACCTCAAACACCCCCATTTGGTCAAGTCTCCCAACGACCTGACCTAGTAGTGCATTAATCTAGAAATAGGTTAATACACTCTTCAAAAGATGCATATATGGAGAAGTCATCCATAAACACCTCCATAAATCGTTCTACCATATCACTAAAGATGTGTAACATACACCTCTGGAAAGTAGCAGGTGCATTATACAAACCAAAAGGAATACGGGCATAAGTGAAAGTGCCGAAAGGATAAGTAAATGTTGTCTTCTCTTTATCTTCAGGGGCGATAGAAATTTGGTTATAACCAGAGTAACCATCTAAGAAACAATAGAAGGAATGACCAGCTAGGCGTTCCATCATCTGGTCTATGAAGGGAATAGGAAAGTGGTCCTTCCGGTTGACTGTATTAAGCTTTCTATAATTGATACAAACACGCCACTTGGTTGGAACTCTAGTGGCGACTTGTTTGTTCTTATTATTGGTAACTACAGTCATGTCGACCTTCTTAGGAACCACATGAATAGGACTAACCCAGGGACTATCTGAAATGGGATAAATCACACCTGCATCCAGAAGTTTCAGAATCTCTGCTCGGACAACTTCTTTCATTGCAGGGTTAAGACGTCTCTGAGGTTCACGAGATGTTTTAGCATCCTCCTCAAGATGAATACGATGAGAACAAACAGAAGGGCTAATCCCTTTAATGTTGTGAATAGACCAGGCAATAGCAGAACGATGCTCTAAGATAACTTTTAAAAGCTGACTCTCCTGTTGGGTAGTAAAAGATGAAGAAATAATAACAGGATGACTACTGTCTGAATCAAGATGAACATATTTCAGCTCGGGAGGAAGAGGACTCAGAGTAACTGAGGCGGAGTAATGACCTACTTGGGTCTCAGAATCTATGCTACAAACCGAATCAAGGGCCTCAGGGTTTTTAGGTTCAAAGATAGGCACAATATCAAGAAGAGCATTGGTTTGGGCAATAGATTGGTCAATGTCAAAGTCAACATTATGCATGGCAAGGCTGTGAACAACCAGATCTTCATGGTAATAATTATGCACCATCTCATAAGGTAATGAGTCTAGAAGGCACACATCTTCAGATAAGGAAATATCAGGGGGTTGTTGGCCAAGGTTAAATATATTAACTTCAACAGTCATAGAGCCAAAAGTGAGAACCATAGAACCGTTCCGACAGTTTATGAGAGGATTAGAGGTGGCTAAAAATGGACGGCCAAGGATGATGGGTACCGAGTCATTGACAATAGGTTCAGTATCCAACACCACAAAGTCAACGGGGTAGTAAAAGTCAGACACTTTAACTAACAGGTCCTCAACTATTCCTCTAGGTACTTTCAATGATCTGTCGGCCAGTTGTAAAGACATTTTCGTGGGTTTCATGTTTGTTAGACCTTGAGGTACAAGGAGTAAGGCAAAGGGTTAACACTCGCTCCTAGGTCTAGCAAAGCTTTTCCCATGAATTTGCCACCAAGCTTGCAAGGTATGGTCGGTTTTCCAAGGTCATTGTATTTTACCACACCGTTATGTTGGATAAGTGCAGAGAATTCTTCTGCCACAAATGCGTTTTTAGGCACATTTATTTTTCTCTAGGCGGTGCACAATTTTTTCAAAACGTTAGCATAGGAAGGTATATGTTTAATAGCCGTGAGGAAGGGTATATTAATATTTATATGTTTGAACACATCAAGTACTTCATCTACTTGGACTTCCTTTAGAGACCTTGTGAGTCTCTGGGGGTAAGGTACAGGCGGGTTGTAAGTTCGTGGAGGGTCCACAATCTCACGGGCAGGCTTTTTCGGCTTAGAGGTGGTCGCCTCATTAGCTGGAACTTTAGGTGGGGCAACAGGTGCAGAGGTAACCGGGGTCACAATGTTAGGACTCGGTGTATTATTAATTTGATTATCAACCTGTTTTCCTGACCTAAGTGTGAAAACCGATTTTACTTCAGCAAGCGGTACAGACGGATTTGCAGTATTCGTCACCAAGGCAACTTTTTTGCTTTTGGGGTTTGGGATGGACTGTCCCGAAAATCTACCCTTTTCATCAAGTTTTTGTTCAATCCTCTAGATGGCTTGGGCATTTGACTCAATAGACGCCTGGGTCTGTTGAATGAAACGGGCAAGCACATCCTCAAGGGAAGTCTTAGGTGGGGCAGATTGATTAGTTGGCACATTGTCCCTGGAACCACTCATGTGATGAGTATTGTTCGAGTAAGGGGGGACCGGTGCCCTGTTCCGATTATCAGTGTTACCAACATACGTGACATTGCTACGCTGCCCATAAGAGTTATTAAAACAAGGTGGAGCCGCATGATGATTATTAGAATAAGACAGATTGGAGCGGTCCATGTATGGGTATGTGGCATTGCCCTTAGTAAAGTTGGTCCTCCCAGCATAGTTAAACGCACATGCTTCCTCAGTTTCTGGTGAATTATAAAGGAGAGGGCAAAATTCAGTAGTATGGGTCTGGTCATAACAAGCATCACATGAGAGAGTGGAGGCACTCATAACAGGTGATGGGGGCTTTAAGGACACGCCAAGTGCTTCTACCTATTTGGCTAAAACTAGATGTAAAGTTTTAAGTTCAGAGTCGGGTTTGACTTCATATATACCTCTAGGTTTATGAAATGAGTCTGTGGTAGTGTTTCTCGGGGTATGTCCAGGTTTGTCCCATTGCTGGCTATTAGTAGCGATCTTTTCAAGGAAAGCTAGAGCCATGGTGGTGGTATAATCAAGGAAATCTCCACCACTCATGCTTTCAACTGTGTTTCTGGTCATAGTATTAAGGCCTCTATATAGAATCCTAACTTTTTCAGTGTCATCGACTTTGTGGTGTGGGCATCGAAGAAATAGGTCTTGAAACCTCTCCCATGCATCAAAGAATACCTCGCCCTCTTTTTGCCGGAAACTTCTTATAGCATCAACTATGTCATTAGTTCTGGTAATAGGAAAGAATTTGGTCAAAATTTTATTACTTAGTTGAGCCCAGATGGCAATAGAATTGGAAGGAAGGCCATGTAGCCAGTGAGATGCTCTATCTTCAAGAGAGAAGGGGAACAATCTCAAGCTAACTTCCTTCTCAGACAAATGCTTCTCTTTAAAAGTATTGAGAACGGTCAGAAACTTATTGAGGTGCTGATATGCATCTTCCTATGGAAGTCCATGGAACTTAGGCAACATGCCCACAATCTGTGGGTGAATGCCATAGCTATCTGCAGTTGTCTCGGGTAAGAATATGCAGGTAGGTGGCCCAGTGGCCAAAGGTGAAATGTAATCCCGAAGGGTAGCTTCACTACAAGAATACATCAGATTTGCCATGGACCGGAAAGGTGGCAAAATCGGATTAGCCACTGTTTATGCCCGTGGCAAGACCATGGGTGTTCAGGGGGTAGCTAATGTTTTTGCCACGGTCCGGGTCGGTGGCGAATAGCTATATTTAGCCGCGGTTTATATCCGTGGGATCAGCTCCAACCAGTAACTTTTCAGGAAAAATCCTAAATGCACGTCTTTCTTAAAAATTTTATTTTTACTCCATTTTTCGAGCTTTTTTCAATCGTCTTCGTTGTAAGATCAATAAGAGGACTAAGTAACAAGACACTTAACAACAATAATAAAAAGAATTAAAAATAGAAGGGTGGGAAAGATAGAAGTCCCGAGTCTCGCTTGTACTTAGAGCTGCAACGCCATTTCGACAGAGGCCAAAGGTGTTAATCTCTAACCTCTGATCAAAAGATTATATTTTTAACTTGAAGTTCCTTCTTGTGCCTGTATAAATTGGATATCAAAGTAGACAAGTAACAAGCAAGGGTCATACCCACCTCAGAGGGGGGATCTTAGCTCAAACAAGATAGAAAACAATGGTTAAGAAACACCAAGGGAATCAACAAACATGATTTGAGATTGATTCTAACTTCCTACAGGTAATGTAACACCCATGAGTTGGTGTTAGTCCCACATTACCAAGGAAGTGGTTGTGTTGGTTATATAGAGCTTAACCATACTCTAACTAATGTCAAGGCCTTTTGGGGTGAACCACATGGGTGGGCCCTGATCCAAAACCCTCTACTGCTGGATATCCGCAGTGACTAAAGTGGGACAATATTGACATTAGCGAGCAGTATGGTGCTCGACGCACTGGGATGAGCGAGGACGAAATCCCGGGGCGTTACAGTTGGTATCAGAGCCGACGATGGGTCGCCTGTTGCTAGTGGGAAGTACGCTGGAAAGGCCCAGGGAGCGCCAGGTACTTGTCTCACTTGGCAGGGAACGTCGGAGATTTTGGGACTGTACTGAGTGTACTGTAGAGCCAAGGACGGCTCTATTTCTAAGGTGGTGAGATTGTAACACCCATGAGTTGGTGTTAGTCCCACATTACTAAGGAAGTGGTTGTGTTGGTAGTATATAAAGCTTAACCATACTCTAACTAATGTCAAGGCCTTTTGGGGTGAACCACATGGGTGGGCCCTGATCCAAAACCCTCTACTGCTGGATATCCGCAGTGACTAAAGTGGGACAATATTGACATTAGCGAGCAGTATGGTGCTCAACGCACTGAGATGAGCGAGGACGAAATCCCGGGGTGTTACAGGTAATAATAATAAGTAAACCCTAACTTAAGAATATGGTAGAGATGTAAAAAAGATATATGATGACAAAGGGGGAAGAATTGCTATCCACAAACTAAATCATGCAAACCATGTGTTGATTCCAAACCATTTCAAATCCAAGAAGAAAGGAAGATTCCAAAATATTGGCTAGAGCTTCATCGAAATTTTCCCGAAAGAAGATGAAAAACACTTCTTCCCAAAATAAAAATTCCAAAAATTTCTCCATGTGCTGTCATTACAAATCACAAGTGTTGAAGGCCCGAATGTTCCAAAAATATTTCACAAAAGCCTTTTCCATTTCTAGCCCTATCCTAAGCCAAGTTACAACCCATTACTGTCTTTTGTAGATCTATGCTGATATGGTAGGATGTGGCGAGTAAGTGAGAAGGTGCTGAGGTGAAAAACTCGACCTCTCAAGCAAGGCTAATTTCTCCATTCTTTGAGACTAAGTTCATTCCATTACTCTAGTCCGTTCTTATTGATATATGTGAGATAATTGTCCATTTTCCTTCCTCACATAGAGGTAAAATGATAAACACCATCTCTGAGTGACTTTATTTCTGAGTGTATGACTGTGAGGCTGAAGTCAATGCAATTGAAACCATTATGCTTGGTTTATATTTCATATTTTATTCATGCATTTATAGTATGCTATCTCATATGAACGGTTTTGCAATACTTATCTTTATCATCGATATTACCATTTCTGAGATAAATGGTAGAAATTCCTATTCTTTGGATTAGTCATTGTAGTATGTTTGTGGGTATCTTCTCTAGAAAACCCTAAGGAGACAATAACTCCTCCACTTGGGAAATCGTTGTGGTTGAAAGCCTTGATGCATATGGTTAATGCAATCATTTTAGTTTTACTTCTCTTTTGAGTCCTTAATTCTTTTCTTCTCACCTTTGCTTGCGGACTAGCAAAGTGTTGTTTGGGGGTATTTGACGAGTCCTCAAAAGTGTATATTTATCCCCCGAATAACATCTTGTTTGTCTAACACTTAGCTTATATTATTGTATTATATCTATGGATTAGTGCTTTCTTGTCTATTGTGTAGGTTTTATGAGCCAAAATGTGAATATTGTGTTAAAGCCCGTAAAAAGTCAAGAAAAACAAGCAAAAATGTATTATTTGCACAAGAGAAAGAGAATTGATATTTGCACCCACAGATCTGCTGAGATGTCACGACCCTAATATCCAAAAATTGGCAAAAAGAGAGAATTTACAAAATTACCCTCGATAAGCCAATAAAAGGACAAAGGTTCGGGACAGTAATCTAAATAAACATTTGCACAAGGTAAAAATCCATAACCATTAATGACAAATACTTCAACACAAATAATTTGAACTCCCAATAACTTCCATATATAATCCAAAACTCCAAATATCAAATTACACAACTCCAATAAGAAAATTCAACAACTTCTACTGAGGCATTGTCTTTCCCAAATCAACAATAATCCAATAAATGAAATAAACTGAGTAATCAACTGACAACGAATCAAAGAACTAAACCTACTGTGAAATGTAACTCCTGCAAATTCTCAAACTCCCTCTCGAACAACTGGATCTACACGAGCCTCCTGATGTTGCTCCCGATCGTACTCAACTGGCTGCTCTCCTCCGCCTACGCTCCATAAGGATACGTACCCACGTGCAAAACAAGCAACATGGGTCAGCAAATTATGCTGGTATGAGTGGACAAGGGTAGGGAACTCCATTCCCAAAAACAATAAAATAATAGACTCCGCGGTCTTTCTATATTTATCTCGTTTACTAAATATATATTATATATTATAGGGGTACATTACCTGAGCTGCACCTCCTATTAGGATAGGTCGAGCCCTGCAAGAAATGTTAATTGACCTATCCTCCTGCAAAACTGTGTTAGTACAATAATATATAATTCATGGCATCTCAAATCTCGACACTATATCTCAATCACTGCAAATCAATCATTACACTCAAACAACACTTCACAACCTATGCCCAATCACTAGTACACCTCCCACAGGATGCACTCCACACATTTGCCATACCCACACTGCACCAGTGTGCCTTGACCATGGTTAAGACCCTCTACGCGGAAACCAAAACCCAAGTGGGTGCTCACCTGCAAGCTTTGGCTAGCCTCGACGTATGCCTAACTCATGGCCTCTACTAGCTCCCTTGAGCTTTCTAATGTGGCGCCCAGACCAACCCCGAAGGCTATGAAGGTCTGTAGGGTCAGTTCCGCAGGCTAAGCCGTCTAGGAAATACCCAATAAAAATATATTCCAAGTGTCAACCCGCAGCCTAAGCCGTCTAGGGTGATATCTAATCTTTTCTTAATCCTAATTCCACAGGTGCGGCAAATGTACTAATGCTTGGGCGACTACAACAGCTAAAACTAACAAGCAACAATCAACAAGACAATTAGACACGTCAACTTCGCATTTCAAGTCCATTCACGTATTTTATTTCCATTATCCAAATTGAACATATACCATCTATGGTATCGAGCCATTCCAAGGCATTTACTAATAAATTCTTCAATTTCGGAAACACCCCTTTTATATATATTCTTTTACTAGCCACTAAAATCATTACTATGCATAGCCAAATAAAATTAATTTCGGCGTTCATAGAAAATCCATTAAGCATGTGCGATACACTGTCACTTGCATACCAATATTAAAACCCACATTCCATGATTTATGTGTCACAATATATTTATTTACATACCCATATACTAAGAAAAGAAAACCTGCAAGTCGGCAACTATGATAATTTTATATATAAACAATACTGTACTACCAAATCAGATTTCTTAAATTTATAATCAAGCATATATTATACCAGCAGTGAGAATTGAATACATGTGCTATTATACTGCTTATGCTAATATAAACAGACTCACTAAAATCCATTTCATTACATTGATAACCAAAAGTAGGTTAGGTTAATACCTCTAACATTAGTTCACTGAACACCACCTTCCCACTATACAAGCCGTCATGGCATATACCCACGTTAGCATATATATTACTCATTAACATATATATATATATATCATTTAGAGGAAATATAGTCCACTCACCTGCTACACAGTTCTTCTTCTCTACAGATCTGCAACTCCCTGAAAACAATTGGAAACACCAAACACTGCTTCTAAACTCAGCAACCTCCAATTAGTCAGCCACGGCAATTTCTTCTTCAATTTCGATCACTTTAGTCGCAGCGCCGCCACTCTCGATCTCTCTCTCTCTCTCTCTCACTCGCTCGCTGTTTATCGCAAAACCCTTTTTTTTTTTTCGCATCGCAACTTCTAATCTCTAGATATAGCTAAGAATCTATCCTAAGACGGTTCATCCAACGCTCACCAATTAATCAAAGTGGGATCGTGCTCTCGAATTACCAGCAAAGAAAAAAAATCTGTTCGTGGGTGTTTTCTCCAAGTTTGGGTTATTTAAACCATAGTCCACTACTTTATAGTAATTATACTTAAACCCTTGGTCCAGGGACTTTAACCCAATTACTTTTAATTCCAAATTAAAATTAGCATAAAACATAAAAGAGGGGGTTTACATTTATACACACCTCAAAAGAAATCTCGGCCTCGAGATTTGGAAGAAAGATCAATCAAACAACTCCGGGTGCTTAGCTCGCACCTTGTCCTCCAGCTCCCATGTGACATCGCTCGGATCATCACTCCACTGCACTTTTACCAGCTTCAATGTCTTTCGCCTGAGTCGTTTCTCATCTCTATCAATGATAGTAATTGGCCTCACTCTGTAGGTAACATCTTCATTAATTTCTAACTGCTCTGGATCATAAATATCTAACTGCGCGTAGTCTACTCCTTCATCCTCTTCATCCTTATCATCTCCTTTCCACATTCTCAACATAGAAACATGAAATACACTATGTATCTTCTCCAAGGCAGGTGGCAATGCCAGCCTGTAAGCCAACGGTCCAACTCTGTCAGTGATCTCATACGGTCCCACATACCTAGGGCTCAGCTTGCCCTTCTTACCAAACCTCATTACTCCACGCATCGGGGAGATCTTCAGCAACACTTTCTGCCCTACAGCAAACTCGAGTGGCTTCCTCCTATTATCTGCATAACTCTTCATTCGGCTTTGAGCCGTTTTCAATCTATGTCGAATGATATCTACTTTCTCTGTAGTCTCGCGAACCATCACTGGTCCAAGAATCGCAGTATCACCAACCTCCGCCCAACAAGCCGGTGATCTACATGGCCTACCATACAGTGCCTCATATGGTGCCATACCAATACTCGCCTGAAAACTGTTATTGTAAGCAAACTCCGCGTAAGGTAGATGTTCCTCCCATTCTCCACCAAAACTGAGTGCACAAGCACGTAACATATCCTCTAGGATCTGGTTTACCCGTTCAGTCTGTCCATCTGTCTGGGGATGATAAGCAGTACTCAAGTTAAGTTTCGTACCCATGGCACGCTGAAAACTACCCCAGAACTCGGAAGTGAATATAGGATCTCTGTCTGAAACAATGCTAGCCGGAACACCATGTAGTCTGACAATCTCCTTCACATACTTCTTTGCTAGCTTATCTGCATTCCTATTCATAGAAATAGGAATAAAATGAGCTGACTTAGTCAATCGATCGACGACAACCCAAATGGACTCATTGCCTCCCCGTGACCTAGGCAAACCATCAATAAAATCCATGGAAATGTGCTCCCACTTCCACTGAGGGATAGACAAAGGCTGAAGTAACCCTGACGGTTTCTGATGATCAACCTTTACTCGCTGACATGTCAAACACCTAGAAACATACTCTCCAACGTCTCTCTTCATTCCTTCCCACCAATAAGTCCTCTTCAGGTCTTTGTACATCTTCGTTCCACCAGGGTGAATAGTGAAACGAGAACGATGTGCCTCATCCATAACATTCTTCCTCAAACCATCCTTATCAGGAACACACAATCGATCTCTATACCTCAAACCTCCATCAACACCAACTGACCATTCTGTGGGACAATCATCTAACAAATCCACAACTAACTGCCCAAGCTTTCGGAGCAAGAAAGGGTCCTCATGCTGCTTAGACACAATCAAGCTAATCATCATAGGTTTCACCTCCATAGAACAAATGGTGACCGGTTCACCTCCCTGCTGTAAGTACACATCATGAGACGCTATAGTCTCCAAAGATTTCCACTCTTCCATCATCATCATAGCAACGGTGGCATGCTTCCTACTCAAAGCATCTGCAACTACATTACCTTTCCCAGGCTGATACTGAATCTGAAAATCATAACTGCTAATGAACTCCATCCATCTCTGCTGCCTCATGTTCAAATCCTTCTGAGAGAACAAGTACTTTAGACTCTTGTGGTCGGTATAAAGATCAAACTTCTCCCCATATAAATAGTGACGCCAAATTTTCAAAGCAAACACCACAGCTGCCAATTCTAAATCGTGCACTGGATATTTTCGCTCATGTTGCTTCAACTGTCTAGAAGCATAAGAGACCACTCTCCCATCCTGCATCAAAACACAACCAAGTCCGGTACCACTAGCATCTGTGAATACCACAAGCTTGCCACCTCTAACCGGTATAACTAACACGGGCGCTGAAGTCAACCTCTGCTTAAGCTCCAGAAAAGCTCTCTCGCAGTCGTCAGTCCACAAGAACTTCACATTCTTCCTTGTAAGTCTGGTCAATGGCTCAGCTATGAGCGAGAACTTCTCAATGAAACGACGGTAATATCCAACTAATCCTAAAAAGCTTCGAATCTCTGTAGGGTTGGTTGGCTGTTTCCAATCCCTAACTGCAGCAACCTTCTCAGGGTCAACGGCAATACCCTCTCTGGATATCACGTGACCTAAGAAATGCACCTCATTCTTCCAGAAATGACATTTGCTAAACTTAGCATATAGCTTGTGATCTCTCAATATCTGCAACACTATTTTCAAATGTTTCGCATGCTCCTGAGCATCCTTAGAATACACCAAAATATCATCAATGAATACAATCACAAACTTATCAAGATAAGGCCTAAAAATCCGGTTCATCAAATCCATGAAAAATGCTGGAGCATTAGTTAACCCAAAAGGCATTACTGGAAACTCATACAATCCATATCGAGTTCTGAAAGCAGTCAGTGGTATAGTCTTCTCCTCTACACCCATCTGATGGTAACCCGTCCTCAAATCAAACTGAGAAAACACGGCTGCTCCTTTCAACTGATCAAGCAAATCATCTATTCTCGGTAGTGGATATTTGTTCTTGATTGTCACCTTGTTCAACTCACGGTAATCAATGCACATCCTCAAAGTCCCATCCTTCTTAGAGACAAAGATAGCTGGAGCTCCCCATGGAGAATTGCTTGGACGTATGAACCTGTGGTTCATACACACCTCAAAAGGCTCACACATATACACCAAAAGAATAAACTAAATCAAATAAAACATCAAATATCACATACCCTTTCTTAAGCAACTCCTCCAACTGGGTCTTCATCTCTTCCAACTGCTTAGGCGCCATCCTGTAAGCAGTCTTAGAAATAGGTGCCGTTCCTGGCAGCAAATCAATACGGAACTCCACCTCTCTCTTAGGTGGTAAACCCGGAATCTCCTCAAACACATCTAGATAATCCTTAACTATCGCCACATCACTAATATCGATCGACTGGGCAGCCATAGACATCAAAAAGCTGGACATAATCGAATCATCCCTACTAACACAACTGTGTACCAATGTGGGTAAACCTGGTGTATCCACTATAACTCTCCTCCCAGCACAATCCAAAATCACATGATAACGACTCAACCAATCAAAACCCAAAATAAACTGATAGCCTTCAAAATCTAAAACTACTAGATCGATGACAAACTGTCTACCCATGAATGTCAGAGCAAAATTCTTACACTCGTAGAACAAACAAGTCGAACCTCCCATAGGTGTCCGAAGATATAAAGGTTGGGGTAAAGGTGTAGTCACAATCTGATACTTATCTACTATCTGCTTAGCTATAAATGAATGCGATGCACCAGAATCAAACAATACTCGGAACCTAAATTGAGAGCAATCAAAAGTACCTTCCAGTCCCTGAAATGCAGGCAAAACAGCAAAGGCTCTCCCTCGGTTCGGCTGATGTGCTGGCCTTCCTTGGTTGTTGTTCACTGGTCGACGACACTCAGCAGAACGATGTCCTGGTCCTCCACAGTTCCAACAGTTACCCCTGATCGGCCCTGCTAATGCTCCTGGCGCTGGTAACTGTAAAGGTGCTGGCCTATAAGGCAAACCTGGGGCAGGTTGCCCTGGTGCTGGTGGTGGTGGTGGTGCTCCTGCTCTAACTCGGTTGTCACCACGCCCAAACCCACCACGGTGTCTGAAACCTTGGTTATCTCCCGGTGGTCTGTTGTAACCCTGGTTCCTCCCTGGGTTATTGTCATAATGTCGACCCCTGAAGTTAGGATCATAAGGCTTGTGTCTATTCCTGTCTCTGAAGTTATCACCTGTCTTTTTGCTCTTCTCAGTTCTAAACTCCTGTTCCTTCTCCTCATACTTCATTGCGAGGTTCAGGACTCTATCAAATGGCTCGTGCTCAAATGGAATCAGTTGCTTTGACACATAGTGCCCTAGACCCTTGATGAAACGATGATTTCTCTTCTCAACGGTATCCACCATATGCGGAGCAAACATAGATAACTCATTAAACCGATTCGTATATTCCGCTACAGTCATCGTACCCTGCCTCAGATTCAGAAATTCATCCACTAATCGGTCTCTGTAAGCACTCGAAAGGTATCTCCCCTCAAAAGTATTCCTGAACTCCTCCCAAGTCAGAGTGGTAAGGTCAAGCCCGACCTTCAAAGCGTCCCACCAAAGTAATGCTCCACCCTCCAACTGATGGGAAGCGAGCTCCTGCTTCTGAACTTCAGTCAACACCATCTTTGCAAACACGGCTTCTGTCTGACGGAGCCATAAGACTGCAGCTTTCCCGTCTCCCTTACCATCGAATTTGATACCACCCAGATTGAGGAAGTCTTTGTTCCTCTTAGCAAATGGGTCACCATTACCCCCATTGTTGCCTGCAACTGCTAGCAACAGCTGATTCATCTGGTCCTGAGTCAACTGATAGACTTGACCACGTCCTCTTCCCGCCATGACCTTCATTCAAAAGATTAAATTATTATTAGATAATCACCCAACTCCTCCAAACTTATCACCCATTCCACATTCCGAGGATCACCTAGACCTTCTCGGCCTAAGTTAACCAAGCGCTCTGATACCAAGAAAACTGTCACGACCCTAATATCCAAAAATTGGCAAAAAGAGAGAATTTACAAAATTACCCTCGATAAGCCAATAAAAGGACAAAGGTTCGGGACAGTAATCTAAATAAACATTTGCACAAGGTAAAAATCCATAACCATTAATGACAAATACTTCAACACAAATAATTTGAACTCCCAATAACTTCCATATATAATCCAAAACTCCAAATATCAAATTACACAACTCCAATAAGAAAATTCAACAACTTCTACTGAGGCATTGTCTTTCCCAAATCAACAATAATCCAATAAATGAAATAAACTGAGTAATCAACTGACAACGAATCAAAGAACTAAACCTACTGTGAAATGTAACTCCTGCAAATTCTCAAACTCCCTCTCGAACAACTGGATCTACACGAGCCTCCTGATGTTGCTCCCGATCGTACTCAACTGGCTGCTCTCCTCCGCCTACGCTCCATAAGGATACGTACCCACGTGCAAAACAAGCAACATGGGTCAGCAAATTATGCTGGTATGAGTGGACAAGGGTAGGGAACTCCATTCCCAAAAACAATAAAATAATAGACTCCGCGGTCTTTCTATATTTATCTCGTTTACTAAATATATATTATATATTATAGGGGTACATTACCTGAGCTGCACCTCCTATTAGGATAGGTCGAGCCCTGCAAGAAATGTTAATTGACCTATCCTCCTGCAAAACTGTGTTAGTACAATAATATATAATTCATGGCATCTCAAATCTCGACACTATATCTCAATCACTGCAAATCAATCATTACACTCAAACAACACTTCACAACCTATGCCCAATCACTAGTACACCTCCCACAGGATGCACTCCACACATTTGCCATACCCACACTGCACCAGTGTGCCTTGACCATGGTTAAGACCCTCTACGCGGAAACCAAAACCCAAGTGGGTGCTCACCTGCAAGCTTTGGCTAGCCTCGACGTATGCCTAACTCATGGCCTCTACTAGCTCCCTTGAGCTTTCTAATGTGGCGCCCAGACCAACCCCGAAGGCTATGAAGGTCTGTAGGGTCAGTTCCGCAGGCTAAGCCGTCTAGGAAATACCCAATAAAAATATATTCCAAGTGTCAACCCGCAGCCTAAGCCGTCTAGGGTGATATCTAATCTTTTCTTAATCCTAATTCCACAGGTGCGGCAAATGTACTAATGCTTGGGCGACTACAACAGCTAAAACTAACAAGCAACAATCAACAAGACAATTAGACACGTCAACTTCGCATTTCAAGTCCATTCACGTATTTTATTTCCATTATCCAAATTGAACATATACCATCTATGGTATCGAGCCATTCCAAGGCATTTACTAATAAATTCTTCAATTTCGGAAACACCCCTTTTATATATATTCTTTTACTAGCCACTAAAATCATTACTATGCATAGCCAAATAAAATTAATTTCGGCGTTCATAGAAAATCCATTAAGCATGTGCGATACACTGTCACTTGCATACCAATATTAAAACCCACATTCCATGATTTATGTGTCACAATATATTTATTTACATACCCATATACTAAGAAAAGAAAACCTGCAAGTCGGCAACTATGATAATTTTATATATAAACAATACTGTACTACCAAATCAGATTTCTTAAATTTATAATCAAGCATATATTATACCAGCAGTGAGAATTGAATACATGTGCTATTATACTGCTTATGCTAATATAAACAGACTCACTAAAATCCATTTCATTACATTGATAACCAAAAGTAGGTTAGGTTAATACCTCTAACATTAGTTCACTGAACACCACCTTCCCACTATACAAGCCGTCATGGCATATACCCACGTTAGCATATATATTACTCATTAACATATATATATATATATCATTTAGAGGAAATATAGTCCACTCACCTGCTACACAGTTCTTCTTCTCTACAGATCTGCAACTCCCTGAAAACAATTGGAAACACCAAACACTGCTTCTAAACTCAGCAACCTCCAATTAGTCAGCCACGGCAATTTCTTCTTCAATTTCGATCACTTTAGTCGCAGCGCCGCCACTCTCGATCTCTCTCTCTCTCTCTCTCACTCGCTCGCTGTTTATCGCAAAACCCTTTTTTTTTTTTCGCATCGCAACTTCTAATCTCTAGATATAGCTAAGAATCTATCCTAAGACGGTTCATCCAACGCTCACCAATTAATCAAAGTGGGATCGTGCTCTCGAATTACCAGCAAAGAAAAAAAATCTGTTCGTGGGTGTTTTCTCCAAGTTTGGGTTATTTAAACCATAGTCCACTACTTTATAGTAATTATACTTAAACCCTTGGTCCAGGGACTTTAACCCAATTACTTTTAATTCCAAATTAAAATTAGCATAAAACATAAAAGAGGGGGTTTACATGAGATCACCCCACGGTCTGACCAGTTGGCTTGACTTTATGTCAAAGTGCGGCGGTCCAAATCTCATCCCAAACCGGGTCCTATTGGAGCCCACAAGTCAGAATTTCTATTTAGGACTTAAAGTCTAAACCTAAAAAGACTCTACAAGGAGATCCAGAAGTCTGATTTGGACCCATGAACTATCAAACTGAAGGTCTTGGTCCAAGCTACAACTTAAGCCCAAGAGAATTAGGTTTTGCCAAAGAGCTAATGCCTCTAGAAGACCAACAGAAGCAGCCACGAATTTGACCTAATTTGGAAGTCTTTGCATGCAAGTATTCTACTTTGTATTTCTATATAAGAGAAGTAGTAGTAGTTAAGGTTTAGGTATCTTTTAGACTCCCATCTTTTAGATTTAGAGTTTTTCATAGAGAGATAAAAGAGAATATTTTTGTAAGAGAAAGTCCATCTTCTTCTTCTTTGTATCAAACTATATTCATATCAATCAAATCAAATCACTTTACTTTATGATGTTTTGTTATTTATTTATTTATTCCATGGTGTCATCATCAAGGATGAGTAGCTAAATCTCCTTAGGGGGATGGTTGAAGCACTCTAGATGATGCAAAAGCACCATGTTTGTTCTTATTGTTCATTGTGATTCAAAGTTCTTAATGCTTATTTACTTCTAATTCGCGATATGAGGTAAGTATGATTATTTGCATGCTATTGTTATACATGTTGTTAAAATACTATTGTTAGGGTTTAGGGAGACTTAGCTTTAATGGTTTTATTTATATTGATTAAGGATATGTAGTGAAATAGCTGAGAGGTGATTATTACATATCCAAAGTTGATATCTTTTATTGGAACCCTTTTGTGATTAAGTCAAATAACTGAGAGGTGATGATTTAGTTATGAATAATATGTTGAGTTAATTAAATTGAATAGCTGAGAGGTGACGGTTTGATTAATAAGAAATATTCAATAACATACATAAGAGAATCCCGTTTTAGTTGAGTGGAATAACTGAGAGGTGGCTACTTGATTATTATAGGTATTAATGATTAGTTGGAATAACCGAGAGGTGACTAATTAATTATTAAAGATTGAACATGAAGGAACAACATGTTATGTTTGCATGATTTAGTTTGTTGATACCAATTCCCCCCCTTTGTCATCATATATCTTCTTTATATCGATACCATCTTCTTAAGTTAGGGTTTATTCATTATCATTGCCTGTAGGAAGTTAGAATCAATCTCAAATCTTTTTTATTGATTCCTTGGTGTTACTTAATTATTATTTTCAATTGTGTTTGAGCTAAGATCTCCACCTCTGAGGTGGGTACGACCCTTGCTTGTTACTTGTCTACTTTGATATCCAATTTATACAGGCACAAGAAGGAAATTCAATATAAATCTATTTTTTGATTGTGAGGAACACAAATATCTTACATCAAGTACCAACTGCCCC